>JAHRHZ010000041.1:39043884-39077045 GCA_024137785.1 Ginglymostoma cirratum
ATGCTGCTTGGCCTGCTGTGTTCATCCAGCCCCACGCCTTGTTATCATAGAGAGATACAGACTGTGTGCACGCAAAAGGATTAGTTTAGAATGGCGTTGTAGTTGGTGCAAACACAGCGGGCTGAAAGTCTGTTTCTACTATACTATTCTATGTTCAATGTAGATGGTTTACTTTCTTTTGCTTGTGTGGGCGGTGTAAGTGTTTTGAGTTAAGCTTTTGTCCTTACAGGTCTGTCATGCATATGCACACTGGTACCAAGTTGTGTGTTGAATGTGTGCCAGTTGGCTGTGCACAGCTGCTTTAAATGAATGTTCATGTTATGTGGGGGTAGAACTGTCTTTGTATTATAAAGTAGAAAATTAACCTGTCTCGCTTTGAAAATTTTAGTCCTATGTTTTCATACTTTATGTAAATTAAGCCAATTTGTTGGGTTACAATTATACTTCATCTTGTTAGCATGATAATCCATGTCATTTCCTTTAAAACAGGGGATTGCCTGCAGCCGGTATGTACAAAGACCTTTTGGTTCCCTGGGTCACATTATAATTTAGTTAAACATATGGCAGTAAAATGGAAGATTAATCATGCAGAGAATGAGGAGCTGGGATATTTCAAGTATGCATCATTTGCAAACTGCCTTGATAATAGAAATGTAGATATAAGATGGCTAAGAGCATGAAAAATTGTTGAACTTTAGAAAGAATTAGTTCAGAAAAGAATTAGAACTCCAAGTAAGTAAGTAACTGGAGCCTTGGTGGCTACGCTCAAGCCGATTGAAATAGGTCAACAGTGAGCTGGTGGAAGAGACTGTGGTCACGATTTTTTTAATCTGTCTGAGATTTGGAAATAAGGTTGAATAGCCAATGTCACAGCTTCAAAGAGACGTGAATAAACTGGCTCTGAACAAGTTGTGTTGTCTTCTAAATCATTGGGGAATGTATGAGCCCACTGCTTCAATCAGCACAGCTTTTGTATTTATTATACTTAAATATTCTCCATCGGGGATGTGTGCTTCACTGGTTGGGCCACATTTACTGCTGATTCTTAATTGCATTTGAAGTTGGTGGTGACCCGCTCTGTTGAACACTGCAGTGGTTCACCAAAGAACCTTAGACAGCATCTTCCAAACGCATGACCAATACCATCTCGAAGGACAAGGGCGGCATATACATGGGACGCCACCGTCTGCAAGTTCCCCTCCAAGCCAGGCACCACCCTGACTTGGAAATATATCACCGTTCCTTTGCTGCCAGTGGTTCAAAATCCTGGTATTCCGTCCCTAAGGGCATTGTGGGTCAACCAACAACACAGGACTACAGCAGTTCAAGAAGGCAGCTCACCACCACCTTTTTAAGGCAATTAGGGATAGGCAATGAAATGCTGGCCAGCCAGCAATGTCCACATCCCATAATAAAGAAATAAGGCCACTTAGTGTTTTAAATTCTGCATTCTGTTATGGACCAAACCAGACAGCCTCAAAATATATTAAGATGGCAGCCTAGTCCCTAACTTTTTCTTAGTTTGAAGGTACATTTAAGGAGCTGCATTTCAAATGAATTCGATTGGTCAAACTGCTCGCCTTTAAGCACAGCATACTTGTTTTTACAGTACAGTAAAAATACAGGCATAATAAAAAAGAAAAGAATTGACTTAGCTGTAACTCTTATTGAAACGCTTAACAAAATAATATATTAACCATTAGTAATTAAGTTTTCCAACATGTTAATATCCCGTAACCACGCCCTTGGCAAAAGCGAATTCGGTAAGATAGTTTGTCTCTCGTGCAATTCTAGCAGCAGGAAAGGAAGCCCAGCTTTTAGCTATAACAGGGAGGATTAAGAGCTGCCACATCCAGCTTTAAGCCCCAGCAACTGCAGAAAGCTGGGACTAAAAATCCTAGTTCTGTAGGAGCTTGACCTCCGCTTTAGTCTGCTTCTACTTTTCCAACTTTTACAAAAAACCTAAGTCTTCGAGTTTATTGGGTTGGATCAGACCACTCACCAGCTCTGTGTCTCAACCTTTCTTCAAAAAAAGGACAAAATATGCCGCTTAAAGCCATAGTATTGTCATATCTTCCCCCCCCCCCAAAAAAAAAATCAATGTACAAAGATGGCTTCATTTTTAAAATCTTTAGCTTTTACACTATTGTACGCTACAATACATATACATTGACTTTAAATATGCAAACATTTACAACTACGATCCATTTCAGTCCAATTTTTCCTGCCACAGAATGCCTCCATCTTTGTTCATAAGTCATGACGATCCGTCAGCAGCAGCGTTCTCTTGTCTCGCCATGTGGATAATTTTCAAATTGAATGGCTGCAATAATAAGCTCCATCTAAACAGCATTTCCTATATCTGTATCATGCATGATCAGATTAGTACTTCCCAGCTCATTCCCACATATCTCCCCATGAGATTGTAATAATTCTTGCAGGTCATTTCAGTTTTCCTCTGGAAGGTAACTTTGTAATTTATCCCAGTTTTTAAGAACTTTCTCCTTGTCCAGTTTAATTTAAGGAAAGCCATATTCACAATCATCTGAACTTGATTCTTTACTCTCTGTTGTAACCAGTAACACATTTTCCTTTTAGAGATAAAACGTTGTGGAGCTGGATGAACACAGCAGGCCGAGCAGCATCAGAGGAGCAGGAAAGCTGACGTTTCAGGTCGAGACCCTTCTTCTACCTCGACCCGAAACGTCATCTTTCCTGCTCCTCTGATGCTGCTCGGCCTGCTGTGTTCATCCAGCTCCACAATGTTTTATCTCAGATTCTCCAGCATTGGCAGTTCCTACTATCTCTCTGTAACACACATTTTCCTTTGGCTCTCCTTCCCTATCAAGAAAGCTTTTGGGCATATTCACATGACAGCACCATGCGATTTCTTTCTATCTGGTGTTCTTACCAAAAATTTCACCTCAATGAATTTCCTGTTGATTTGATAAGGCCCACTAACCCTTGCCTTTAAAGGTTCATCTACCCTGGGAGTAACACTAACACTTTATCTCCATTAGGAAAATAACAAATTTTTGATTTTTTTTGTCAGCTTCCTACTCTTAAAAGCTATCTAGCCAACTCACCTGCTCTACTTAATCGTTCTCTAAAATTTGACACGTGATCCAAATATGTGCTCTCTGACTTACCAATTTCTCCTTGATTAATTTCAGTGCTCCTCTCACCTTATGCCTGAAAATTAGTTCAAATATACTGAATTTAGTTGATTCATTAGGTGCATCCCTAACTGCAAAAAATACAGATAAAATTCCATTATCCCAATCCTCTGGAAAATCTTAACTATAAGCCCTCAGCATGATCTTTAAAGCTTGAAGCCCCTGTAATTCTGGATGGTGGGCAGTGGATTTGAGTTGTTTCATTCCTGAGCTATTGATAACTTCCTTGAACAATTTTGTTGTAAAATTTGAGCCTTGATCCAATTGCATTTCTGTGGGTAGTCTATACCTTGTTCTTAAAAAAAAAAAAAGAGATTTGAGTAACTCTTTAACAATCCTTTTAGCAGTGATTTTACATAATGGAATGGCCTCTGGAAATCTATTGGACACATCCATTGTAGTCAACAAATACTGATTCCCACTTTTTGTTTTAGGCAGGGTCCCATGCAATCAGTTAAGACCCTTGTAAAAGATTCCTCAAATGTTATGTTAAAAGTGCTGGTTTTATCACTGCCTGAGGTTTTCCTATTACCTGAAACATATGACGTGTTTGGCAAAAGTCAACCATGTCCTTATGTAGTCCAGGCCAATTAAAATGTTTTTGTGTTTTGGTTTGAGTTTTCTTTTCTCCCAAATGACTGACTGATAATTCATGTGCTATCTGCAACATCACCTTTCTGTAACCCACTAATACTACAACTTGATGATCATCTGCCTGAATATGCAATGGTCGTTTTCTTTATCAAGACTTTGTTTTGAAAGTAGTAACATTCTAGGATACACTCAGATTCTTCTGTGTTTGTGCTTTTTGATACAGCTGCTTTCGTTGTTCATCTTTCTATTATAAGTCAGTTAATTTCTCTGAACTAGAAGTATCTACTCTGTATTCCACCTGTTTTTGTTTTTGCTCAACATAGTTTCTGATAATTGAACTTCAACTTCCTAATCTTTATTGTTTGATTTCTCCTCCTGTTCCCACCAGTAACTTTGTGACCACAGAGTCAGGAAGAATCCCAGGATATACTTCCTGTAATACATCAGTTGTTTGATTTTCTACTGGCTTTTCAGCCACAATAAGCATCGCTCCCATCTATGATCCAGCTATATAATTACCAAAGATAAACTGCATTTCTGGAATGGAGAATTCCTCTCTTATTCCTACCATCATCATTTTTCACCAGATTCT
Organism: Ginglymostoma cirratum; assembly: GCA_024137785.1. Lineage (NCBI taxonomy): Eukaryota > Metazoa > Chordata > Chondrichthyes > Orectolobiformes > Ginglymostomatidae > Ginglymostoma > Ginglymostoma cirratum. Next base: position 39,048,247 of record JAHRHZ010000041.1, read on the forward strand.
CCAACCTCAGTTTATATAATGGAACATTGCCCTTCTCAACATGAATTCAACATAATTACTGCCTTTTCTGGCAATACTCCTGAATGACACATTTAATGTCTCACCATCAAAGATTGCTATGCTCTGGTATCTCTTATAATAACTTCTTTACCTACTCTTGACTTACATGAGTAAACCTTACCCACGCCCCACGCAAGTAAGTTCTTTAGATCTGGCACTTTCTTCTCAGCCAACCCCTGGTCAGGTTGTACGTTCTTCCGCAGCTTTTTCACTTCCATTGTGTTTTCCTTCACCTCTTCAACAAACTCACTGGCTTATCCTGTTTTACCACATCCATCTTCCCAGTGCTGCTTCTAAACCACCAACACTGACTTAATGTGGACTACTTTAACTATAGTGAAAACACCCGAGTTGTTTTAAAACTTTTTTTTTCTCGTGTTCCCCTTTTTACCCTTGGTAAATTATCTTTACTATCTTCAGTGAGGTCTCATAGAATCCCTACAGTGTGGAAACAGGCCCTTCGGCCCAACAAGTCCATACCGATCCTAGGAGCATCCCACCTGACTCCTTCCCCTGTAATCCACCTAAGCTACACATCCCTGAACATTATGGGCAATTTAGCATGGCCAGTCCACCTAGCCTGCACATCTTTGGAGCATTGGAGGAAACTGGAGCACCCAGAGGAAACCCACGCAGACACTAGATAGTCATCAGAGAGTGGATTTGAATCTGGTTCCCTGGCGCTGAGGCAGCAGTGCTAGCCACTGAGCTGCCACAAAATGCCGAACAGACTGCCCCGTGCTTGAAATAAATAGCAGAGGTTGGTTTTGATACATTAACCTCTGAGTTACAGGCCCAGCACGCTCCTCCTGTGACACTCTGCTTACTGTTTTTATTGTTTTCCCTTTACCACCTGAGGATTTCTTTCTTCCCCAATTTCTATCCCCCTCAGATTGGAAATGATATTGGAAGCCAAACTTTGATTTATGAGCCAACTCATCATCATTTGCCATTTTCACTGCTAATCTTGCAGTTTTAACTCTGCTCTTCCATGTGAGTTCTCACTATCTTTGGTAAACAAACTTTTTGACCTCCCTTAATAGTTGTCATAGAGCACCGTGTTTGATCTATTTTCAATGCCCTTATGCACCTACCGATGTTATTTTGTTTGATCCTTTCAAACTCAATGCAAGTTTGACCAGGGTCCGTCCTTAAATTCTTAAAATGTAGCCCGTAAGCTTCTGACACTAGGTCGTATGCACAAGGTGTCATTTTTCACCACATCGTACTCCCCAGATACTTCCTCTGATAATGATGCAGATACCTCACTACCTACCAGTTTTGTTTGGAGCAACAATACCCACATGGCCATCAGCCATTTCATTCAGCCACTTTATCAAATAGAATGAAAAAGGCTACATCATCTTCATCGAACTTTGGCAATGCTTACACATATTGAAACAGATCCCCACCAGGCCTTTGGTTATGATGGGATTGCTCACTATCACTGTCCTCATTATGACTACTACTTTTCACCTCTCCCTCTGCTGTTTTAAGTTGATTTTGAGTTTTCAGTTCCACTTTCTGAAGTTCAGAAACTCTCTTTTTCCTGTCTTCTGCTAGGGGCTGCCTTTCCTTTTCTTTTTGTTCTGTCAGGGCTGTTCTGTTCTTTCTACTCTGCTAGTGCCATTCTCTTTCTGCTTTTGCCTTCAATTGTAATCCAAACTTCATTTCCTTTTCATGTTCAAACTGCCTCATTTGGAATTGATTTGTAGCCATTTCTAAGATTCTAAGGGCACTTTTAGTAATCATAATTGTTGAGCTATTGCTGCAATTACCTCCCCTTTTTGTACGCACAAATGCAACTCCAATTCCAGCTAATTCCAGAAGTTTTGTCTTGCTCACTTCCTGCAAAACTCCTGAAGTGACTTCTGCCATCAGCAGGAAATCCTTAGCGACTGAAAGAGCCATTGCTACACAAGGCACAACCTATCTAAACAAAGCAAATTCAACACCTGAAAACAATACCAACACTCACCGTGTGAATCACTTTTGGGTCTAGTCATGCTGAACCCATCCTAAATTAGAGATTTTGATCCTGACGAGCCCCCAATTTATTTTGGACCAGACCAAGCCCCCTCAAAATATATTAAGAACATAGCCTAGATCCTGACTTTTTCTTATTTTGAAGTTAGGTAATGGTGTTGCGTTCCAAATGCAATCTAATTGGTCAAACTACTTGACTTTAAGCAAAACACATTTTATTCATACACTGTAATTCAAAACATAGATAAAAGAAAAGAATTAGCTTAAATGTAACTCATTCAAAATGCTTAATAAAGTAATATATATACGTATTAACAAATACAAATTAACTGTTCCAATATAGCAACATCCCAGAAATACAGCCTTGGCAAAGGCAAATACAGTAAAATAGATTCTCACATGCAATTCTTGCAACAGGAAGGGAACCCCTGCTTTGAGCTGTAAAAGAGAGGAATGAGAGCTTCCACATCCAGCTTCAAGACCCAGAGAGTTTTTAAATAGTGTCATCTTATTCTGGACTGAACCCAAAAAGGAAATATTCTTTCCTCATCTGCCTGGTCAATTCAATATACTTCAATCAAACCACCCTTCACTCTTACGAACTCATTGGAAACAAGCCTAATCTGTCCAACATTTTCTCATTAAATAAACTGCATTCCTTGTATCAGAGTAAACTTTCTCTGAACCAGCCTCCAATGTATTTGCATTCTTCCTGGATCTAGAGTTTCCAACAACTAATTCCTTAAATTTTAAGTACAGATTCTTGAAGTCCAAAAGAAGGACAAGCAGCATTTTGGATCTTAAAGGCATAAGAACTCAAGCTAGCAAAAAAAATGTAGCTACAGACCATGAGAAGTACTGGTGAACATAAAGGTAAAAGGGAAAACAGAAATAGAGTAAATTATCATGATAACTAGGAGAAATGGTGGGGAGAAAATAAATGTGAATAACCGCATGAAGAATGGAAGATGCGAAGAGCTCGCAAGAGGCATAAAAACCTGCACACTTCTGTTTCAGGAACAAACATATTTTCGATGGAAGTAAAGAATTGCCAGACATTTAAAGAATTAGTTGTGTCAATATTTACAGTAGGAGGTAAGCAGTGTATAGCCTTGAAAGAAACACGTTCAATCACAGAGACCAATCAAAACTAATGTGATCAGTATAATTGAGAATAGTGACAAATGCAGAGGCTGGAATGGGGAGAACTTTGCAGAAACCTGAACAATTTTGAAAGCCATTCCTTTTAATAAAGGTGAGGGGAGAGTCCCAGGAGATTATCACCAGTTAGTCAGACATCTATTGTCAGAGAAATTACTTGAATCTATAATTAAATACAGAGTCACTGAACGCTATAGGATTTCATCAGATCGGAGAGTGCCTGCATGTAATTTCAAAGAGTAGTCCATACTTGAACCTGATTGAATTTTTTGAGGGGCTGCCTAAAGTACTGATCAAGCAAATGTCTATGATTGTTGATATGGACTTCCAGAAAGAGTGTTAAAGTTCAAACTGACTTATGTGATTTTATTACATTTCATACAATTCAGGACAAAGCATTCATAAATTCATTGGCAGAAAATAAATAAGGATAATGTGCAGGTCATTTGGCAAAATGTAGCTGATGGTATGCAATAGGGAGCTGCATTGAGTACTCAACCTTGACTAAAGATGACTTTGAAAGATAGAGAGGCAAATGTTCCAAATCTGAATTGAAATAGGGCTAACCTCCATGAGATGAGAGGGTATGTAGCTATGGTAAAATGGGACAAAAGACTGACAGGAAAAACAATAATGAACAGTGGCTGGTCTTCAATGATGTTTCAGGTGTAGGCTAGGTATAGTCCAATGAGACAACGAAAGTCAGGGCTTGTTAGATGGTTTAGGGAGGTAGATAATATGATGAAACAACAAAAGAAGTGCATGATGCATGTTTGGAGAATGCTTCCAGCAAGAAAGAGGACAAATACAATAAGTTGAGAAAGAAACGTAAGAGTGGGAGAATGAGAATAGAATAGAAATTAGCGTAAAAAGGATCAAGACAAAGTATGGGAGAAACTTAGGTTTGACAGCATCTGTGGAGAGAGAAACAGAGTTAACATTTTGAGTCAAGTATAACTCTCCTTTGCAACATAAAAAGGAACCTGCCTACTGGCATGTCGATAGATCAGGAATTTTAGATGTGAAGATATCCATTTGGGGTGAAAAGGGTGATACATGTGAACGAAGAAGTTGGGGTCATTGTTCTTGTAGCAAAGGACGTTGATAGAGTAGACAAAAGTTGTTGCTGTTAGCTGCTTCGACAATGACTAATGGACAGAGATTTAAGGGTTTAAGCAAAAAAAGATTGAGGAGGGAAGATGATTTTCACACTTAGTAGTAATGACCTGGAACACTCTGAGGGTGGTGAAAACAGTTGATAATTTCAATAGGAAATTGAATGGAAAAATCAAGGAAGTAAAATTGTAGGACTGCAGGATTAGAGCAGGGAAGATCACTGATTGGATTGTACTCCAAAGAATTGTACTATGCACTAATATCTCAGATTCGACAGCGAGAGTTGAAGGAAATTTACAGGTCCATGTGTACCTGGTTATGTTGTCATGGAAGGCAGTTTTCTCCAATAGGCATTGTGTATGGACAGCCATGCAGACCTTGGTTGTCCTTGTGTAGCTGCAATAAATAATCTGAATGTATTTTTTTATGAAAAGACGGTCAGGTCTCAGCTATAATCATTGATACATTGCCTGCCTTTAAGTATTTTTAATGAACCTGTTTGATCATTTTACGACATGTCTCCACAACAGGTCACAATTGAACCCAGACCTCCTGGCATACAATCTAGAAATGCAAATCAAACCTAAAGGCTAGGTTCTGTCTACTTTAATGCCCAAATTTCCTAATATTAAATAATTAACCACCTTCACGCTTTCTCTATTTCTAATCTAAACCTTATGATCATTGTTACCTAAATATTACCCCACTAACTCTTGGGCCTCTTGACTCCCTCAAATGGCAGAAGATGGTGAGATAATTGTAATATCAGACTAGTCATCCAGAGTCCCACACTCCCTACCGATGATAAAATTTTAATCAATGTAAAATTTAAAAAAATCTGGAATTAAAAGTTAATCCAGTGATAACCGGGTAACCCTTATCGGTTGTTGAAATACCCATCTGGTTCACCAATGTTCTTTTAGGAGCAGAAAACCTGAAATCCTTCGTTGATCTGGTCTGCATGTGACTCCAGATCTCCAGCAATACATTTTGTTCTTAACGGTTTCTGAAATGGTGCAGCGAGTCATGCAATTCAAGGGCAATTAAGGGTAGACAACAAATGCTGGCCAAGCCAGTGAAGTCAAAAACTTTGAACACATATGTTAAAATAGGAGTCACCAGTGCAGATCTGGCAATGCCTCCTCACCAATTGGGTCAAACACTTGCTAAACAAAGAACCTCTTCCAAACACATTTCAGAAATTCTTCCCCCTCCCTACGCTTCACAACAAGATTATCCCAATCAAAATTTGGGTAGTGGGTAAGCCTCACTATCTCAGTCTGTAGTTATTGCAAATCTTGCATCTCTTTCATACTGTTTGAAGGCCTGTAGAAACCACTTAGTAGTGTGATTATCCCCTTATCGCTTTATCTCGCTTTAACGAAAAGGTAACAAGGTTAGGGTACTGGTGGGGAGCCTGGATGGGATGCTTGTCGGAGGGTTAGTGTGGACTCAATGGGCTGAATGGCCACCCTCCCCATTGTAGCAATTCTATGATTCCTCTTGAGTTCGGGAAAATGTGACAATAAGACCTCTACTTGCATGCTGCCACCCCCCCCCCCCCCCAAACCAGCACCCATGTGAACCACAATTTCCAGCTCAGTTCCACTCTGTTATGTAATTTACCCTAATACCAGGGAGTCAGTGCACCTTTTATGGTACTGATGACAGTTGCAGAAATGTCTGTCTGCTCCTTGACTATGGAATGTGCTATGGCAATTGCATTTCTGCCCTTCCCCCTCAGTGCAGACTCATCTATTTGTGCTATTATCTGGATTGCACTGTTTTGAAGAGTGAGATCATGAAACCTCTGCGCACACAGTGTGGTTGGAATTTGGGACTGTTTTCCACAAATGACAAATGGGAATACTACCACCTGCTTGCCCTCCAAGCCACTCACCATCTGGATTTGGAACTATATCACCATTCCTTCACTGTCACTGTGTCAAGATCCGGAACTTCTTTCTGAATCGCAGCATGGATGTTGCTACCCTCCCATGGATTGCAGCAGTTCAAGAACGTGACTCAACACCACCTTCTCAAGGGCAATTAGATATGGGCAGTAAATAATGACCTAACCAGTCCACGTCCCATGAGTGAATGAAAAAATAGTGGCTTTTGATGCTGGAACACTTGATCAGTTGACAACTCTATGATAAATTTATGTCAACAAATTGTATTAAGGTCTTCGGGGCAAAGGTGATTTTGTGGAGTTTAGAAAATCGTGCTCAAGTATCTATATGAAAAGACATGGAAAAGGACATAAAATTGTAAATTACGTCATTGTAGTGAGGCTCAGTTTGAGCTTTGCACAATTTTGACCACTGGACATTGACCACCTGCAGCTTAGATTCAGAAGGATGATTGTAAGGTTAGAAAATTATGAAGACACACTTAAGGCACTGAAGAAAAGATTGAGTAGAAAACTATCAAGGATTTTTTGCAGGGTGTGAGTTGAAAGACAGCTCCCAGTTCATGATTTGGTGTTGAAGTGATTGTTTACAAAAAATTATCATAAGGTGGTGAGGGTTGGCTGAGGTATACACACATGGTGAAGCAGGTTGCAGGACTGAGACTGTAGGTGGGGATGGATGAAAGATGAGTCATTGTTAATTAACTAATTGGGTTGTGACCTTTGACTTCAATGACTTTACCTTAACAGAAATTGAAACCTTTTTAAAAGCACCCTGAAGTAGAATATAAAGCAGCAACCTTAGTTTTATGTGGATGCATTAACTTTCACTTATTAGAGTGGAATGGAGACTGCTTGTTCAATGATTCTGTTATTTACTGTGGTAATTACTAATCATGATTAACGGAATTCAGTTTATTGGATTGGCTGATAAGAGTTTGTTGAAAACTTGGTGTTTTATTTGTGGGATGGTCTGAAGGCATATAAAATCCAGATGGTTATTCGTACATATGTTATCTGTTACAGCCTAATAGTTTTTGTTGCTCTTCTGGTACTCTGTGACAGGTAAAATATGTCGTGTAGGAAACTTTGGCAGCTAACCAAGCAAGTGTCCCTGATGTTTTGCTTAGTTTCCGTGCTTTGTATTGTCTTGGATTCTGTTGCTTAGTGCTCAATTGTTTTCTTTGGTTGGGGTGTTTGAAGTGTGCCCTTCAGCACGATGCTTGTCGTTTAAATGCAATGAATCTTTTTATAGTACCTAACTGCATTGTTTTTGAGGTACTGATTAACCACAGCTCGTGTTTCCATAGTACCTTAACATAAGCAATGTCCCTTGGCACTCTGCAGAGGTGGGTTTGTCCTTCCCAGACATGAGGAAAGAAGTGAAGGAGGTGTTAGAAGGAGGAGTGTGGTAATGGAAAATATTTTAGATGGGTTTCAGCATTACTATAGAGGCACATAAACAGTTAAAAATTTAAGTTCACACAGAATGGTAGACATTCAGTTTGGAATTCAGACTTCCTGTCTGCATGGTATCAATGGTTTGTGCTATGCAATTAATTTTATCGTTGGTTCTTGCCGGTTAATTGATAGTTTTTTATGTTAAATATTTGAAGGAGCTAAGCTATTCATTTTGAACCTAGTTCCTGCAGGAGTGCCCAGCTTGTTCTGTAAGGATTATGTTTGCTGATTTAGTAATGAAGGAGAGCTAGTATGATAATGTCTTGTTTCAGCGTATCCAAGGGTTATTAGACAGACAGGTAATAAGATCGCAAACTAATGGGTGGGGAAGGCATGTTTGATTTTCTAGCCAAGCGATTCTGATGCTCACCTGCCTCCAGTATTCACCCTCCACTTGGACCCCTTCTCCGGCCTCTTACCTGCCCTCAATGTCTTCATTGAAAACTGCCGGTGTGACATCGGCCATCGCAATTTCTCAGCTCCTCTCACCCATTTCCTAGTCCCCTTCTGAAATTACCACACTTCGCTCTGTTAGATCCAGCCCTAACTTTGTTATCAAACCCGCTGACAAACGTGGTGCTGTTGTAGTCTGGCACGCTGGTCTTCACCTTGTGGAGACTCAGTGCCAACTCTGAGACTTCCTCCTATCTTCCTCTGGACCATGACCCCACATCCAAACATCAAGTCATTGTTGCCAGGGCTATCACTGATCTCGTTACCTCCGGAGATTCCCCCATGCCTCCAACCTAGTAGTCTCCCAAACCGGACAGCCTGCTTCTACCTCCTTCCCCATAATTCACAAACCAGACTGCTCTGGTCGGCCCATCATATCAACCTGACCTGCTCCACCGAGCTCGTTTCCTCCTCCCTTGACTCCATCCTCTCTACTTGTCCAGACCCTGCTCTCCTATATCCATGAATCATCTGATGAGCCTCACCATACTGACAATTTCCAGTTCCCTGGCCTTAACTGCCTCCCGTTCACCATGGATGGCCAATTCCTCTATACCTCCTTTTCCCCATCAGGATGGTCTGAGAGCTCTTGGCTTCTTCCTTGACCAGAAGCCTGAACAATCCCCATCCACCCCCACTCTCTTCTGTCTGGCTGAACTGATTCTCTCCCTTAACAATTTCTCCTTTTATTTCATCTCACTTCTGCCAAGTTAAAGGAGTGGCAGTGGGCACCTGCGTAAGTCCCAGTCCCAGTCCCAGTCCCGCCCTCATTCCATGAATGAAGCAAAAACATTGTGTCCATTTCTACTTGCTGACAGCTTTCTCCGCTGTTTTATTTCTTGTCTTGGATCCTGTATCCTCTTTGCCTCTGTTCCCAGCCTTTCTAGTTCAAATAATCTTAAATCATTTTACCACTGGCTTCCTGCTCGTAAATCAGGATGTCTGTCCTTGATTTCGCTATATTCTATCTTGGCCAGTCCATTTTGTTCTGGAAGAAGTCTCTAAAGGAAACCAGTATAAAACATACCTCTTAAAGCCACAGTATCATCACACCACCCCCCCCTTAAAAAAACCCCATCAAAGTACAAAGATTGCTTCATTTTTAAAAACCTTTAGCCTTATGAAATTAGTACACAATACATATACATTACATTAACTCTACAGATGCAAGCATTCAGTACTATGGTCTTTTTCTGTCCGTCTTTTCCCGTCACCGAATGCCTCCATCTTTCTTCATTAAAGTTGCGACAACATGTCAGCAATTACATCCTGTCATCCTGCCACGTACAATTTTCAGATTGGATGGCTGCAATAACAAGCTCCATCTAAACAGTCTGGAACTTTAATGGGGTATGATCAGTTATCAATTATCTCGACATATGACTGGCAATATAAATGTTGTAATGCCAATACAAAGCTCAAGGTTTCCTTCTCAATCATGGAATATTTCTGTTGATAAATATTCAGTTTTGTGGAAAAATGCCCAATAGATCTTTCTATCTTCGCCTCATCATCTTGCAAGAGTACAGCACCAACACCCACATCACTTGCATTGAAGGCCACTTTGAATGGCTTTGCGTAATAAGATGTGGCTAGATGGGGCAGTGGTTTCTGGCTGTCAAATGCCTTCTGACAGTCTGCCATCCACTGAAATTATCTGCACTTCCTTATTATGACGGTTAGTGGAGCAAACAAGCTGCTAAAATTTGGTATGAAGTTTCAATAAAAACCACTCAATCCCAGGAATTGTAGTACTGCTGTCTTTGCCGATGATATGGGGAGCTCCCCTATTACCTTTGCATTCATATCCCATGGTGCCATCTGTCCATGTCCAGTCACATGGCCCAGGAATGCTTGACTTGGGATTTTGCGAGCGAACTCTTAGCCAGGTTTATCATCTAGCCTGCTTCCCGAAGTTGATCGAACAATTCTGATAGATGCTGAAAGTATTTCTTCCATCTGTGACTAAAATTCACCAGGGTGATGTACACCACACAATTAGGTAATGCAGAAATGACTTTACTGGTTAGTCTTTGAAACATGGCAGGCACATTTTTCATACCAAATGGCATGACTTTAAATTGGTACAGTCTATTCAGTGTCACAAAACTGAAATTGTCTTCCCTCTTGTGGATGAAGGTACCTACCAGTATCCTTTGAGTAAGTCCATCTTGAAATATAAGTTGCTTGTCGCACCTTGTCAATACACTCTTCCAAACGTGGAATAGGGTATGGATCAGATTTTGTACATGCATTGACTTTGCAGTACCCCACACACAATTGTGGGGTGCCATCTGGCTTTGGCACCATTACTCTGGGTAAGCTCCAGTTGCTGCAGCTCAGTTCAATTATGTTGTCTTTGAGCATGCGTTCAATCTCCTTTTGAACCTGTTGTCAACTTTAGAGGGTTAAGTCTATAAGGCTGTTGCTTAATTAGAGCAGCACTTCCTATTTCTGCATCGTGCATAATTAGATGAATACTTCTCAGCTTATTCCTGCATATCTCCCCAAGTGAGTGTAATAACTCTCTCCGGTTGTTTTGATTTTCCTCCAGAAGGTAACTCAGTGATTTATCCTAATGTTTGAGAACTTCCTCATTGTCCAATTTAATTTGAGGAATATCTAATTCAGAGTCATCTGAACTTGATTCTTTACTTTGTGTTATAACCAGTGACACATTCTCCTTTTGCTTTCCTCCCTTATCAAAATACCTTTTGAGCATATTCACATGACACACTCTAAGATTTCTTTCAATCTGGCGTTCTTATCAAATAATTCACCTCACTCAATCTCCTTTCGATTTGATAAGGCCCACCAAACCTTGCTTTTACCACTGGGAGTAACACTTAACACTATCTATCTCCATGTACAAAATTGTGAATTTTTGATTTCTCGTCTGCTTCCTGTTTGATTACACACTGTGCTACTTTTAAATGCTGTCTAGACAACTCACCCACTCTATTTATAATCGTTCTGTAAAATTTGACACGTGGCCCAGATCTGTGATCTGTGATCTCTGAACTCTGACTCACCAATTTCTCCTGAATTAGTTTCAGTCCTGCTCTCACCTCATGCCCAGAAACAACTACAAATGGAGGTGCATCCCTAATTGTAAAAAGTACAACTAGAATTCCTTTATCCCAATCCTCTGGATAGCCTTGATTTTAAGCCCTCAATGTGGTCTTTAAAGTTTGGTGCAACTGTTCTAGTGCTCCCTACAATTCTGGATGGTACACAGTGGGTTTGAGTTGTTTTATTCCTGAGCAATCCATAACTTCCACAAATAATTTTGATGTAAAAAATCTGACCCTTGATCTGATTTTATCTCCATTTAATAAAAAATTTGGGTAACGCTTCTACAAATCTTTTAGCTGTGATACTGCATAATGGAATGATCTCTGGAAATCTAGTGAACACATCCATTTGGTCAACAGATACTGATTCCAACGTTTTGTTTTAGGTAGGGGTTTATGCAACCAATTAAGACCCTTGTAAAATATTCCTCAAATGCAGGAATTAAGGGTGCTGGTTTTATTGCCTGAGGTTTTCCAATTACCTGACACGCATGACGTGTGGCAAAATTCAACCACATCCTTATGCAGTCTATGCCAATAAAAATATTTTTGTATCTTGACTTGAATTTTCCTTACTCTCAAATGACCACCTACTGGTAATTCATGTGCTTCCTGCAAATCTTCCTTTCTATAACCCACTGGTGATACAACTTGATGAACTTCTGCCCATTTCTCATCCACCTGAATATGTGATGTTCTCCATTTCCTCAACAAGATTTAGTATCCCAGAAAGTTACTATAGAACATAGAACGGTACAGCACAGTACAGGCCCTTCGGCCCACGATGTTGTGCCGAACTTTTACCCTAATCCTAAGGACTATCTAATCTCCATCCCTACCTTATACTATCATCCATATGTCTATCTAATAGCTGCTTAAATACCCCAAGTGAGGCCGACTCCACTACCCTCTCCTGCAATGCATTCCACGTCTGACCACACTCTGAGTAAAGAACCTACCTCTGACGTCTCCCCTATAATCTACCTCCACTACCTTTAAAACTATGCCCCCTCGTAATAGCTACCTCCACCCTAGGAAAAATTCCATGGCTGTCCACTCTATCTATACCTCTGTTCATTTTTCACACCTCTATCAAGTCACCCCTCATCCTTCGTCGTTCTAAAGAGAAAAGCCCTAGCTCTCTCAACCTTTCCTCATAAGACCTTCCCTCCATTCCAGGCAACATCCTGGTAAATCTCCTCTGCACCTTTTCCAATGCTTCCACATCTTTCCTGTAATGAGGCGACCAGAACCGGACACAATACTCTAGGTGTGGCCGAACCAGGCTTTTGTATAGCTGGACCATAACTTCACGGCTCTTGAATTCAGTCCATCTATTAATGAAAGCTAACACACCATACGCCTTCTTAACAACTCTATCCACCTAGGTGGCAGCTTTCGGGGAACTGCGAACACGAACCCCAAGATCGCTCTGCTCCTCCACACCTGCCAAGAATCTTTCTGTTAACCCTGTATTCTGCTTTCAAGTTTGTCCTTCCAAAATGAATCACCTCTCACTTTTCAGGGTTAAACTCCATCTGCCACTTCTCAGCCCAGCTCTGCATCCTATCAATATCCCTTTGTAACCTAGAACAGCCCTCCGCACTGTCTGCAATGCGACCCACCTTCATATCATCCGCGAATTTACTAATCCACCCTTCCACTCCTTCATCCAAATCATTTACAAAAATCACAAATAGAAGAGGACCCAGAACAGATCCTTGTGGTACACCACTCGTAACTGAGCACCATGTTGAATGTTTTCCATCCACTACCACCCTTTGTCTTCTAAGAATCAGCCAATTCTGAATCCAGTCTGCCACCTTTTCCTCTATCCCGTGCCTCCTTACCTTCTGCGTGAGCCTACCGTGGAGAACTTTTATCACATGCCTTACATAAATCCATGTATACCACATCCACTGCTGTACATTCATCTAGGTGTTTGGTCACCTCTTCAAAGAATTCAGTAAGGTTTGTGAGGCATGATCTACCCCTTTCAAATCCATGCTGACTATCACGAATCAAACTGTGCCTTTCCAAGTGATCATAAATCCTATCTGTCCGAGCCCTTTCCAATAATTTGCCCACCACTGACATAAGACTAACTGGCCTGTAATTTCTGGGGAGGGAATGACGTTTGCCTCTCTCCAATCTTCCGGCACTATACCCGTGGACTATCTTAAAAACATTCTGATTCTTGTTCTGTCTACGCTTTTTGATACAACTGCTTTAGTTTTTCATTTTTCTGTTGTAAGTCGGTTAATGTCTTTGAACTGTGGGAGGAAACCGGAGCACCTGGAGGAAACGCACGCAGACATAGGGAGAATGTGCAAATTCCACACAGACAGTCGCCCGAGACTGGAACCTAACCCGGGTCCCTGGCGCTATGAGACAACAGTGCTAACCGCTGAGCCGCCATGCTGCCCCCATCTTCAATGAGATCTCCTTTTCTCTTATCACCTGAGGATTTCTCTTTTAAATCCCCGACAGATTGGAATTGATGTGGGAAGCCAAATTTTGAATTATGAACCAGCTGAAAATCATCTGCCATTTCTGCTGCTAGTCTTGCAGTTTTAACACTCTGCTCTTCCACGTGAGCTCTCACTATTTCAGGAAGTGATTATTTTGGAGCACTTCAAAAATTCATGTCTCTAAGAATGTCATATGGTTGATCTGGTTTCAGTGCCCTTGTCCACCTATCAAAGGTACTTTGTTTGAATATTTCAAACTCTTGTTTGATTAGGTTCTCTCCTTACATTGCTGAAACATTGTCCGTCGGCTTCTGGTGCTAGCTGATATGTCCTTCATGTAGCATTTATCACCTCATTATACTCACCAGAAACCACCCCTGATTTTGCTGCAAATACCTCACTAGTTCTACCTGCCAACTGTCTTTGGATCAACAATGCCCTCATGATCACTGGCCATTAATTTGTTTGTCCAGTTTCTCAAATGAAATGAAAGAGGTTTCTGCAACCTTCTCGTCAAACTTATGCAACATTTCGACATACTGAAACAAAACCCAAATAGGCTTTTGGCTACGATAGGTTTACTCATCATCACTATCCTCCTCACTCAACCTACATTCAACCTTCACCTCTGCCCTTTTAAGATGACTTTCCTTTCTGATATCCAACTCCTGAAGCTCACATTCTCTTTCTGCTTTTCTTCTCTCTTTTTCTCGCTTTCTTCTCTTTCTGCCTTTCCGCCTTTCCTCTGTTTTAAATTGTAAATCAAACGGTTTCATTTCACTTCCTATTTTGTTTTCGTTCAGCAATGGCTATTTTCTCCTTTTCTTTTTGTTCAGCCAGGGCTATTCTTTCCCTTGCTATTGATCCTAGTTCAAGGTGCGACATTTGCAGTTGAACTTTAGCCATTTCCAAAGATTTTGCTGGCATTCCTGGCAATTTGAAATGCTGTGTGATTGCCAGAATTATTTCCCCTTTTCTCACAGACACAGGCAACCCCAACTCCAACTTTTTTTGCCAAGCACAAAAGCTTTGCCTTGCTCACTTTTTGCAAAACTCCCAAAGTGACCTCTTCCACCTCCCAGGAAACGCTTGGTGACTGAAAGAGCCATTACTGCACAAGGTACACCCTGTTAAACCCACCTGAATTCAACACCCAAAAAATTTAGCATTAACTACATTTGAGTCAAATAATCCTAATCCTAATCCTAAACTGAAATTAGAGATTTTGACCCCAACAAGGGCCCCCATTTTGTTAGGGGCCAGACCAAGTCCCCTCAAAATATATGAAGATGATAGTCTGGACTCTAACTTTTTCTTACATTTATCTTTAAAATAAGGTGTGGCATTCCAGATGCAATTTGACTGGTGAAACTACCAGATTTAAAGCAAAACACACTTTACTTTCTGACCATGACTCTAATAATAGAGATGTACAGCATGGAAACAGATACTTCAGTCCAACTCATCCATGCTGACCAGATATCCTCAATTAATCTCGTTTGGCCCATATCCCCCTCAACTCTTCCTACCCACATACCAATCCAGATGCCTTTTAAATATTGTAATTGTAACAGTGTCCACCACTTCCTCTGGCAGTACATTCCATTCACGTACCTCTATGTGAAAAAGTTGACCCTTAGGCCCTTGTATCTTTCCCCTGTCACCTTAAACCTGTGCCCTCTAGCTTTGGACTCCCCTACTATGGGGAAAAGACCTTGACTATCTATGCTTCTCATGATTCTATAAACTTGTATAAGGTCACTCCTTAGCCTCCGAGGCTCCAGGGAATGTAGCCCCAGCCTATACACCCTCGCCCTAGAGCTCAAACTCTGCAACCTTTGCAACATCCTTGTATATCTTTTCTGCATCCTTTCAAGTTTCACAACATCCTTCCTATAGCAGGGAGACCAGAATTGCATGCAGTATTCCAAAAATGGCCTAATGAAATGGCCTGCACAGCCACAACATTACCTTCCAACTATACTCAATGCCTTGACCAATAATGGCAAGTGTATTCAAACACCACCTTCACCACCCGAACTACCTGTGACTCCACTTTCAAGGAACAGTATGAACCTGCACTCTAAGGTGTCTGTTTGGCAATACTCCCCAGGACCTTACCATTAAGTGTATAAGCCCTGCCCTGATTTGCCAGACCAAAATTCAGCACCTCACATTTATCTAGATTAAACTTTATCAGCCTGTCTGATCAAGGTCTCATTGTACTCTGAGGTAACTTTCGCTGTCCACTTTCACACTGATTTTGGTGACTGTGAAAATGCAGCAAAAGAAAGAAGGAACTGGAGTAACTTAAGGTTTAGACATGCTCACCGAGCCATTGGGTTTGGTTGCAAACATTTCGTCACCCTCCTAGATAACATCGTCAGTGTGCCTCCGGTGAAGCGTCGGTGTTCTGTCCTGCTTGTTATTTATATGCCCCAATTTAAAATAAGAAGCGAGACAGAAAACCGGAGGCACAATGACGTTACCTCGCAGGATGATGAAACGTTTGCAACCAAACGAGCTGGCTTGGTGAGCATGTCTACAACCTCATTCACAACCCGAGCTACAAATCATCTCAAACTTTAAAGACCTACGGAATAACAACGCTATTGGAAAACTTAACATAACAATACACAGTAATCCCTGGTTCTTTGGGAGCTCAACTACACCCATTCAGGCTGCCTTTATTGTTCCAACTTTAAAAAAGGACCCCAAGGTTTCACAAGTTGTTTATCTTCTCGTTCCCCAATATCTGTCTCAACAAAAACCAGGACAAAACACACCACCCACCAAAACATGTCAAAACAAGTTACAATATCATCACACCCAGCCTTAGACATCTTACTACTTGAGAGCCTTCTTTATGTTCCCTTCAGTACAACTCCCGACGGGATTTCACAGGTACACACAGAAACATTGTTCCCTCAGACCAGGAAGTTACAGAATGGGGATAGGTCATTGAAGATGAGATGAAATGAGATATTTGTTCATCCAAGAGTGGTGAGCCTGTGGAATTCTGTCACAGAAAGCGATTGAGGCCAAAATGTTGCATGTTTTCAAGAGTTGGATATAGTTCTCAGGGCTGAAGGGATCAAAGGGTATGGGGTGAAACTGCGAGCAGGGTACTGAATTGGATGATCATATTTAATGGTGAAGTAGGCCCAAAGGGCTGAATGGCCTACTCCTGTTCCTATTTTCTTTGTTTCTATCATCTAACCTTTGCTGAGTATGTAATGTTCTAGCTCCCAATGCCAGTTCACTATTGAATATGTGATTTTTTTTTTTCTGATGCACATTTCCTGGTCAAAGAATTACACGCATCTAATCTTTTATTTGCAAACAGCTATTTTCTCCTCTGTCTTACTTGAGTTTATTTCAGAGATCTTCAGTCCCACTGCAATGTTGAAAAGTGCCTAATAACTGTTTGCTGGTGTAATCTGTAATGTGGTCTAATGGATTTTCCTATGCCTTTATGAACTTTATAACTCATCCAAGATCCTCACTTTGACTTTGTACTTGCTCTCCATTGTGTTAGCCTTGGCCCTGATTGTGTGTCAGTCTCCTGCTGTGATTTCTAGTTGTTCGGTCTTGTTAGCTGATGCTGCTCTGACTTAAATACCTCATTGCCTGAGTCTAGTGCTGTCCACTCAGCATCAAACTCCCTCTCAACTGAATGCTGTTGTATATTCGTGTACCTCATTTTCCAAAGCCAGGACTATTTGGACTTACTTGTTAATACACAAATGTTGCACACTTCACCTTTTTTCCTGTCTGCTTTTCTCATTGGTGAACAACCACAAACAGTGACATCTCAAGTTCTTCACTTCCATTTCAGCTCTCTTAGCTAGTTAATTTACTTGTATTTCTTTCCTGTATCCCTTGAGTTGAACTTCTTTTTATTCCTTATAACCTCTTTTGATTTTCTTTCCATCTAGTCCTTCTTTTGACATTGACTTAAAGTCATAGAGGCATAGATCTGTACATAATGGAAACAGACCCTTTGGTCCAACTCTATTCACTCTATCTATGCCCTGATGATTTTACAAGCTTCTGTAAGGTCACTCCTCAGCCTCTGAAAATCTAGGGAAAATAGCCCCAGCCTACACAGCTTCTCCTTATAGCTCAAACCCTCCAACCCTGCCAGTATCCTTGTAAATCTTTTGTGAACGCTTTCAAGTTTCACAACATCCTCCCTATAGCTGGGAGGCCAGAATTGAACATAGTATTCCAAAAGTGGCCTAACCAATGTTAGGTACAGCCTATACAGTAATATGAAATTAAAAACCGAAAATGCTGTGAATATTCAGATCTGGCAGCACCTGTTCACAGTCATCTTTATTATTTCCCACCCTGCGTTCTCATCTACATCATTTATAAAAATACCACAAAAAATAAGAGATCCAGTTCTGATCTCTTGTGGTATGCCACTGCACACCAGGCTTCAGTCACACAAATGGCTTCCTACTACCACCACCACCCTGTCTCCTGTCACTAAGCTAATTTTGGATTCAACCTGTCAAGTTACCCTAGATTCCGTGAGCTTTTACTTTCTTTCAGTTTCCCACGTGGGACCTTGTCGAAGACCATGCTAAAATTGATATAAACGACATCAGCGAGGGATACAGCTCATCTGGAAGAAACTGTTGGTCCTTGAAGAGCTATGTAGGTGGTACATGAGAACAGAAGTAACCATTCAGCTCACTTATCCTGCTCAACCATTCCATTAATTGTCAGAGATAGCAAGAACTGCAGGTGCTGGAGTCAGAGATCAGTGTGGAGCTGGAGGAACACAGGTTAGGCAGCATCAGATGAGCAGGAAAATTTATGTTTCAGATTTACACCCTTCATTAGGACTGGGGGGTGAGGAAGGGTGCTTGGAAATAAATGGGGGGTGGGCTGAGGGAAGGTAGGTGGGATGGTGATAGCTGAATGCAGGTAGGGGTAGTGGAGATTGGGTGGCAACAAAGATGGATAGGTAGTGTTAGGTTAAGGAGGCGGGGATGAAAGGCTGGGTTGGACATAGTACGAGGCTGGGAGTGAGGAGATTTTGAAACTGGTGAATTCTACGTTGAGGCCAGGGATTCACCAGTACATTCTCTAAGCTGGTCTACTGTATCAGTTGCTCCCGATGTGGTGAGACCAAGCGCAGACTCATTGGCCGATTCGCAGAGCATCTGCGCTCTGTACGCCTTCTGGTTGCTGACCATTTTAACTCCCCTTCCCCATTCCCTTCGTGACATGTACATCCTGGGCCACCTCCAGTGTCACAGTGACATCACACGCAAACTGGAGGAACACTTCATATTGCGCCTTGGGAGCTTACAGCCTGATGGCCAGCTCCACACTACATTGATTCCATTAATTATAGCTGATCATCTACCTTGATGCTACTTTCTCTGCACTATGTCCTGTAACCCCACACTTCTCCGTGAATCTATTATTTCCATCTTGACCATGTTCAGTGCTTCCACAGCTGTCCAAGGTCCAGAATTCCAAAGATTGACCACTTTTTCAGTGGAAAATGGGTTGTTTCATTCTCTCTGAGCTTTGCTTCTGCACATTCCCCAGGAAGTATCCTGATGTGTTCTCGCTCCTGGTGTTTTGTTTCATGTGCTTTGCTGAGGTATTACCTGGACTAATCTGAATAGTCCCTTTGTCGTCTTCTCAATGCCTTTGTTTTTCACCTTGGCTTGTCTCCACTACACTCTTAACTGTTTAAATGCTTGTACGTAAGGACATGCTAGGCTATTCAACCTCTTAAGCCTTCTCTGCTATTTAATTAGATCATGCCTGATCAGTTTCCATTTCTGGATAATCTTTGAACCTTTAGCTTATAACAAACAAAAACAAAGTTGCTGGAGAAGGTCAGCAGGTCTGGCAGCATCTGTGAAGGAAGAAACAGAGTTAACTTTTCGAGTCTGGTGACCTGGTTCTGAGGAAGGGTCGTTGGACCTGAAACATTAACTCTGTTTTTTTTTCCTTCACAGATGCTGCCGGACCTGCTGAGCTTCCCCAGCACCACCTTGTTTTTGTTCCTGATTTAAGCATCCGCAGTTCTTTCGGTTTTTATTTAGCTTATAACAAATCTATTTACTCCTGATTTAGAAAAATTCAGACTCTGCTTCTGTCAAGTTTTGAGGGAGAGATATTCTGTTAAATGTTATCCTACTTGTACTGCTCTGAAAATTAATTTGCCCTTTTTTTTCCCCCCTACGTCCTGTTTGTTAATTTTCTTGCAATTGACCTTATGAGGACAGCTTCGGATTCTGTCTGTGTTCCTTTGCATTACATCTGCCCACGTTGAGTTCTTGCTGTTTGTATACTGGATGACTTTTTTTTCAAAAAAAGAACTTACTGGAGTTTAGAATAATGAGTTTATTTTATTGAAACGTAAGATTCTGAGGCAGCTTAACAGGGTGGGCACAGAGTGGATGTTTCCCGTCATAGGGGATTTAGAACTAGGCAGCGCAAAGTTTCAAATTGAGAGGCTGTCCATACAAGACAGACGAGAATATCTTCTCTGAAGGTTTAGTGTTTGACATTCTCTTCCCCAGTGGGCATAGAGGCTGGATCATTGAATATATTCCGCATCAATTTAGACAGACTTTTGTTAGGACGGGTCTGGAAATGGAGTTAAAGCTGCATAAGATGAGCTATTATCCTACTGACTGCTGGAGCAGGCTTTGGGCCAATTAGTCTACTTCTATTTCATATGTTCCTGCTGCAGTTAACCCCATGGACTCAATGTTTTAAGTTATCAGGATAACTATTGTAGTTTAATCTTGTGATTGATTCATAGAACTCTACAGTACTGATAAAGGTGTTTTGACTCATCAGATCAGTTGCACTCAAAAACTACCCAACTATTGCCATCCTATCTTTCAGCACTTGGCTCATTACCTTGTATGTCTTGGCATTACAAGTGCACATTTAAATATTTCGTAAACGTTGAGTGTTTTTTTCCTCAGCTACCCCTTCAGACAGTTTCAGATTCCTACCACCCTGGTGGAAAGAAATCTTTCTTCACATCCCTTCTAGATATCCTGTCTCTTGTTTCAAAACTGTGCCCCTAGTCATTGATCCCTCCATCAAGGAGAAATGTCTTTTCCAGTCTACTCTCTGTGCCCCTCACAAATTTATTAATCTCAATCATGTTCGGTCTCTAAATTTCCTCTGCTCTAAGAAAAACAAATTACTCTGTCCAATCTTTCTTCATAACTGAACTCTCCAGCCCAGCCAACATCCTGAGAAATCTCTTTTGCATCCTGTCCGACTGATTGATAGCTGGCTCCCAGGTGGGAACATGGATCAGATGTGAGAAGGAAGGGTGCAGGTCAGTGATTGGCTGAGGTCTTTCAATGAGCAATTATGTTTAAAAAAAAAATTTGGTTGTGACCTGAGGTAGGATTTGGAACACCACTTGAGTAACCAGTTCTTTCACTGTTCAAATGAAGGTGCATCTAAGGTTCGTTGAATGTTCAGAACTGATTCAGGGCAAAAAAAAAAATTTGCCTTGCTTTTGATAAATAACTTCAAGGAACAGCACACGTTTACCTGGGTAGTGGATACATCCAGTCACTCTGCTTTATTTAAGTACGATGTGGAGGTGTTGGACTGGGGTGGACAAAGTCGGAAGTCACGTGATGCCAGGTTATAGTCCAACAGGTTTATTTGAAATCTCAAGCTTTTGGAGCACTGCTGCTTTGTCATGTGAAGTCCTAATAAAGGAGCAGCACTCCGAAAACTTAATTTCAGATAAACCTATTGGACTATAACCTGGTGTTGTGTGACTTCTGACTTTATGCACATCATGTCAGTTTATATGCTTAACTTGGCTCAGTCCACTAAATGCTGATCAGTCCCATTTAGCACTATTGTTTACCTGCATATTATTGTGTGTTCACAGCTTTAATCCCGTGCCCTCATACAAGGGAGGCCAATGTATTTCATGTTTCTCTCTTAACAAATCACTTTCGACAAGGAAATAAAAGTGCAGTCAATCAAGAAAACACTTTCTCGCATTATTTGTTGGTGAGTTATGAAAAGTGAAAGTAAGAATATAATTACTTTCTAGTAGACCACACTGGTAGAAAAAGATTTAGATGCTCAACAGCTGTTATTTCATTATCTTAAAAATCAAATGCTGGGTGATCCTCACTGCTGTGAACAAACAAAATGGCTATGCGGTGCTATTGAGTTGCAACAGTGTCATGAAGAACTCTGGACTCATTGGGGATGCAGGATATTTACAGCTTTACAGATCATGGAAGAGACAGTTCATCATGTGATGTGTAGAATTGTTGGCGGACCTTAGAACATATTTGATCATGGCAGCTTTTTTTTTTGAGACATTCAAAATGAGTTGAATTTTGTTCAGTTTTGTAGAATTGAATACCTATGGCAACTGAACTGATGTTACAATAATCGTATGTAATTTTGTTAAAAGCCTACATGAACCTAAAGAATAGAAATAACATTTCTATACATGACTTATGAGAGTTGTATACTAAAACATCGTGGTGGTTATTATTTGACAGTAGCAATTCTTGAGGGAAGGAGAACTGTTTCAAGAACAGTTTGTGATGTGATATCTTCAGTGAGCAGCCAAGAAGTGCACAGCTGCTTCA
This sequence comes from Ginglymostoma cirratum, assembly GCA_024137785.1. NCBI lineage: Eukaryota > Metazoa > Chordata > Chondrichthyes > Orectolobiformes > Ginglymostomatidae > Ginglymostoma > Ginglymostoma cirratum. Next base: position 39,070,571 of record JAHRHZ010000041.1, read on the forward strand.
GCATTTCATAAAGAACAAGGAACAGTACAGCCCAGGACCAGACCTTTTAGCTCACCAGGGCTGCACCAACACATAACTTTCTAAACTAAAATCCTCTATGTGGTCCATAACCCTCTATTCCCTGCCTATTCACATATCTGTCAAGATACTACTTAAACATTGTCATTGTGTCCATCTCCACCATTACCTCTGGCAGCATATCCCAGGTACTTAGCATGCTTTTTGTGTTTAAAAAAAACTGCTTCTCACGCCTCCTTTAAACTTTTATCCCCTTCTACCTTAAACCCACGTTCCCTAGTAATTAACATTTCTACCTGAGGAAAAAGACAATGCCTCTATCAATGCCTATCATAATTTACAGACAGCAGCATGATATTCTATGTAAAACATAACAATGATTAGCAGGAGTGGTTCTTAAGGTGATCCTGCTTATCAGATTAGTTTCCAGCAGAATTCTGTCTGTGGCTGGGTTGCTGGCCCATCTGCTGTCCTATTGGGCTGGTTTCTTATGGTTAAACAACTAATGTTCAGCTCTTTGCTAAGGGTTTTTAACATCAAACCTAATGTTTATTTTCATTGCTGAAAGTAAAAATTTATTTTAAGTTTTCCAGTTAATGTATGACATGAATGTTCAGTCATTACTGAGTTTATGTAAATATATGGCATAGACCAGTAAGTTTGGCAGGTGAATTTGAAATTGATGGTTTTCTTGAAGTCTGCGTGGCCCATCTGTCTTTGTACTTTTGAACTTTATTTAAGCTCTACTTCTTTTTTTTTTTCAGCGCTCAAATTGTGCATGTTTCTACTGTGTGCATGTTCACATCAGATGACATTATCAAATGCATTGGTCAGCTCAGCTCTGGAATGTAAGCTTGTCAATTCCTGCCACTGGTAAACTTCTTGAAGCCCAAAATGGCTTGGTTCAACTGCAAACCAGACTGCTCTTAGAAATGTGGCAAAATTCAGTTTATACCGAATACACAGTGATTATATAATTGCAATCAGCTATCTTGTCATAGTGTCAAAGGAAATAAATAAAGATACGACAGATGCTGGAAGTCTGAAATACAAAAACAAAACAATACTAGGGAATTTCAGCAGGTCTGTCATCTTATGCAGAGAATCAGACAAGGTTTATCTTTCAATTCCAATATGACTCTGTTTCTCTCTACAGGTACTGTTGAGTTTCACCAGTGCTATTTTTTATTTTAGTCACAGCAAATAGCTCAGCAGTACAAAATTTTTATCCATGTAAGGAGACTCCCAGAAAGATGCTGTAATCTTTCTCAGCAATTAGGATAGCATAGTGGTTTGGACTGCTGCCTTATAGTGCCACAGACCGATGTTCGAATCTTGGGTGACTGTGTGGAGGTTGTACGTGGGTGTTCTGGTTTCCTCCCACAGTCCAAAGATGTGTAGATTAGGTGGATTAGTCATGGCAAATGTAGGGTTATGGGGAGGGGGGAGTGGTCTGTGTGGGATGCTTTTTAGAGGGTCACTGCAGATTTTGATGGGCTGAATGGCCTGTATCTGCACTGTAGGGATTCTATGATACAATATTATGTTATAACATATTTTGCATTCCAACAGTGGTTTGATTGTGAAGCGTTGCATTGTCTCATTTGTAGATTACATTTTTTAGAAGAACTTTGGCAATTCAGACATTAATTTGCATGTCATCTGCAAATATGATATTTAGAATTTTGAACAAACGCAAAACAGCATGCTCTGAAGTCCCTTGATAGAACATAAAGCAAAACCATAATCTTTCAAAGCAAGTGATTTCAGCAATTTGACTAGTTAATCTTGTACTTTGATCAGTGACTTAAATGGTATTCTCACATCATGCTTTTCAAGACAACACAGTGTGGAGATGGAAGAACACAGCAAGCCAGGCAGCATCAGAGGAACAGGAAAACTGATGTTTTAGGTTGAACTCTTCTTCAGAAATGGGGCCCCGACCCGAAACGTCAGCTTTCCTGCTCCTCTGATGCTGCCTGGCCTGCTGTGTTATCTCTGACTCCAGCTTCAGCAGTTCTTACTATTTTTGATGCTTTTCAAGATATTTCTTTTCTTTTTATTGGCTTTATTTCAGTTGTGATTTTTATGTAAGTAACTATTTTTTCTTGACTTTATTGCTAAATACTACTTGAAAAAATAATGTTTTGAGGTAGTTTGCTTGGTAAACTCTTACAACAATTCAACTGTTCTGCCACCTTCAATCTGGGAAACAATCTTGTCTATCTGACAGTGTATTCTAAAGATTGAAATGGAGTGTTATTTGTACCTAGCTGCACTGGTGGGAAGAACTTGCTGTGGAATTTTGTTTGCTCTTGTAACTCTGTTTTAAGACCCAAAGCATTTTTAAGAACACAAAGACTATCAAGCTGAACAAGTCTGCACCTTTCTCTGATGTCAGGGGCACAAGTCAGACTCCCTGTCTTAATCTCTTTAGGCAAAAGTATTTTACTTCAAATCTCTATCCATGGTCCTTTCTTTGTCTTCTATGAAGTGTATCTGTAAGTTGAAACTTCTTGCACAAATACACAATTTACTTACATATTTCCCTCAAAATCTTGAAAACTTGCAATTTAGAAATTAAAACTTGATCAGTTATCTTTATCTTTTCTAATGAAATCAAGTTTCTTCGCTTTTCAACCCAGTTTAAACTTGTACAGCCAGTACTTTTCTATTTAATATTCAAGATATTGCAATAACTTCACCACTGAAACAAAAGAGAAGCAGGAATTTAGTTAGCAGCTCCAGTTCATGTCTTGGTGAATTGTGTATTTCTATCTGGGCAGTGAACTTCAATTTTGGGTGTCATGTAAAAGCATCCAAGTGAAAACAAGGTGCTTTCACAAGAAAGGCATCTGTTTAAATACTTGTAATCTAATATTGCACTACACTTGCAACTGAGTGCAGAATAATGTTGACAAAGGCCTGGAACATGACTGGGCTTATAACTACAATGAATTTCAATTTCTGATTTGGCCAAACTTGCTTTCTTCAGCAGAAGTAATAGCTTCACTTGTTCACGAGCACAAGAATTTTCTCCATATAACTAGCGTGAATGTAGCATTCACTTCTTAGAAATGCGTGTTGAATAATTATAAGATTTAAGAGGAGGAGTCCTTCAAGTTTGCTTCACCATCCAACAGGATCATGGCTAAGCTGGTTGCAGATCAGCTTCACTTGCATGTCTGATCCAGACCAACCAGTACGCACCCCCAATAGTCTTTTGCAGGCAGTCCCTCGGTTCCCTCCTTGAGTCTGTTCACAAGTCGATTTGTACACAAGTTGGAACACAGTGAGGGACTATATAAAATAGCTGTTCATAAGTACAGGAAATGTTCATATGTCAGATTTTTAAACTTAGAGCTCTGTATAGCATTGGTAAATACTAGCATTCATAAGTTGTATCTCCATAAATTGGGGACACCTGATACCTCCTTGTTCATTGAAAATCTAATTCTACTTTGAATAAATGCATCAAGCTGTTTGCGCTGCTTTCTGAAAAGAGAAATGCTGACTTGAGAAAATAATTTCTCTTCCAGTTTGTCTTAAAACCCCTTACTCTTAAACTCTGTCCCCTAGTAGCTTCCCCCAGAATGAAGCAGCCTCCCAATATTTACCCCGTCAAGGCCCTTCAGGATCTTTTGTTTTTCAGTAAAATCACTCCTTCATCTAAGCTCAAATGGTGGTCAGCCCAACCAGTTCAACCCTTCTTTGTGAGATAAGCCATTCTTTCCAATCATGAGTTGTATGAACTGCAATACAGTTAATTCTTTCTTCAAATAGAGGCCAAAACTGTTTACAGTGCTCTGTCTGTCACCAAGATCCGGACAGCTGCAGTAAAACCTGCCTACTTTTGTAATCCATTCCCTTTGCGTTAAGTACCAATATTCTATTTGCTTTCCTAATCACTTGCTGTACTGAATACTATTCTTTTATAATTCATGTACCAGGATACGCAGATCCTCCTGAGTTCTGCGAACTCTCCCCGTGCCAGATAAAAATGAAAAGAACTATGGATGCTGTAAATCAGAAATAAAAACCAGTTGCTGGAAAAGCTCAGCAGTTCTGACAGCATCTGTGAAGAGAAATCAGAGTTAATGTTTCAGGTCCAGTGATCCTTCCTCAGAAGTTCATATTTTCCCACATTATACACTCGCTCCACTGTCTATTTCGCTTTGCAGACTCTCTACTGTCTCTGGCAATTTTGCTACCTATCTTGATGCCACCAGCAGATTTATTAACCATATGTTTGGTTGTGTCATCTAAGTCATTGATGTAGGTTGTAAATATTTGAGGTGCCAGCCCTGATCCCTGTGGCCTCAGATGCATTCTTTGGTAACCAGCGTCTATGTTTAATGTAATTGGCAAAAGAACTGTCAGAATGAAGAGCAATATATTCACGCAGCACATTCCTATCTGGACTGAACTTTCTGAAATGGTGGGCCTGGGAAGGGGAATTGAATACATCTGTATAAAGAGGCAGAAAAACACTATTAAAGTTAGGTCTGTTTTTGCGTGTTGGGGTTGAAGTAACTAGAAAATTCTTCACTGATCCATGAAGATTATAAAAATTAATCCAAGCATTCACTCCAGCACCAAGTCGTCTGCCTTTTTTTGAAAGATGATGTCTACCTCAATTGGATACACAGAACACAGAACAGTATGGCACAGGAACAGGCCCTTCAGCCCATGATGTTGTGCCAAACATGATGCCAAATTAAGCTAATCCCTTGTGCCTGCCTTTGGTCCATATCTGTCCATTCTTTACATGTTCATGTGCTTATCTAAAAGTCTCTTAAATGCCCCTATTGTATCTGCTTCGACCACCACCCGTACCAGCACGTTCCACACCTACCACACTCAGAGTTTTAAAAAAAAAGCTTGCCTCACGTCCCCTTTTGAACCAAATCAACCCCCCCACCCCCCCAATATTAAATGCATGCCATCTAGTTTTAGACATTTCAACTCTGGGAAGAAAAGTTCTGACCGTCGACCTTATCCATGCATCCCATAATTTTATACACTTCTATCAAGTTTCCCCTCAGCCTCTGCCACTCCAGAGTAAACAAACTGAGTTTTTCTTGCTTCTCGTAAGCTCATACCCTCTAATCCAGGCAGCACCCTGGTAAACCTCTTCTGCACCCTCTCCAAAGTCTCCACATCCTTCCTGTAACGTGGCGACTAGAATTGAAAGCAATATGAACGCAATATTCTAAATGAGACAAGTCCAGTTCTCTTTTGAAATGAACAAAAGGTAGCACATTGGTACCACTACACAAGAAGCAGTCTGTACTAGAGGTTTTCTGTTAAAACACAGAATAGTACAGCAGAGGAATAGGCCCTTCGACCCACCATGTCTGCGCCAACCACAACACCATTCTAAACTAATCCCACCTGCCTGCATCAGAGATAAAAGGTACTGCAGATGCTGGACGTGGTCCGTAGCTCTCTGTTCCTTGCCTGTTCATGTCTGTTTAAATGCCTCTTAAACTTTGTTTTCACATCTGCTATCACCCTTCTTGGCAGCGCAGTCTAGGTATGTACCACCCTCTGTGTAAAAGTCTTGCCTTGCACACCTTTAAACTTTCCCCCTCACCTTAAACCTATGCCCTGTAGTATTTTATAATTCCACCCTGAGAAAAAGACTGACTGTCCACCCTATCTGTACCTCTCATCATTTTATTTACTTGTAGCAGTCATCCCTCAGCCTCTGATACTCCAGTGAAAACAATCCCAAGTTTACCTCTCCTTACAGCCAGTACACTTCAATCCAGGCAACATTCTAGTAAACCTCTTCTGCACCCTCTCCGAAGCCTCCACATCCTTCCTACATGTGATCAGAACTGTACACATCACTCCAAATAAGACATAACTAAAGTTTTATACAGCTGCAACATGACTTGCTGACTTGTTTAATCAGCGCCCCGACTGATGAATGCAAGCATGCTGTATGCCACCTTGTCCACTTGTCTTGCCATTTTCAGGGAGCTATGGATTTACACTCCCAAGATCCTTCTGTATGTCAGTGCTCCTCAGGCTCCCTCACCACCTGTCACAGACTCAGTCTAGCAGGTATGTCCTTTAGGACCTGACCAATTCGATCAGCAGTGCTGCTGTTGAGCCACCTGGAGAATATTCCCCTAAACAGAGTATATTCTGTGTCCTTAGCACCATTAGTGCTTCCTCCAAGTGTTGTTCGACATGGAAGAACATCAGTTCATCAGCTGAGGTAGATTGGTATGTCATAATCAGCAAGAGGTTTTTCTGCCCATGGTTGATCTGATGCCATAAGACCTCATGGGGTCCGGAGTCCATGTTGAGTACTCCCAGGGCACCTGACTGTATACCATGCTATACACCTTCTCGCACGCATACGCGCACACACTAACACTTTCACTCTCTTCTCTCTTTCTCTCTCTCTCTCTCTCTCTCTCTCTCTCTCTCTCTCTCTCTCTCT
>JAHRHZ010000041.1:39077055-39093651 GCA_024137785.1 Ginglymostoma cirratum
TCTCTCTCTCTCTCTCTCTCTCTCTCTCTCTCTCTCTCTCTCTCTCTCTCTCACACACACGCGTGTGAATCTGTGTGGTGAATTTCTATTTGCAGATACATTTTATTTAGTTCAAAAAGCATACAATTTATAGACCGTCAGTCAATACGGTGTTTCATTAATTCCTCCTTTAGAAATAAAACTCGCCTGACTCCAAACTAAAACACAAAACAGATTCTAAACAAGGTCTCACATCTAACATGCATTCTCTGACTTAAAATGTCACTGCTTCTTTACATGATAAAACCTTTAGTTCTCTCAGGACTGTGACTTGAAAGGAATTTGAGAATTTACATAAACATTTTAATCAATTAAAACCTTCTAACTGATTAAAGATTTAACAGAATCTTAGTTTAGTACGTCCTCATCAATTATGTGAATGTTTGGTTGTGTGTCTGATACTACCCCCCTCACTAACACTTGAAGGACTGAGGCTCCGAAAGCATGTGTTTTCAAATAAACCTGTTGGACTATAACCTGGTGTCGTTTGATTTCTGACTTGTCCTCCTGAGATACCTAGCATCATAGATGCCAATCTTCAACAAATTTGATTCAGTCCATGTGATATCGAGTAACACCTAAAGGCTATTCATGTCAATTGCTGGCACTCAGATGCTGGCTTGAAGTCCACCCTGGCAGAGGTGTCCTATTAATGCTGCTAGGAAGAAAGTAAGAGAATTTTGACCTAGATACAGTGAAGGAATGGGGACCTAGCTCCAACTCAGTATGGTGTGTGACTTGGAGAGGAGCTTAGAGGTCGTCGTATTTCTCCACAGCTACTGTCTTTGTCGTAGGTGAAAACGTTCAGTGCTTTCAAAAAGCCTCGACAATACTACAATGCATTTTGCACACGCAATTCGTCTTGTGCGTGAGTGGGTAATGTTTAAGTGATGGCTGGAGTACTGATCAAGTGGGTTGCTTTGACTCAATTGATGGACTTGAGAACTGTTGGATTTGCAATCATTCAGGCAACTGGAGAACATTCTGACCTCTACTTTATAGGTGATGCATAAACTTTGAGAAATCTGGAGGTGAGTTATTTGCTGCAGAATTGCCAGCATCTGATCTACACCTGTAGTCACAGTATTTAAATTGTTGTCCAGTTAAGTTTCTGGTCAATATGTAGTCCTTTCAGCACCACACCAGCACCCCCCACTTCCAAAAAAGGAAAACAAAAGGGTCTTAAATGTCTTGGGTGATATGCTGCATCCTGAGGTTACAGTGTACTTTTGCTGCTGGAGCCAGAGATAACACACTGGAGCTGGAGAAGCACAGGCCAGGCAGCATCAGAGGAGCAGGAAATTTGAAGTTTCAGGTTGGGACTCTTCTCAGAAGTGTGGGTGGCGGGGGGGAAGGGAGCTCAGAAATGTGTAGGGAGGAAGAGTGAGACTGGGGAAGGTAGGTGGGCTGGTTATTAGGTGCGTGCAGGTAGGGAGTGGTGGAGATTGGTCAGTTAGGTGGGAGAGAAGATGGGCTGGGTGTGTCAGGTCAAGGAGGCATGGGGGAGGGGGAGGGTTGGTCATGGGATGAGGCATGGGTGAGAGGGAGGGTTGGTCATGGGATGAGGCTGGGTGTGGGGAGATTTTGAAACTGATAAAATCCACATTTAGGCCATTTGACTTATAGGCTCCTGAGGTGGAACATGAGGTGCTGCTCCTCCAGTTTTTGGGTGGCATCATTATGACACTGGAGGAGGCCCAGGATTGACATGTCACCCAGGGAGTGGGAGGGGGGAGTTGAAAGGTTTCGTAACCGGAAGGTGTTGTCATTTGTTACGCATAGCGCAGATGCTCTACAAAGTAGTTTCTGAATCTCTGCTTGGTCTCACCGAAGTACAGGAGGCCACGTTGGGAGCAGCGGATGCAATAGACCATATGCATATATCCCAGTTTTGAATTACTAGATCTGTTCTGAATCCCATTTGGCATTTTGGCCCTGCCATGCAACATGATCAAGTAAGTTTCCTTGTTGGTTCTTCACCATCTGCACACCCAGTCTCGCCAATATCCTTTAGGATTTGGCCAACTTGATCAGTAGCAATGCTGCTAAGCCTGCATTGGTAATAGAAATTAACCTCCCCCACCCACCATACATTCTGTGACCATCCTCAGTGCTTCTTTCAAGTGGTATTCAACAAGTACTGATTCATTGGCTGAGGGACAGTTGGAAGTGCTAGTCAGGTTTCCTTGCCCGTATTTGACTTGATGCATGAGACATCACAGGGTGTGGGGTCAATATTGCAAGGTTGACAGGCTAAGTTTCCTGTTATCATTTCAAATGTCTGTTTAATTTTAAGTTGATGCCAGGAATCCTGACTAGTTTCATTCCGTGGCTATCTTCGTAGTGATTTGATACAGCTGAGTGGTTTACTAGCACCATTTCCAAGGGCTGGAAGGGTCAACCACATTGCTGTGGGTCTGGAGTCGCATATAGAGTGGACAAAGTAAGGATGACAGACTTCTGGTTTACTGATGTCCTTTAGGGAAGAAGAACACTGACAGTAACAATGATGATTTCATTACTAGGATTATCTTTTAATTCAAGATTTTGATTGATGAATTGTTTGTATATAATTTCATGGTGGAATTTGGGGCTGGGTCCATTTCACCCAGAAGGTGGTGGCAGACTGGAATGCACTGCCTGGCAGGCTACTTGAGGTGGGTAACTCTTTGAAAAGCGTGTCATAACATTCCGGGCTATGGCCCGACTGCTGAAAAGTGGGACTAGTGTAGATTTAGCATAGTTGATGGTACAGACTTCATGTGCCGACGGGCCTCTTCTGTATGATTCTATGATTACTAGTCCAATGATATTACTGTGACACCACTCCCTCTCCCTGAAATAATTACCAGTGGGCATTTCTGTTAGCTGAATTCATTTCATGGCTTAGAGAGTTTTATAATTAGCCTGCTTCCTTCGGCTGAAAAGACACTTATGAGCAAGTTCCAAATTTATTTTTAAAAGTTGCTTAGGAACTGACTCTTCTACCTCGATGTCACTGGAAAATAATTTTCATTATTCAGAAGTAACTTTTATTGCTTACTCTTTGAGATGAACAAAGGCGCCTTGTCCAGTGAGATGGAAAATGGCTCAGGTTTGTCCTGGCCAGTCTACTATCAATAATCATCAGTCAAGTAATGGAAGGTATCATCAACACGGCTGTCAAATGGCTCTTATTCGACGCACAATCTGTTCACTGATGCTCCGGGTTCTGCTCGGTCCTCTTGGTCCTAACCTCATTATGGCTTTGGTCTAGATGTGGACAAAATAGCTGAACTCCAGAAGGGACAGTGATTACCTTTTAACATCTGGACAGTATTTGACCGAGTTTGGAATCAAGAAGCCCCCGCTAAACTGGACTTCTCTACTGGTTGGACTCATAACTAGCACCAAGGAGAATGGTTGTTGGAGGTGCTTCTTCACATCCATGATTGCCACTACAGGAGTCTCTTAGTGAAGTATCCTAGTTCTAACCATCTTCAGCTGTTACATCAGTGACCTTCAAAGGTCATAAGGTCAGAGGTGGGAGTGCTCGCTGATGATTTCCTTACGTTCCTTATGACTTAGATACTCAAACCTGACCTACCAAATTTGAACTCGTGTCGAGACTAAATTGTTTTGAGGGAGTATTGGATCACCTTAGTTATTTTAATCTGAATTCTGTTGTTAGCCATGCAGATGTATCTGTTTCTTGCAGATCAAACAATTCCGGCTGCCCCAAAAGTGTTGGATTACTTATTACTTGTATTCAAATTGACACCACAACCGTTCCCCCTCCATCAAAACTCAGGAGCAGTAGTGGAGACTGTCAACAAGATGCACTGCAGAAATTCAAGAAAGATGTTTAGATAGCACCTTTCAAACTCACAACTACTTCCAAATAGAAGAACAAGGGCAGCAGATATATGGGAACACCATCACCTATGAGTTCCCCTCTAAGCCACTCACCATCCTGACTTAGAAATATATTGCCATTCCTTTACTGTCTATGCGTCAAAATCCTGGAATTTCCTCCCTTACAGCATGCATGGACTGCTGTGGTTAAAGAAGGCAGCTCACAGCGACCTTCTCAAGGACAACTAAGGATGGACAATAAATGCTGACTCAGCCAGCGATGCCCACATTCCACAAGTGGGGGGGAGAAAAGCCACAGACTGTGTGCGTTGAGCCTAAATTCTGAGGCCAAAAATTTTGTTATGAATGGCTGCACATGTAATTTAGGTGTGTCGTATTAAGTTCGTTCAAAGGAGTAAGTGATTTATGCAATGACTGCATGGATAATTAGTATAATATAATATGGCTAAAGATTTGGAAATATTGGAAAGTTACAAGACAAAAATAGGCCTCGAAGCTCAATTGGTTCTAATTGACATTTACTTTTCATGAGGTTTGAATGATTTGAAACAAATCATTTTTATTCTGTGCCATGTTCTTGCAATCTTTTGACCACTTCCATCTAATCTTATATTTTTCATGCCTCAACTATGATGAAAGTGAAATGCGCAATCACATGATACTGTGATGTTTGCCAAATACATTGAATCTCTACATTTCATCCTTGATGGCCTTTTGTTCTAGAATCTGAAAATTTGCAAATCATTAGCTTCCATTCATCCTGCTTCAAACTTACATGATTTTAAGTATTTCTAGTATATTAGTCATAAATTCCGAGCTGTTGTGACAAAATAAAAGACATTTTATCGTTTTGTCATCTTTGCATTTCCTCATTTAATTAACAATCCTAGTGAGTTTGTCTCGAGGCCCCTCATGTTTCACTATCCCACCAGTACTAGTGTTGTATAATTCATTGGTTCCTTATCAAGTTGTTTTTGCTGGGAGAGAGAAAACTGAAAGATAACCTGATGGAGGTCTTCAAAATCATGATGACTATGGAAAAGTTATTCCCACTTTTGGGAAAGACCATACCTAAAATCATGGAGCCTATTACAAGAAGGCTGTTCAACCCTTTGTCTCTGATAATAGTTCCCTTTCTCTTTCCCAATAGCTCTGCAAAATTCTCCCTTCAAGTATTCATCCATATACCTTTGAAAATGACTATTGATTTTGTTTTGTCTTCGTTTACTTGCACTATTCCAGCCAGGGAATTTTAGATCATTGTAATTCTTACATAATAATCTTCTAATTTTTTTAATGGATTTTCTGTCAATTGTTTTATATCTGTCTCTTCTAGTTACCATTCCAGCTTTCAGTGGAAACAATTTCTCGATTAAAATACCTCTTAATTTTAAAACACCTTTACTAAATTTTGTTTCAACCATTTCTACACAAAATGACTATAATTTCTCTGGTCTTTCCGCAAAATTGAAGATGCTCACTGCTGGTCCACTTATAGTAAATTTCTTTGCACTTTCTGTCTGTACCTTTGGTTTCTTCTTGTAAAGTCTAGTACACTGAATTATACATTCTGATTTACTTTAGGCTTAATTTGTGATTTCTGAAGCTTTTCATAAACTTAGCTAGTTTTATCCTCTATATGTATCAGTCTGAAGTTGAGCATTCTCTATGCTTTCTAAAACAGCTTGATCAACTTTTCCTGCCACCTTGAAAGATATTTTTGAAAATCCCCATGCATCTCCATGCCTGGTCTATATTAAAAACTCTACCATTTAGTTTATGTTGCTTCTCTTCAATCTTCTTTCCAAACTTTTTCACTCCATGTTTCACTGCATTAAATATAACCAACCATGGGGACTCATTTCACTGGTCGGTCTTTGTTCTCTTGAGATCTGCTACTAGTTTCCTCATTGTGTGCATTACTTCAAAGTTTTGTCAGTTGCTGTTTTCAAATTGTGCCCTGTATACCCAAGTTCAGGTCAAAAGAGCAAATGCTAGGTCCACTAATTATAGGCCAATCACTTATTGCAGGAGCTCAGAAAAGACTGATTTGGTGATAAGTCTGTGGAGCTCATTGTGATATTAACGTGATTGATTTGATCAGGGAAAGCTAGTTAACTATGTGGGGGAACAAAAAATGGAAATTGCTCCAAGGAAATTAAATTTTGTTCTGTTTCTTTTGCATAATTAAATTCTAAGGCTGTCAGTAACAACAGTCACTCTGCTTTGAATCTTCTCAGAATATATTTCTAAAGCTGATTGTCATGGTTAAAATTAGTTTCTGCACCAATATTCACATTCACAGATTATTGTGACTGTAGTCCATTTTTCCTGTGTTTGAGTCAATTAATTGATCTGAAGACATATTTTTGTGATGATAAATGATCACCAAGATCCTTTACATTTTTGACCTCAGTCAAGACCACCTCGTTGCCTTTTTTTGACATGCATTGTCCTAATTTTATCTACTTTTAAATCAAGTATTTCAGGCTTTTCATTCTCTGCAATTGGTTCAAACTCGAGCCATTCAATTTCCTTTCTACATGTTACATACCCAATACATTTATGATCAAACTCAATACTACCTTGTTGGACAGCATTCACAGATGTTTAACTAGTGGAGTTGGGGGTAAGCAATAGAATTTCATATAATTTTAGCCAATAAGTCAGCCATGTTGTGGTACAGTGTTGAATAAGTACCTTGATGAGGCTAGGTGTGCTGTGATGTAGTGGTGGCCTCCATTCATGTGATAGTACTCTGCTGGAAGTTTAGAAATCCTGCAATATCAAGAAATGGAGGCACTGGATTCTGCCAATGGTATGGACCCTGACAACATTCTGGCAATTGTACTGAAGACTTGGGCCCCAAAATTTGCCACTCCCCTGGCCAAGCTGCTCCAAGACAGTTTAAACGCTGGCATCTACCTGACAATCCGGAAAGTTGCCTGGACTGTTAGTCCAGAGACCGAGGTAATGTTTTGGGAACCTGGGTTTGAATCCCAGCATGGCAGAGGGTAGAATTTGAATTCAGTAAAAATCTGGAATGAATACTGTTGATGAAGAAACTGATGTCAATTGTTGAAAAAACCCATCTGGTTCACGATTGTCCTTTTAGTTATGAAATTGCCATTCTCACCTGTCTGGCTTACATTTGACTCCAGACCCACAGCTATGTGGTTGATTCTTATTTGCCCTCTGGGCAGTAAATGCTGGTCCTGCCAGTGCCACCCTCATCCTATGAATGAATTTAAACAAAAAAGCAGCTTGCTTGATTGGCACCGCATCCCCTCACTCGAGATAATGTATACCATCTACAAAATATACTGCAGTGTGCGCCGAAGATCCTTAGTACCTTCGAAAGCCAATGTCAGCTCTGCCTAGATGGCCAACGGCAGCAGAAACATGCAAAGACTACAGCCTATAATTTCTTAAAGAGGACTACTAGTCTGTCCTGAGCCTGCATGAAGATCAGAAGATCCCATATTAAAACAATGCTCCCATCTGGTTCACTTCATCTTTCACTGTCGACTACAATTTAAAATAAACATTTGTACACTTGTTAGTTGAGCAATATTTTCCCATGCAAAAATTGATGATTTGTCTGTCCTATAAATGTGGAGTCTGTCAAATCATCAGTCAATTATCCAGCGATTGGATTTGTCCCTTCTCTAAGCTGAGTGGACACTAAAAATAAAATAATGACACAAGTAAACATGCGTTTATCTCAGACAATAAGGATAGAAATACAAATTCTATGGGCTTGAGCAAAGCTGAAGGTCAAAAACAATTATTGAAACAAATTCTTCAAAGGATGTTGATTCAGGATCTTTCACCCTTTAAAAGGAGCTGGATTGGGAGTTTTGTCATATTGAGAAACATTGACAGTTTCTGAACCTAATCATATTTGTTTTAGAATTTGGCTGGCAAAGGTAGCAACTGAGATTCCCAGAATGGGTGATACAGTAAATCAGTTTTGGCCTTCCTTTTCACAGTTGAGCAGATCAATGGCTGCAGTTCACTCACCTGGTTAGTCTTGGAGAATGTTTTGTAGTGACAGAACAGTGTGATTTTATGATTTTTAAAGTAAAACTTGTTTGAGGTTCACAATGTTCAGTACTTCTGAAATCCTGTGAGTTCGTGATTGTGGCTTTCCTTGTCAGTTTAGACAGCGTGCATTACCATAGTTGACAAATTGTTGTGTTGCTTTGTCCATTATAAATATCTGTTTTCTGTTCATTCTTACGTTTCAATACCATTTACATCTATTTAATAATATTTACATACATGTGGAACAACATTAAAACTGGTGATGAGAATGCTGCAAGTTGGATTCCATTTATTCTTCTGTCAAGGCAGGTTATAAAACTATGTTGGTTATTTCTTTGGCAGTCTTTTCCATGCAATCTGTCACTGAAAAATCCAGTCCCATTTCAAGCATGCTATTGAACCTGCATCCTCCAGTTCCATAATAAAACTGCAAGCAGTGCAATCTGTTATGCAATCTGTTTATGTCACTGTTGATCCCAGATTTGCCATCCTTTCTTCAGTTCTTCCCATACTTAGGAATTAAGATCCAATGTGTTCTATGAATTATGTTTATCACACTTCTTGGAATTTCTTCAAAACGCTGAAGACATTTGGAATATACATTGCCCAGATCCATAAAGCATCTTAAAATCAAAAACATTTCAGCAAATTCCTCAAGGCATTTTAGTGTTCAGTTTACTTTGTTGACAGCAGTTTCAAATTAACTGTCAAACACTTGATTTCCCTGGTTGCTGTTTACTGATTGATGAAAGGATTTGAAGGGTTTTGTAGAACTTGATGCACCATTGGCAGTACTTTCAGCTCCTGAAGTTCTGAGCTGTGGAATTTCTTCCCAGAACCCCTCTGGCTTCCACCCCTCATGCCTTTTTTTGAAAAGGCACTTTTAAGCTTACCTGTTGGAAGAAGCTTTTATCTATTTGCCTAATAATTTCTTATTTGCATATTTAATCCACTTGGAAAGCTTCACTTAACTAAGGAGAGGGAACACTAACTTTTAAGAGGCAGATAGTGACTTTTAGTGACACAATCATATCTGCTTCCACTACCTCTCCTGGCAGTGAGTTCCAGGCACCCACCACCCTCTGTGTTTTTAAAAAAAAACTTACCTCGTACATCACCTTTTAAACCTTGCCTCTTGCACCTTAAACCTATGCCCCCGAGTAACTGACTCGTCCACCCTGGGAAAAAGCTGCTGACTGTTCACACTGTCCATGCCCTTCATAATCTTGTAGACCTCTATAAGGTTGCCCTTCAACCTTGTCATTCCAGTGAGAACGACCCAAGTTTCTCCAACCACTCCTTATAGCTAATGCCCTCCACACCAGACAACATCCTGGTAAATCTTTTCTATACCCTCTCTGAAGTCACCAAGTTTTTAGTTTGGATCAAGATACAGAGGTTTGATAGAAGGAATGCAACGGATTTTGACTGTATTGATTTTGCAAAATGATTTGATAAAGTACCACAAAATGTTGGTTGACAAAATTGAGACGTGGAGAACAAAAGAGTCAGGATAAGTTTGGATTTAAATAAAGCGTAAGAATATGAAATAGTGGGTCATGGTCAATGGTATTTTTTAGACTAGAGGATGATAGACTGCAATGATCCACAAGTTCACTGAACTTGCCTTTAAATGTATATATGATTTGGATGTTGGTGTATAGACTAAAATGTCAAATTTTTATTGTTGAACTTGGATTTTTAAAATTCACTCATGGCGTGTAGGCTTTGTAGGCATTTATTGCTTATCCCAACTTGCCCTCGAGAAGGTGGCAGTGAGCTGCTGCCTTGCACCCTGCAATCCATTTGGTGTCAGTGCACCCATGATGCCAATGGGAAGGACAGTCCAGAATTTTGACCCAACAATAATGAAGGAACGGCAATACATTTTCAATTCAGGTTTGTGAATTGCTTGGAGGGAAACTTGCAGGTGGCAGAGTTCCCAAGTATCATGTGTTTGGAAGGTATGTCCTAAGAACAAAGAAAATTACAGCACAGGAACAGGCCCTTCGGCCCTCCAAGCTTGTACTGACATGCTGCCTGTTACACCTAAAAGCCTCTGCCCTTCCGGGGACCGTTTCCCTCTATTCCCATCCTACTCATGTTTGTCAAGACATCTTTTAAAAGTCACTATCCTATCTGCTTCCACTACCCCTCCTGGCAGCAAGTTCCAGGCACCCACCACCCTCTGTGTTTAAACAAAACTTGCCTTGTTCATCACCTTTCAACCTAGCCTCTTGCACATTAAACCTATGCCCCCTAGTAACTGACTCGTCCACCCTGGGAAAAAGCTTTTGACTGTTCACTCTGTCCATGCCCTTCGTAATCTTGTAGACCTCTATCAGGTTGCCCTTCAACCTTGTCATTCCAGTGAGAACGACCCAAGTTTCTCCAACCACTCCTCATAGCTAATGCCCTCCACACCAGACAACATCCTGGTAAATCTTTTCTGTACCCTGTCCAAAATCACCACATCCTTCTGGTAGTGTGGCGACCAGAATTGAACACACTATTCCAAATGCAGCCTGACTAAGGTTAAATAAAGCTGCAACATTACCTGCCAATTTTTAAACTCAGTGCCCCAGCCGATGAAGGCAACCATGCTGTATGCCTTGTTGACTACCTTCTCCAACTGGGTTGCCACTCTCAATGACCTGTGTATCTGTATACCCAGATCCCCCTGCCTATCAGTACTCTTAAGGATTCTGGTATTTACTGTATATTTTCCATCTGGATTAGACCTTCTGAAATGCATTACCTCACATTTTTCTGGATTAGACTCCATCTGCCATCTCTCTGTCCAAGTCACCAACCGTTCGATATCCTGCTGTATCCTCTGACGGTCCTCATCACTATCTGCAATTCCACCGACCTTTTGTGTCATCCGCAAACTTACTAATCAAACCAGTTACATTTTCCTCCATATCACTTATATATATTGCAAATAGCAAAACCCAACACTGATTCCTGAGGATTGTGACTAGTCACAGCCCTCCATTCAGAAATGCACCCTAGCACTGCCATCTTCTGTCTTCTATCACCGAGCCAGTCTTTTATCCATCTTGCAAACTCACCTCTGACCCCATGCGACTTTGCCTTCTGTATCAGTCTGCCATGAGGGACCTTGTCAGAGGCCTTCCTGAAGTCCATGTAGACAACATCCACTGCCCTACCTTCATCGATCATCTTAGTCACTTACTCAAAAAACTCAATCAAGTTAGTGAGACACGTCCTCGTTTTCTCAAAATCATGTTGCCTCTCGCTAATATGCCTACTTCTTTCCAAGTGGGAGTAAATCCTGTCTCAAAGAATCCCCTCCAATAATTTCCCTACCACTGACGTAAGGCTCACTGACCTGTAATTAGCTGGATTATCCCTGCCACCCTTCTTAAACAAAGGAACAACATTGGCTATTCTCCAATCCTCTGGGACCTCCCTTGGAGCTCGTGAGGATACAAAGATTTCTCTCAAGGCCCCAGCAGTTTCCTCCCTTGCCTCTCTCAGTATTCTAGGGTATATGGCATCAGGCCCTGGGGACTTTTCAAGAGCCTCAATATCCCCCCCCCTTTTTAATCTCAACATGACCCAAACTATTTACACACCCTTCCTCAGACTCGTCATCCACTAAGTCCTATTCTATGGTGAATACTCGTGCAAAATACTCATTTAATACCTCGCCCAGTTCCTCTGGCTCCATACATAAATTCCCTTCCCTGCCTTTGAGTCGGCCAACCCTCTCCCTGGCTACCCTCATGCTGTTTGTATATGAATAAAAAGCCTTGGAATTTTCCTTAATCCTGTTGGCCAATGACTTTTCATTTCTCCTTTTAGCCCTCCTGACTCCTTGCTTAAGTTTTTTTTTAAGACTTTCCTTGTATTCCACCTTTGCTTCATGTGTTCCCAGCTTCCTAGCCTTGACAAATTCTTCCTTTTTCTTTCTTGAAAGCCTCCCACATACCAGATATTGATTTGCCCTCAAACATCTGCCTCCAGTCTACATTCTTCAGTTCCAGCCTAATATTGTTGTAATTACCCTTTTCCCAATTTAGCACCTTCACCTGACAACTATACTTATCTTTATCCATCAGTACCTTTTAAAGCTTACTGAATTGTGATCACTGTTCCCGAGCTGCTCCCCTACTGAAATATTGACCACCTGGCCAGGCTCATTTGCCAATATTAGGTCCAGTACAGTGCCTTTCCTAGTTGGTCCATCTACATACTGTTTCAGGAAGCCCTCCTGGATGCTCCTTACAAACTCTGCCCCATCCGTGCCCTAAGCTCTAAGTCAGTCCCAGCCAATATGTGGGAAATTAAAGTCACCCATGATAATTTGTAAGTAAGTAACCCATGTTACTTCTACATCTTGCCAAAATCTGCCTACATATCTGTTCTTCTATCTCCAGCTGGCTGTTGGGAGGCTTATAGCCAACCTCAAACATTGATTGCAGCCTTCCTGTCCGTGAGCTCTACCCATATTGCCTCACTGTATGAGCCATCCAAGATGTCCTCCAGCAGTACAGCTGTGATATTCTCCTTAACAAGTAGTGCAACTCCCCCACCCCTTTAAATCCCCCTCTATCCTGCCTGAAACATCTGTATCCTGGAATGTTAAGCAACAACCTCATAGTTTCAAGTACTAATCCAAGCTCTAAGTTCATCTGCCTTACCTGTTGCACTTCCTGCATTGAAATAGATGCACTGCAGTCCACCAGACCCACTTTGATCAGCAACCACACCCTGCTTGCTCTTCCTTTTGAGTCTTACTCACCCTCTTCTCTAGTTCCCTTTCAGTCAATTCATCTGTGCTTTGGTTCCCACCTCGCTGCCAAGCTGATTTAAATCCTCTCGAGTGACACCAGCAAACTTCCCAGCTGGAATATTTGTGCCTCTCCAGTTTAGATGCAACCCGTTGTTCTTGTACAAGTGCCACCTGACATGGAAGAGATCCCAATGGTCCAGATATCGGAAACCCTCCATCCTACACCATCTGTTTAGCCATGTCTTTAGCTGTTCTGTCTTTGTATTTCTAGCCTCACTGGCACGTGGCACAGGGAATAATTCTGAGATTACAACCTTGGAGGTTCTGCTTTTTAACTTTCTACCCAGCTCCCTGAACTGCTGCTGCAGGACCTTGTCACTCACCCTACCTATGTCATTAGTACCAATATGTACCACAACCTCTGACTGTTCACCCTCTCCCTTCAGAATGTCACTTGACAACAGCCCCTCCACAAATCATCATCTGGACGCAGTGACTGCACTGATGCAATCTTCCCCACATCAGCCAATCAGCGTCACTGCTTTGCCATCTTCCAGGCACTCGCCCTCACTTGAACACAGAGGCTGTCTTGCTGAAATCCACCTTCTGGAAGCGGTGACTGCACTGAGGAGCCCTGGTGAAATTTTCCGCTGTACCTTTTAGATGGTATATATTGTGCTACTGACCACTCAAGCAAACTGCTTTGTCCTGGATAGTATCGAGCTTCTTGAGTATGACTGGGTATGCATTCCTCCTGGTCAGCATAATCCCAACTGGCTGCAGCAAAATGTAGGCCAGCAGAATGGATAGGCAAGTGGCAGATGCAATTTAATACGGTGAAGACCATTTTTATGGAAGAGATGGGGAGACACAATATAAGTTTAACAATACAGTTGAAGCCTCCTTGGAGCAAAGGAGGTTGTGGAGTTTGCTCAAACTGTTGGAACAGACCTAAACTAGATTGGCATGAGTATGGGACCCCGGTAAATAACTTGGAGGAGAGAAGCTGAGATGGAATTACAGGTTAACACAGTAATGAGTGAGTTTGGAAGACAAGGGAAACATAGGCTACATAAGAAGAAATTTGTTTTTAACAAGGCTGAATGGAATATATTTTAATGCAAGGAGTGTGAGGAAGGAGATGGATGAGCTGCAGGTACAGATAGGCACATAGAACTAAGATGATATAGCATTGACTGAGACTTGACTGAAAGATAAGCAGGATTGGTTACTCAGTGTTTCCCGTTATAGGGTATTCAGACCAGATGAGGAGGGGTGTTTCAATATTGATAAAGGAATCAATTATTTAAAAATGACCTTGAACAGGTTAAAGGCTATCAGGAGGGGAGCATTTTGAAGATAGTGACCATAGCTCAGTTAGCTTTAGGATAGTCATAGAAGACGAAAGGGATGGACTGGAAATAAAAGTTCTAAACTGGGTAAAAGGCAAATTTTACTCCGGTCAGATATGATTTGGCCTGAATGGAGCGGGCTCAGGTATTTGGAGATAAAACTGAATCACTGCAGTGGGAAACATTGAGGGGGGGAAATAGCAAAAGTATAGGGCAGATAGTTGCTGTTGAAATAAAGAGTGGGCCCCAGACTGGAGAACACTGAATGTCAAGAGCAATATTCCCTGTTAACTGCTCAGAGGATCTGCACGTGCTGATCAATGTGTAGACGCATTGACTTCCAGTTCAAGAAGTTATTGCTGTGCATTGACCTCTGAGATCTGCACAGTGGCAGGAAATTGAAGACCAAGGGGGCATAAAGGTTAAGGTAAAAAAAAAATGCTGGATATTGAGGGTTCAATATCCATGGCTCAGTTGCCCCTGTGTAAAGCAGTTGAGTGAAGTAATTCCTGTGGCCAAATGCTCACTACATTAAGGTTTTGTAATCGTCTCATTTTATCTTCAATGGTGCCATGCTCAAAGCAAATTGAATTATCTTCAAAGCAGGCAGAAGGTGAGGTTCCCTTAATGAAAGAGAAGCTGAGGATCTTCATCGGCATCTCATTTATATGAATGCAATTACTTGGCAAATGGTACCTCAGAAACCTTGAAAGCAGGATTGAAATAAAATAAATGTTTGTTTACAGTTTAATTAAGGTCGCTTTGCATCCATAACGATCAGTTAAAATAAATACTCTGGCTTGCAAGTGATTACCAGTTGGAGATCTGTAAAGCATACTTGCCAATTTGCAAAACTTGGAAATGTTGGTGAGCAGCTTTGAAAAAGTAGTCAATTTAAAAAAAAAAAAGTTTAGCTGAAAATTGAATGAAAGTCAAGGATCATAGCTACCGTTTCAAGGTAATTTGATAAGTGAAATGTCTTTTATCCCATTTAATTTCACAACTTTTAGATGTATTCTGGGATTGTTTAGAATGACTTACTGTGAAGACCTCAATCACAACATACAATATTTTGTTTGTTTATGGGGGAACAGGGAGAACATTTGCTTTGATAACAAGGTGTGGAGCTGGATGAACACAGCAGGCCAAGCAGCATCATAAGAGCAGGAAAGCTTGACGTTTCGGGCCTAGACCCTTCATCAGAAAACATTTGCTTTTGACTGTTTGGATGGTGTGGAACGTCTTGGCATTCAAAGACCATTGTGGAACGTGGGGCTGAATTGAAATCCTTTCGGGTTTTGGCAATCTTTAAGCATATATCTTATCCTTTGGAGCCATAAGAGGATTTAATATTTGGAGTCAAAAGTAACATATTTATCAACCCTTTATACAAAAGGCGAAAATGTTTTCCGTGAACGTCCTTACACAGCTGGCAATGTGGGCCAGGTAATGGTGTGAAGAGGAGTAGAATTTATCCACTCAATTAGCTATTCAATTAGGGAAGAAGTGTTGGGAGGGGTGTAGGGGAGGAGCCAGAAATCCTCCCATGACGGATCAAGTGCAAACTCATCAGGTATATGGTAACTGTGCTTGGATCTGACTTCAACAGAAAATAAACTTTATCCAGGCTGCCTTTCAAGCTTTTTTGATTTTTCTGTGCTGGGAGATGTTTGTGAAAGCTGAATAGTCATGGATGAAAGCCTAGGATTTGGTGGAAAATATGCAGCAAATCCCTGCTTAATGTTGGTCCTGCATAGCTTTGTTTTGTATTAACATTGTTTTCCATTTTGAATGCTGCAAAATCTGACAGATGCCTAGGGCTTGATGGCCTAAACCCAGGGCTGTAAAATCGACTGCTGTGGAGATCGTGGATACATTGGCTATGATTTCCTGAAATTCCTTAAATTCAAGAATGTTCTATCAGATTTGATGTTGAGATGTTACACCTCTTTTCAGGAAGAAAGCAAAGAGAAAACTACAGGCCCATTATGGAACCACAATTTTTGGGAAATGCTGAAATTCATTTTTAAGGAAGTTTTAACAGTGCTCTCAGAAATGCATAGTCTGATTTGCACAAGTCAACATGGTTTTACTGAAGGGAAATCCTGCTTGACAAATTTGTTGGAGTTTTTTTGAGGATGAAGCGAATTATTTAGTTAAAAGGGAGCCATTAACGTCTATCTGGATTTCCAAAAGATATTTACAACTATGTTGTATAAAGAGTTAATGGGCAAAATACGGGCAGGTAATGTATTACTCTGGGAGAGAATTTGTTAACCAACAGGAAGCAAAGCGTGGGCATAAATGGAGCAGTTTCAAACCAGTAGGCAGTGAATTATAGAGTACAAGAAGGGTCAGTGCTGGGGTTTAAAGCCAATTACGATCTACATTAATAACTTAATGAAAAGCCAGAAAGCAATCTTCGTATGCTGATAATACAGTTAGATGGAAAGTTAGAGATAACAAGGTGTGGAGCTGGATGAACACAGCAGGCCAAGCAGCATCACAGGAGCAGGAAAGCTTGATGTTTCGGGCCTAGAC
>JAHRHZ010000041.1:39118066-39283925 GCA_024137785.1 Ginglymostoma cirratum
TGTGTTCATCCAGCTCTACGCCTTGTTATCTCAAGAGATGACTACCTGGGCGTATCTGGAATGCGACCAAACATCTGTTGCCCCTCAGATACACAAACTTGATAAATATGCCAATACTGTAGCTGATAATGTGTTGCATTGCTTTATTTCCTGTGCTGTTTTAGGACTGTTTACACAATTCATTGGCTAAAGAATAATTCTTGTCAGCAGTTGGTGCTTTCTAGAAGCTTAGTCCTTTTTTTTTCTGCAAATTTAGCTTAGGAACAAGCAATTGCCTGACTGTTGCTGATTATAGTTTTGTCCTGTATTTCCACCTCTGTTCTAGTACAGAGATGAAAATATTGAGCTAAAATAACTAATGGCAATGAGTATTTGGCTGGTTCGAATCTAAACATGCTGACCCTTTTGAATCAAGACAGCCCAGTTGCCACCATGCTGAATGCAAAAATTTTTCTAGGAAAAGGAGTTGGCCATTCAGCACTTCTAGCCTGCACCTTTCATGGCATTTTAAAGAGCTGTGCATCTGACCCGCCGAGTCTCGTTGGACATCCACTGTATTTAACTTTGTACCTTCCTTTTAAAAAAAAAAAAAACCCTGATCTATCCCTTTTACGTCCGAAACGGATAACCTCACCCTTTTTTATGTTAAAATCCTTCTGCCATAGCTTAGTCCGTTCACCTAACGTATCAATACCCTGGTATAATTTTATGCAATCATCAATACAGTCTGCAGTGCTGCCCAATTTTGTGTCATCGGCAAATTTGGATATTTGACAATAGTTTATGCTATGCTGTTGTCCAAGTCAATGAATATTTTGAATAATTGAGGCCCCAACACTGATCCCTTCAGGGCACCACTAGTTATGTTCTGTCAGTTCAAGTACCAACCCGTTCCAACTCTGTGTCTTGCCACACACCCAATTTCCTACCCATGTCAGTAATTTGCACTCATTTCCATGGGTTTCCATTCTTAGCTATCAGACTTTTCTGTAGGACTTTATCAAAAATCTGGAAGTCCCAATAAACAATATCTAACAATCTACCTCTGTCCACCACCTTTGTCACTCTCAATAAAAAAAATCACGCAGGTTTGCTAGGCATGACCTATCTTCATGAATTCCATGTTGACTCTCTTGATTAAATGAAAATTTTTCGAGATGATCAATTACCCAATCTTTGATTATTGATTCCCAAAAATTCTCAACCTCAAATGTTAGGCTAACTGGTCTGTAATTCCTTGGGTTCTCTCTGTATCCCTTGAAAGAGTGGAATGATATGAGCAAATCTCCAATCCAGAGGATTGAATCCAAGGAACCCTGAAAGATTATGGTTAGAACATTTGGCAACATGCTGTCCTTTAACACCTGTGGATGGAAGCTATCACGTTCTGGGGACTTGTCACTCTTCAGTTCCATTAATTTCCCCATTATTTTTGATTTACTTAAGTTAATTTTATTTAAACCTTGTCCCTAATCCTCTGTTAATTTCTTCAGGACTTCCAGCAAACTATCCTCCTTCTCTGCTTTGAATACTGAAGCAAAATAATTGTTCAGCTTGTCTTCCATTTCCCTGTGGCCATTGACAATATCCACACTCTCAATCTACAGTGGATCAGTTTTACTCTTGCCCAGCTGCTTTCCCTTTATATTATTCCTCTTATTGTCTTCTATGTCCGTTGTAAGTTTCCTTTCATAATCCTTTTCAGCCACTCTAATAAGCCGCTTTGTGGCCCTTTGTTAATCTTTGTCCCATTTAATGGTATATGTACTGTTAATTTACATTTTATAAGCCCTTTCTTTTAATTTTATGCTGTCCCTTACCTCCTGAGATGTCCATGGCTGTTTTTTTTCTGATGGCTCTCCCTTCTCATGGGTATAAATTGCCTCTGAATAGAATTAAATAGAGCCATAGAATCATAAAGCACGGAATCATAAAGCCCTTCACCTCAACTCATTCATGCCAACCAGTTTTCTTAAACCAAACTAGTCCCAGCTGCCTGTGTTCAGCCCACATCCCTCCAAACCTTCCCCATCCATGTACCTATTCAAATGTCTTTTAAATGTTGCACTTGTACTCACCTCTACCACTTCCTGTGGCAGCTCATTCCATAATCGGCACACCCTCTGTGTGAAAAAGCTGCCCCTCAGGTTCCTTTTAAATCTTGCCCCTCTCACCTTAAACCCATGCCCTTTAGGTTTAGATTCCATTACCTGAAGAAACAACTTTGGCTATTCACCTTATCTAAGCCCCTATGATTTTATAAACCTCTATAAGGTCACTCCTCAACCACCTACACTTGAGGGAAAGATGTCCCAGCCTATACTGTTGCATGGTTGTTATACCTATTCGCATGACCTTCCCAGTTTACTGTGGACAGTCTCTGCCTAATCCCATTAAAGTCTACCTTAATAAAATCCCAAATTCTAGTATCTGATTTTTTCTTAGCTGTTAGAAAATCTCCACGAAACTCGATTATGTTATGATCACTCTTTGACAACTGCTCACGGGTAGCTATGTCAATAATTAAATCCGGCTCATTACTAGATCCAATATTGTTTGTCCCTTTGTCACATCCAAGACGCATTGTTGTGTGAATCTATCCTGGATACTCTCTGGAAATTCACTACCTTTCTGGCAGGTACTAGATTTGTTTGGCTGCATGAAGAGTAGGGTGTTCAAGGACGACAACATCACATTCGACACCAAGCTCGTGATATACAGAGTTATGGTGGTTCCGCCCTCCTATATGGCTTTGAGCTATGGACTGTCTGCAGCAGACACTTCAAGGCGCTGGAGCAGTACCACCAACACTGCCTGTGCAAGATCCTCTGAATCTGCTGAGAAGAGAGATGCGTCAGAACTGGTGCCATCGACCAAGCCAATATTCCCAACATTGAGGCACTGACCACCCTTGATCGGCTGTGATGGGCTGGGCACATCGTCCATGTGACTCACTAAGCAAGAGCTCTACTTCCAGCTCCGCAAAGGCAGGCAAGTCCCAGGTGGATGGAGGAAGCCATACCCTCAAGGCAGCACTGGTGAAGTGCAGCATTCCCACTGACACCTGGGAATTACTGGCCCAAGTCCAAAGTGGAGGACAAGCATCCGGGAAGATGTCAAACACCACGGGACTTGCCATCTGGAAAAAGCAGAAGCCAGGCAAAAACCGAGTAAGGAGTGTGCTGCAAAACCAACACCCCACTCGGCCCTTCCCACGACTACCTTCTGCCTCAAGTGTTGTAGAGTCTGCAAAAGCCACAGTTATGGACTCGCCCAGAGAGTGGGACCACCAGTAATATAATTAAAATTTCTCATTGATACAACTCTGCTTTGTTATTTAGCTGCCTAATTTCAGCACTTAGACAATCTGACACTTCTGAGCTGCAACCAGACAGTCTCAATATGACACCTGTTGTGGTTTTAGTTCCTTTACAGTTCCACAGCTCCACATATTAGTTCTCCACTGTGTGCTTTCCTGTCACTACATCCTCTTTCAGTATAGGTGATTGTGTTTCTATTCAGTAACACTACTCCATGCCCTCTGTGATTTTCTTACAACTTTCTGTGACCCTTATGACCTGGTATGTTCAGTTCTTCTCATACCACTTGCCCTCTGAAATGACCCAGCAAGCCAGTCCATTTACCAGCCACCTTGGAGAGTCAAAAAAATGGTCACCTGGCATCAACCTAGGCACCGGAGAAGGCAATGGCAGAAACAGCGCTATAATAGGAACATAGAAGCATTGAAAATATGTGCAGGAGTAGGCCATTCGGCCCTTTGAATTTGCGCCACCATTCAATATGATAATGGCTGATTATGCAATTTCAGTGTCCCATTCCCACTTTGTCTCTGTATCCTTTGATCTTTAGCTGCAAGGGCCATGTCCAGTCCTCTCTTGAATATGTCTTATGAACTGGTCCTGACTGCTTTCTGTGGTAGAGAATTCCACAGGTTCACAACTCTGCGTGAAGATATTTTCCTCATCTCAGTCTTCACTGGCTTACCCCTTATCCTTAGACTGTGACCCTTAGTTCTGGACTTCCACAGCATCAGGAACATTCTTCCTGTGTCTAACCTGTCAACTCCCATCAGGAGTACAAGCCCTGTCAATCCAGTCATTTTCATACGTCAGCCCTGCCATTCTGGGAATCAGTCTGGTGAATCTTTGCTGGACTACTGAATAGCAAGAATGCCCTTCCTTGGTCTAGGAGGTCAAAACTGCACACAATAGTCAAGGTATGGTCTCACCAAGGCCCTGTATAACTGCAGCAAGTTGTCCTTACTCAGATACTCAAATTCTGTCACTATGAAGGCCAGCATGTCATTAGCTTTCCTCACTTCCGGCTGTACCTGCATGCCAAATTTCAATGACTGCTCCACCATGACACCCCCAGGCCTCGTTACCCCTGACCTTTTCCTAAACTGCCACCATTCAGATAATAGTCGGCTTTTCTGTTTTTGCGACTAAATTCGATAACCTCACATTTATTCACATAATGCTGTGTTTGCCTACTTAGCCAGTCTGCTCCAGTCACCCTGCAGCCCCTTAGCATGCTCCTCACAGCACACACTGCTATCCAGCTTAGTGCCACCTGCAAATTTGGAGATATTGCATTCAATTCCTTTGTTGAAATCATTAATGTAGATTATAAACAGCTGGGGTCCCAGCACCGAATCCTACAGCACCCCACTCATCACTGCCTGTCGCTCAGAAATGGATCCGTTTATTCTAACTCTCTGCTTCCTGTCTGCCACCAAGTTCTATATCCATGTCAATACATTACCTCTGAGATGATGAGCTTTAATTTTGCTCACTAATCTCTTATGTGGAACCTTGTCAAAAGCCTTTTGAAAGTCCAAGTACTTAACATCTACCGGTCCACTCTACTGGTCACATCCTCAAAAAATTCCACAAGATTTGTCAAGCATGATTTCCCTTCAGCGAATCCATGCTGGCTTGGACCATTCCTGTCACCACTTTCCAAATGCTCAGTTATTACATCCTTAATAGTTGATTGCATCAATTTCCCGCATCACATATGTCAGGCTAACTGGCCTATAATTCCCCATTTTCTCTTTCCCTCCTCCTTTAAAGAGTGGGGCCACGTAAGTTAACCTCCGGTCCATTGGAACTCTTCCATAGTCTTAAGAATGCTGGAAAATGATCACCAACACGTCTGCTAATTCTTGGCCCACTAAAGAACTCCGGGATGAAGAGCATTAGGCCCTGGGGACTTATCGGGTTTTAATCCCACCAATTTCCCCAGCACTATTTCCTGTCTAATAAGGATTTCCTTCAGTTTGTCCTTCATGCGTGACCCTCTGTCCCCTAACATTTTTCTAACGCTTTCCTGAAGGTCATTTGTGTCCTCCTTAGCGAAGACAAATCCAAAGTATTTGTTGAGTTGTCAACCCTGCAGAGTCTTCCTTCCTCCTTACTAACATCTCGCGGCTTGTGTCTCACGGGCAAGCCAAGCAACAGCCTGACATACTCATACTCACGAAATCGTACCTTACAGGCAATGTCCCAGACACCACCCTCCCCATCGCTGGGTATGTTCTGCCCTGCTGGCAGCACAGTGATACACAGTTGGGAGGGTGTTGCTCAGGTGTTCTCAACATTGACTCCGCACCCCATGAAGTTTCATGGCTTCTGTTTAAACATGGGCAAAGAAGCCTCCTGCTGATTCCTACATACCATCCTCCTTTGGCTGATGAATCAGTACACTTCCATGTTGAACAATACTTGGAGGAAGCACAGAGGATGGCAAGGACACAAAATGTACTGTGGGTGGGAGAATTTCAGTATCTACTATCAAAGGATAACAAGGTGTGGAGCTGGATGAACACAGCAGGCCAAGCAGCATCATAGGAGCAGGAAAGCTTGACGTTTCGGGCCTAGACCCTTCGTCAGAAAGGGGCTTGGCAGCAATATTACTGATCAAGTTGGTTGGGTCCTAAAAGACGTAGCTGCTGGACTGAGTCTGCAGCAGGTTTTGGTGGAACCAGCAAGAGGGAAAAACGTATTTAACCTTATCCTTACCAGTATGCTGGCTGCAGATACATCTGTCCATAACATTATCAGTAAGCATGACCGCCACATAGTCCTTGTGGAGACAAAGTCCTGCTTTCACATTGAGACTAATCTCAGTGGCGCTATCACTGTGCTTCATGGGACAGAGTTTGAATAGATTTAGCAACACAAAACTGGGCATCTATGGGGCACTGTGGGCCATCAACAGCAGCAGAATTGAACTTCAGTACAATCTGTAACCTCATGGTCTGGCCTATCCCCCATTCAATCATTACCATCAAGCCAGGGAATTTACCCTGGTTCAATGGAGAATGCAGGAGGGCTTGCCAGGAACAGTACCAGATGTACCTAAAAATGAAGTGTCAAGCTGGTGAAGCTACCAAACAGAACTAGTTGCATGCTAAACAGCATAAGCAGCAAGTTATACACAGAGCAAAGTGATCCCACCATCAATGGATCAGATCTAGGCTTTACTGTCCTGTCGCATCCAGTTGTGAATGTTGGTGGACAATTAAACAACTCTTTGCAGGAAGAAACTCTACAAATATCCACATCCTCAATGGTAGAAGAGCTCAGCACATTGGTGCAAAGAATATCACTGAAACATTGGCAGTAATCTTCAGTCGGAAGTGCCATGTAGATGATCCATTTTGGCCTCCTTTGGTGGTCTGTGGCATTTCAGATACCACTCTTCGGCTAATTTGATTCACTCCATATGATATCAAGAAAAGGTTGGAGACTTTGGGTAATGCAAAGGCTATTGGCCTTGACAAAATTCGAGCAATAGTACTGAAGATGTGCTGCAGAACTTGCCGTCTCCTGGCCAACTGTTCCAGTTCACTTACAACATTAGCGTTGACCAACATTGTGGAAAATTGCCCAGGTATTTCTTGGACATTAAAAGCAGAACAAATCCAACCCAGCCAATTACTGCCCTATCAGTCTACTCTCAATCATTGGTAAAGTGAAGGAAGGTGACATCAAAAGTGCAATCAAGTAGCTCAGCAATAACCTGCTCAGTAATGCCCAGTTTGGGTTCTGAGGGTACCTGACCTCATTACAAGCTTAGTTCAGACATGGACAAAAGAACTGACTTTCAGAGGTGAGGTGAGAGTGACAGTCCTTAACATCAAGACCACTTTTGACCAAGTGTGACATCAAAGAGCCCGACCAAAACTGGAATCAAGGGTATCGGGGTGCAAACTCTCCACTAGTTGGAGTCATAACTAACACATAGATGGTCATGGTTGGTGGAAGTCAGTCATCACAGCTCCACGACATCTCTGCAGGAATTCCTCAGGGTAGTATCCTAGGCCTGGCTAACTTCAGCTGTTTCACCAATCGTCTTCCCTCTAGCATAAGTTCAGAAGTGGGGATGTTCACTGATAATTGAACAGTGTTCAGCACCATTTGTGACTCCTCAGATGCTGAAGGAGCCCATGTTCAAATGCAACAAGATCTGGATGATATTCTGGCTTGGGCTGACACTGGCAAGTAATATTTGTGCCACTCAAATACCAGGCTGTGACGATCTTGTAGATAGTAAGAGAGAATCTAATCACTGCCCCTGGACCTTAA
Source organism: Ginglymostoma cirratum (assembly GCA_024137785.1). Lineage (NCBI taxonomy): Eukaryota > Metazoa > Chordata > Chondrichthyes > Orectolobiformes > Ginglymostomatidae > Ginglymostoma > Ginglymostoma cirratum. Next base: position 39,125,680 of record JAHRHZ010000041.1, read on the forward strand.
ATGACGTTACCATCACTGAAACCCCCCACTCTCAATACCTTAGGGGTTATCGTTGACCAGAAACTCAACTGAACTTGCCACATAAACACAGTGCCTACATGAGCAGGTCAGATGCTGGGAATATAGCAGCGAGCAACTCCCCTCCTGCCTCTGCAAAGCCTGTCCATCATCTACAAGGCACAAGTCAGGAGTGTGATGAAATGCTCCCCACTTGCTTGGATTGGTATAGCTCCAACAGCTTTCAAGAAGCTTGACACCATCCAAGACAAAGCAGCCCGCTTCATTGGCACTACATCCGCAAGCATCCTCTCGCCCTTGATAGTACACACTATTTACAAGAAGCACTGCACCAAAAACCCTTAGACAGCACCTTTCAAAGTCACAATCACCTCCACCTGGAAGGACAAGGGCAGAGGATACATGGGAACACCACCCCCTTCAAGTTCCCCTCCAAGCACTCTTTATCCTGACATGGAATTATGTTGCCATTCCTTCACTGTCACTGGGTCAAATCCGTGGAATTCCCTCCCTAATGGCATTATGGGCCAATCCAGAGCAGGTGGACAGCAGTGGTTCAAGAAGGCAGCTCACCGCCACCTTCTCCATGGCAACTGGAGACAGGCAATAAATGCTGGCCAGCTAGCAACACCCAGTCCCATGAATAAATAAAAAACACTTGACTATGGAATGTTTTCTCTAGCAGCATCCTTTCAGGTTTACATGAAATATATCAGGTGTTTATGTGAACTTTCTTCTGAATTGTGAAAGGACACATCAGACAGCCCTGGCTTCTAACTATGACTTCTTTTGAAATTTGAAAATAAACAAGGTTTTCTCGTATTAACGAGTCTTAAGAAACACTTAATTTTGTTTCACACTTTTCATTAGCTGAAAGACATGCCAAAGCTTGTTACATTTCAACAGTGCTTCACTGATTGTAATTACTGTTGTAATGTATATATGAGGCAGCCAATTTGTAAACAGTAAAAGCACATAAATGCCATAAACAGCATTGTACTAATGACTAGATAATTTGGTTTTGTAACATAGACTGAGGAAATGGATCAACGATGGCCAAGTGATAATATCGCAAGACTATAAGTCCAGAAACTCAGCTAATGTTCTGGGGTTCGGGGTTCAAATGCTGCCACTGCAGACGGTGCAACTCGAATTACTTAATTCCAGGTTTTCCTTTTTATTTATGACCATGAAACCGTTGTCGGTTGTTGGAAAAGCCCATCTAGCTCATTAATGGACTTGAGAGATGGAAATCTGCCATTTTCACCTTCAGTGGTATATAGTTGATCTAGCCTATATGTGACTCCAGACCAACAGCAACATGGTTGACTCTGAACTGCCCTTTGAAATGCTCTAGCAAGCCAATCAGTTGTAACAATTGCTACCAAGTCTTAACAAAGAAATGCAACTTTTCGGATTAACTGGCATTGACTTAGGCACTGGAAAAGACAATGGTCAAAACAGCACGGTTGACTTTGCAAAGTCCTTCTTACTGATATCTGGGGGAGGAGTTGGTGCCAAAATTGAGGGAACTGTCTCAGATTAGTCAAGCAACAACCTGATCTAGTCATACTCCTTGTCTCTAAGATATGATTCAATGTCCTAGACACCACTATTACCAACCCTAGATGTGTTCTGTCCCACTGGCAGGTGAGACCAAGTAGCGATGCAGGCACAGTGATATATAGTTGGGAGGGAGTTGCTCTGAATGTCCTCAATATTGACTCCAGACGCCATGAAGTCCAATGGCTTCAGGTTAAACATGGGCAAGGAAACTTCCAGCTGATGACCACGTAGCATCCTCCCTTGGCTGGTAAAACGATACTCCTCCATGTCAAATAACACTTGGAGGAGGCACTGAGGGTGGCAAGGGCACAAAATGCACTCTGGGTGGGGGATTTCTGTGTCCATCTCCAAAAGTTGCAGAGCAGCGGCACTACTGACCAGGTCCTAAAGGGCATAGCTGCAAATCTGGGTCTGCGGCAGGTGGCAAGGGAACCAACAAGAGGGAAAAACAATCCTGACCTCATCCTTACCAGTCCACCAGCTGGAGATGCATCTGTTCAGGGACCTGTGTGCAGAACCTTTCTGAGTTCTCTTTGAAGTGCGCCTTTACACCATTTTGAGTAAAATCTTTTCATGAAATTCTTGAAGGGTAATGGTGTCGACAATTCTGCTGCTGCTGATGGTCCACAGTGCCTCATTGATACCAGTTGTGAGTTCTGTTCAAAGCCTGTGACATTTAGCATGATGACAGTGCCACACAACACATTGCAATTAGGTCTTGAAGAAGTGGCTATTAACCACTTGTACTGATACTGATGAAATTATTCACTACTTGTAAGTAGTGTCGCACCTAACATTTACATTTGTAACTAACTGCAAATGACTCACTCCTATAAATAGTTAAGTCCCTTTAGTGTGTAAAATGTTAATCCTGGGAGAGTTCAGCATTGATAGATAACCCGAGAAGAGGATTCAAGTACAGCAGTAGGGATGTCTTAGTGCAGTTGTACAGGGCCTTAGTAAGAGCATTGTGTGCCATTTTGTGTGTGAAGAAAGATGTGCTGGAGGAAAACTGAGGGGGGATATCATAAAACATGTAAAATTCCATCAGGACTAGCCATAATAAGTGCAGGAAGGATATTCCGAATGACCAAGGAGTCCACAGCCAGTGGTCACAATCTAAGGGAACAGGGGTGTAGGCTATTTAGGACAGAAATGAGGAGATACTTCTTCACCCCGACAGTGGTGAGACTATGCAACTGTCTGCGGCTGAGGCCAAAATATTAAATGTTTTCAAGGAGGAGGTAGTTGTAGTCCTTAAGGCCAAAGGAATCAAGGGGTATGGGGAGGGAGAGAGTACTGTCGTGGAGGGTACTACTGTCATGGAAGATCAACCATGATCACATTGAATAGCAGAGCAGAATTGAAGGTCTAAATGGCCTACTCCTGGTTAAAAATTTCTTGGTTTTTGAATTGGATTATGGTATATGTATGTGGATCTATGGAGTGTGGCAAATAAGATTGGTGAGTTGCAGGTGCAGGGAGCAATATAAAAATATCACGTTATTTTTCTCAAGGTGGCTATTTACCTCATCATATGTTACGGCTTCCATTAGTTTTGCTGCTATTGATGTCAAGTAGACAGGTCTACAGTTTCTTAGGTTATCCTTTGCCCCTTCCTTAAACACCAGTGTCACATTTGTAACCCTTCAGGCCCTCCCCCCGAATAATCCTATACTCAGAGGGGCCTGGAAAATTTCTATCAATTCTTTCGTGATTTGCTCCCTTGCCTCTCTCAGCAATCTAGGATACATCCCATTCAGGCCTGGCTACTTCTCTACTTGGTGTGCTGCCAGCCCTTTCACTACCTCCTCTTCATCAATCACTATACTGCTCAATTCCCACACTTTCAACTAGATCATAGAATAGAACAGAATAGAATAGAATAGAATAGCCTTTGTTGTCATATATACTCATTGAGTATAGTCAAAAGTTTATATGTTGCCAGTTACAGCGCTGATTTAGATACAAAAGTACCTAGATACAGCTTATTTTGTTACAAGATTTATTACAGAACTAAAATGTCGAGCATTACAGAAAAGTGTTCAGTACAGTAGACCATGATGGCACTTAGCTTCCAGTCTGCACTAGGCCCTGCAGAGGCCAGTGCAGGAGGCTGGAAGGTTACTGCGCCACGAAGGGAGGCTGCTGCACCAGGCCAGGAGGTCTCAGTGGGAGGTGGCCGCTGCAACACGCCAGGAGGTTGCTACATTAACGCCAAGAGGGTACTGCCGGTAGCCAAGAGGATGCCACTCCACACTGGGAGGCCATTGCCAGAAGCTGAGAGGTCACTATGCCACACTGGGAGGCCACTGTGCCGGGCCAGGTGTTGTCGATTACAGGAGGCCGGGGATCATACGTGGAGACTGGGGATCCTCGCTCTTCGCTGGAGGCTGGGAGTTGTTATCGTCGTCGAAGGGGAGAAAGGAAGAAGGAAATAAAAGCATCAGGAGGAAGAAGAAAAGAAGAGTGGGTGTAGCGGATGAGCTCCGGCTGGAGTGTCCTACTCCGTCGCCATCTTGCACCATTGTTAGCATCTTCTAATTTGGTAAGACAAGCAAAACATACATTTAGTACCTCTGTCAAATCTTTTGCTTCAGTGAGCAGCTTATCATGCTTATTCCCTATGGACACCACTCTGTCCTTCACTAATTTTTGACTGTTAATATATTTGAAGAAAGTTGTGCTTTTTGTTTTAGAGCAGTCTACCATCATTCATGATGCTTCCTCTTAGCTTTCCTTATTCTAGCCTTAGCCCCTCTCCTGCATTTGAGATACTCTTCCTGATTTTCTGTTGATGATATTATTCTGGTATGCCTCACATGCCTCCTTTTTCTTCCTTATTTTCTCATCATGTCCTTAGTCATCAAGCATACTCAAGCTTTGGATAGCCTGTATTTATTTTTTTTTTCATGGCTACGTACCTGGCTTGTGACCTACTCTTTTGAAATGCTCCTATTTTTCATGCACTGTTTTAGCCACCAAAATGTGGTTCCAGTCGACTCACTTAAGTTCATCTTTCAGATCCCTAAAAAATGTCCTCTTTCAGTCTGGGGTCTTAATTCTTGACTGATTTTTATTCATTTCCAAGTTAATAGGGAACCTTATTGTCTAACAATTGCTTTTTCCTAAATGCTCTCCCACTCTTACATTCTCCACTTGGCCATCCTCATTTCCGAGAACTTGATCCATTATAGCTCCCTATCTGGTAGGACTGAGAATGTGCTGTTCCGGAAAGTTCTCCTGCACAGCTTGCAGGAATTTCTCCCTGTCTGAGCTCAACATTCTACCTTTTTCCCCAGTCTGCCCTCAAGTAATTGTAATCACCAACTCTACTTGTCCTGCAGAAAAGTGCTATCTTCTACTTCATAGCCATTGATGTTTACAGCATGGAAACAGGCCCTTCTGTCCAACCTGCCCATGCTGCTTGGTTTTCACAATTAAACTTGTCCCATTTGCCTGCATTTGATCCGTATCCCTCCATACCTATCCCATCCCTGTACCTGTCCAAATGTTTCTTAAGTGACGGAATTGTACTTGCCTCCACTACTACATCTGACTGCCCGTTCGTGGCACTCTATGAAAAAAATGGACACTTTGTTTCTCACCCACACCGACCTTCAACCTCTGCCCTTTAGCTTTAGACACTCGTACAGTGGGGAAAAGCTGTTGACGATGTACCTTATCTATGCTTCCTCATGATTTTATAGACTTCTATAAGGTCACTCTTCAGTCTCATATGCTCCAGAGGGAAAAGTCCCAGGCTGTTCAGCCTCTCCTTATAAACTCAAACCTTCCAGTCCAGGTAGCATCCTAGTAAACCTTTTGTGCCCTCTTTCTAGTTTCATGATATCCTTCCTACTGTAGGGCGACCAGAACTGGACACCTTACCAACTACTTCTACAGCTCCAACATGGCGTCCCAACTCCATTACTCAATGCTGTCACCAATGAAAGCAAGCATGCCGAAAGCTGCCTTCACGACCCTGTCTTCCTGTGACTCCACCTTCAAGTAGCTATGAACCTGAACTCCTAGATTTTTTTTTTTCTACAGCAGTCCTCAGGGTCTTACCATTGACTATATAAGACCTGCCCTGCTTTGACCTACCAAAATGCAACATCTCGCATTTATCTAAATTAAACTCCAGCTGCCATTCTTCATCCCACTGGCCCAGTTGATCAAGATCTCAATGTATTCCCAGATAACCTTCGTCACTGTCCACTATACCACCATAGAGACTAGGATTATACAGCACAGGATGGGCCCTTTGGTCCATGATGTTGTGTCGAACATAACGCCAAATTAAACTAATCCCTTCTGTCTGCCCTTGATCCATTTCCCTCCATTCCTTGCATGTTCATATGTTTATCTAAAAGTTCCTTAAACACCCCTACCGTATCTGCCTCCACTGCTTCCCCTGGCTGCAATTTCCAGACTCCTCCTGCTCGCTCTGTGTTTTAAAAAAAAACTTGCGTCTCACATCTCTTGTGAACTGCAGCCCCCCCCCCCCGACTTTAAATGTATATCCCTTCGTATTAGACATTTCAACTCGGGGTGGGGCGGGGAGGAAAGATTCTGACTGTCAACCCTACCTATGCATCTCATAATTTTATAGATGTCTACCAAGTCTCCCTTCAGACTCCACCGCTCCAGAGAAAACAACTCCAGTTTTTCTCGCCTGTCCTTATAGTTCATACCCTCTAATTGAGGCAGCATCTTGGTAAACATCTTCTGCACTCTCTGCAAAGCCTCCATATCCTTCCTGCAGTGTGGCGACCAGAATAGAGCACAAACTCTGAAGTGTCACCTAACCAAACTCTTATAAAGCTGCAACATGATATCCTGACTCTTGTACCCAGTTTCCCAACCAATAAAGGCAAGCATGCCATACACCACCTTTACCACCCTATCTTGTCTGTGTGGCCACTTTTGGGGAACTATGGACCTGGACCCCAGGATCCCTCTGTACATCAGTGCTGTTCAGGGTCCTGTCATTGACTGTATACTTTTCCTGAACATTTGATCTCCCAAAGTGCTGTACCGAACATTTACCCAGATTAAGCACCATCTGTCATTTCGCTGCCCATATCTGCAACTCATCTGTATCCCACTGTATCTTTTGACAACCCTCTATGCTATCCACAACTCCACTGATCTTTGTGTCATCTGCAAACTTACTAACCCAGCCACCTACAGTTCAATCCAAGTCATTTATATATATCATAAACAACAGAGGTTCCTGCGCAGAACTCTGCGGAACACCACTAGTCATGGACCTCTAGCCTGAAAAACACCCTTCTACCACTGCGCTCTGTCTTCTATGGACAAGCCAATTCTGAATCCACGTGGCAGAGTCACCGTGGATCCCATGCATCTTAATTTGCTGGATGAGTCTATCATAAGGGATCTTGTCGAAAGCCTTACTAAAATCCATGTTGACAACATCCACTGCTCTACCCTCATCGATCACCTTCATCGTCACTTTGACAAATTCAGTCATGTTAGTAAAACGTGACCTGCCCTGCACAAAGCCATTCTGACTGTCCCTAATTAGAGCATCCTTTTCCAAATGCAAGTAAATTCTATCTCTAAGAATTCTTTCCAGTAGTTTCCCAACCACCGATGTGAGATTTACCAATGTATAGGTTCCTGAATTATCCCTATTCTCTTTTTGAACAGAGGAGCAATATTAGCTACTCGCCAGTCCTCTGGGATCTTCCAGTAGCTAGTGAGGATATAAAGATCTTGGTGAAGGCCCCAGCACTCCCCTCTTGCCTGTCTCAATAACCTGGGATAGGTACCATCAGGCCCTGGGGGCTCACCCACCTTAATGCTCTTCAAGAGACCCAACACCACTTCTTTCTTGATCTCCAAACACTCCAGCATATTAGTATGCTCCACACAAATCTCACTATCCCGCATATCCTTCTCCTGGGTGAAAACTGATGCAAAGTACTCATTTAGGATCTCACCTGCATTCTTGTTTCCAAGCACAAGTTCACTCCTTTATCCTTGAGTTGTCTGACCTTCTCCCCAGATATCTTCTTGTTTTTAATGTGTGTATAGAATGCCTTCAGATTCTCTTCAACCTACTTACCAAGGTCATTTCATGTCCCCTTCTTGTTTTCCTGATTGCCTGCTTCGGTTCTTTCCTGCTTTCTTTATATTCCTCATGTACTTGTCCGATTTTAGCTTCCTAAGTCCTTACATATGCTTTTTCCTTTTTGACTAAATTCACAACCTCCCTCGCTATCCAAGGATCCCTTACCTTGCCCTCCTTGTCCTTCCTCCTAACTGGAACATGCTGGCCCTGAACTCTGATCAGTCTAGTCCTCAAGCCTGACAACGAATCTTGGTGTCATTAGCAAACTTATTAACTATACCTCCTAAATTCTCATACAAGTCATTTATATAAATGACAATATAATAGTGGACCAATCCCTGTGGTACACTGCTGGTTATTGGGCTCCAGTTTTAAAAACAACCCTCTTTCACCATCCTCTATCTTCTACCTTTAAGCCAATTTTGTATCCAATTGGCAAGCTCTCTCTGGATCCTGTGAGATTTAAAGTTACTGAACAACCTACCACATGGTACTTTGTGAAAGGCCTTGCTAAAGTCCATATAGATAACGTCTACCACACTGCCCTCATCCACTTTCTTGTTCACCGCTTCAAAAAACTAAATGAAATTCATGAGACACAGTTTCCCGCACACACAGCCATGCTGGCTATCCCAAATATCTGTCGATCCTCTCTCTCAGAATCCCCTCAAACGATGAACCCATCACATCCGTCAGGCAGACCTGTCTGTAGTTCCCAGGCCTTCCCCTGCAGCCTTTCTTAAGTAATGACACCAACATTTGCTGTCCTCCAATCTTCGGGCACTTCACCCATGGTTGTCGTTGATAGAAATAATTCTGCAAGGGACCTCGCAATTTCCACCTTAGCCTCCCACCATGTCCTGGGATACACTTCATCAGGTCCAGGGGATTTATCTACCTTAATGCGTTTTAAGACTTTTTATTCCTTCCCACTATTTGGAAGCCTATCTAGCAAGGTCACCTTCAACAGGATGTTTGAAGTAACTTGTTTGGTAGAGAGAAGGTTGGGAGTATAGTTGAGGGTATAATTCTAAAGGGAGTTCAGAAGCAAAGGGTCCTAGATGAAAATACACACTATTCTGGGCTCAATCAATGGACATGAAAGCAAGTGGGTTTTGTTTAATTTGTGTAAAATACTGCTTTGATCTGAACTGTAGCCTGCATCCAATTCTGGATACCACACTTTACAAAAGGTGTGAAGGCATTTGAGGAGTCCAGAAACCATTCACAAGAATGGTTCCAGGGATGAAGAATTTCAGTTATGTAGATAAGTTGAAGAAATAAGAAAAAAGTTATCGGAGCAGCCATGATCTTTTTGAATGGTGGAGGCAGATCATTTAAGATGAGGGTGTGACCAGAAGAGGGAAGGTAATCCAGAACCCAGGCTAATGTTGTGCAAAAACAGAAATTGCTGGAAAATCTCTGTAGGTCTGGTAGCATCTTTCCACAGATCTGAGATTTTCCAGCAATTTCTGTTTTTCTTTCAGATTTCTAGCATCTGCAAATCTTTCGGGTTTTTTTTGTCGATGTTATGTGGACTTTGGTTTGAATTCCACCATGGCAGATGGCGAAATTTGAATTCAACGAAAAGTCTGAAATTAAAAGCCAGCCTTGTGCGAATGGGAGTGGCAGATTGTACCTCCATATGAAGATTAAATTTTTCTTCTCTCAGTCCTCTAGTAAATTTTCATGTTGGATTGCAAATCTTAATATGAAAGCTAACTTCTCCTGAGACTTTGTCCTGCCTTTTCCTCTGTGGTGTGAGGATGTTTGGTAAAAGTTTGCTGGATTAAGTGCTTAGCTGTTAATTAAGATTTTGTAGGATTTAGGTTGGTCTGTCTGGTTTTAGCTTAGTTGAAGCATCTCGTTTCCATTTAGATGTGAGATAAAATCTTACAAATCTTATTAGAAATTATAAGATTTTCACAAATATTTCAAGGTTTGAAGACTTTTGATCTAGTTTAACCTAAATTTCTTCTTAGCATAAAAATGCCTAGTGTTTGTCATTAAGTTAAAAGAGACTCTGGTGGAACCATATTAGTAAGAAGTTTCGGTGAGCTGTTTTTACCCTTATAGTGATGATGGTAAAACCCCATTCAATTCTCAGTTGTCCTTTAGGGAAGGAAACCAGCGTCCTTACTTGTCTGGCCTACGTGAGAGTTTTTAAATTTGTTCACAAGATGAGGGCGTCGGTCGCTAGACCAGCATTTATTGCCCACCTCTAATTCCCCAGAGGGCAGTTAAAAATCAACCACATTGCTGTGGATCTGCAGTAACATGTAGGCCAGACCAAGTAAGGATGACAGCTTCTTTCCCTAAAGGATATTAACGAACCAGATTGGTTTACTTCTGGCAATCAACTATGAATTTGTTGTCATTAGACGTTTTTTATTGAATTCAAATTCCACCACTTGAGCCCGAATCCCCGGAACATTGCCTGTGTCGCTAGATTAACAGAGACAATAATACCACTCAGCCATCATCAACTCTAGATTCCAGACTTACCGCTATGTGACTGACTCTTAACATCCTCCTGAAATGGGCACTCGTGGCACTCGAAAATTCAGCATCTACAACAGTTTTATACAAGGGAATGAAATCAGATGAAAATTTATATTGACCATGGCACTGGAAATGACAACAGCGACTCAGCCCCGTCAACCCTGCCAAGTCCTGAGGACTTGTGCTAGAGTTGGGAGAGATGACCCACAGACAGCATACTCATGGAAGCTTGCCTTTCAATATACTAGGTATGGGCAGTTGTACAGGTCATGAAATAGATAGCAATATTCCCTCTTAGCTGTGGAACCACAGAGCAAACAGAGTTTCTATGCAGGCCATGGTGATGTTGTTCGCTCCGTAAAATCGAACAGTACCACACACTTCAATTTGTAGGGCGCAGATTAGTTTGAGGGTATGTTTGTGGTCATGTGTGAGGACCATTGCTTTGAGTTTTCTACGCTCGCTGTCTCATTTCCCCCCTCTTTTCCTGACAGCATTAACTTAGGTCGGGAGCACATGATGGTTCAGATTCAGCATTTTGACACAATTGGATCCTGAGCTTTCAAACATACTCCCTTACAGGCACACTGTGCCATTTTAGCTCTGGCTCACTATAACCATGGGGCCTATGTCAAATTGAGCTGTGCTGTGCTCAAATGCCAGTAATTGTAAACAGCAGTACCAGTGGTCTCTCTGGAGACTGACTTAATGCTGTCTATATGTTCTGGGATCCAGGTGTTATGTGCAGCATAGAATTCAGTGAAATTCAGGTGACTAAACATTGTTAACATCAAGTGATACCGTATCTGCTATGCCAGTGCCGGTATTTTCTGTTTTGTCCAAATTTGATGATTTGTCTGTATGAGGTATTACTGAGAATTCGTATTTTCAACTGGTTCCTAAGCCTAAAGTGTGAATGTCTTACTGCTGTTGTTTTTCAGGCTTGTGCTGCAGAGTCTATGATTCTCCACACCTATGGAATGCTACTTCCATGTGGCCTCGATAGGTTTCATGGCACTGAGTATGTTTGCTGCCCTCAAAACAAAATTGATGATGTGAGCTCTGAAAAATCTGACTTTCAGAATCTGGATGAAGATGAAGAGGATGAAATTCCTGAAACCAGGTAGTGCTAACACTTCTTTGGAAAATAAATTTTAGAGGAGACCAGGTAGACTCAGAGACTTTTACAGTTCATTACATTAGCCACTATTGCTTTCTACCCCGGGATGTCACCTTCATTACTGAAGTGTTCACTAGTGCTTTCAGCCTCCTATGGTATTTGTACACAGCTCTTAAAAAAAAAATCAAATGGAAATTTCTCTTTCTGAAACCATGTTGGTTATTTTCAATATTTCTCATAGGGATAATAATCGTTCCACTATTCATTACATCAGTACTGATGTAAAGCTGTTGAGTATATGGACTTTCTGACTGTTAGTTGTTTTCAGATTGTAAATTTTGATACAAAGACAGTACTCATGTTCAGTTTTACAGATCTTTAATATAAGATGGACAACTTTACATGCTTCAAAACAAAAATGAAAAGTAACAATCTGATTATAATTACACATTTACAGTGCATGTTCTTGTAATGAAGATCTTGTACCACTGTAAAATAGTATATGAAACATCAGCATGATGTGACGGGAGGCTCAGGATTGGCAAGAAGTACACTTCAGTTGTTTTTGTTTAGGATTGAATAGACATAGGTTAGTGTCTCTCTTGTGACTTCCTCTTGGTTACCCATGGTTAAACAAGGTGATATAAAATCTATATCGTAGTATCAAAGATTCCCCACAGTGTGGAAATTTGGCCCATCAAGTCTGTACCAATCCTCCAAAGAGCATGTCAGCCAAACCCAGACCTCACCTTATACCCATTACCCCATATTCTCAATAGTTTAACCGACCTAGCCTGCACATCCCTGGACCCTGCAAGCAATTTAGCATGGCCAATCCATCTAACCTGCACATCTTTGGACTATGGGAGGAAACCGGAGCGCCTGGAGGAAACCCGTGTAGACACAAGGAGGACATGCAAACTCCAGACAGTCCCCCAAGGCTGGAATCAAACCTGGGTCCCTGGAGCTGTAAGGCAGCAGTGCTAGCCTCTATGCCACCATGCCACCCATGGGAATGGACTACTGCTGTTTGGAAAAAGCTGGCATTTTCTTGTGACTTCCTATGTTCAAACAGCACAGGATCAGGTGAAAAATATCCAAAAGAGTACATAACAACAGGATCTGTTCATTGTGAATGGTTTGACAAATACACAAGTAAGAGCTTGTTCGTTGTTCTACTTGTAGCCAGTCAAGCAGGCATTAGATTTACTTGGTAGAATTGGGATCAGCAGATGCAGAGCTATTCTGCATTTTTTTTTTTGTAATGAATACAGTATCAGCAGTCCCTTTATCCTTTTTTAGAGTGGTATCTGGCAGTGGTGTCTCTTCACAGGACACCAAACCAAACAGGTAACAAGGCCAAGTATCGAAAGATTGTCAGTCAGGGGGTGCTTGCAAACTTCCTGCACAGTACATGCCGTTTATCTAAGCCAAGAGAACTTTGGTACGAGTTCAGAACATCAGAACGGGGAGAAAAAGGTCAGCTGATTCATCAGACTCTTGTTATCGAGCAATTGTTGCATACATGATTCTCACCCTCCTTTTCCTCCTCCCTCCCTCCCCCCACAGGCAACAAGCGTCACCCAATCTCCCAGGAGAGGCAAAAAAAAGAGAAAGCTCAACCGACTTATGATTAACAGGAAGGGATATTTAGGAAATTCCTTGGTCAAACCCAGAGGTGATCAAACATGTTTCAGGTGATCAACAGTGACTGAGACACTTTCCCCAACGACACGTATTCTGTTTGCAGCAATGATAGCCATACTTGTGGGCTCAGCTCAGGGAATTCGTATTTGTTTCACGTGTCAACATTCTTGAAAAAGAAACAGCTTCTACTGTCTGGTTCTGATTTATGTAACTAATCTTTGCCTCCATTTCACCTTACCTCCTCTCTAACTTTCGTAGATCTGTCCACATAGGTCACTGATTTTAGTTAACCTATAATTTTTTGAAGTCCTCATTGAAATCTCTGGAATAAAACGCCACAGTTTTTCAGGGCTGTTGAGGGCATTTCAATTAGTTGTTAATTTCTGGTATATTAGCGACTCGGATGGTAACAAACTAAAACTAGACGCAGTTTCAAATGTGACCTAAATTCTTAAGAACTGTATAAGAACTGTACAACATTTTTGTTTTACAATTAATTGTCATGGCAATACATCCAAAAGCAAAATTGTATTGCTGGTAAGAGTCTAAACACTGTTTGAGAACATACGCAGGTTCATATACTGCACACACACATCCCACTCAACAGTGCAAAGCTTGCAACAATGCAATCTGTGCAAATACGTAACATTGGTTCTTCTTGATGCAGGTTCACCTTCCTCATTACATCTCAATTTGCTGATGATTTGTTTTATTCCCCTCTGGTCTTAAATCTGTAGAATTCTTAACATCTGTGACCTAGCAGCTAGCTAGCTCAATACCTTCATCCACATCAGTGGTGAAATGCAGCAGCCTCACCCACAATCCCCATGGAGCAGTGTTAATAATATCCTCTGTCTTTGGAAATGCAGTCAATTGCCTAAGTCAGTTAGAATTTGGCAGCTGGTCTCAGGACTTGATCTTATTAACATCCTTGAGTGTCTAAGTCTGTTCGATACCACATATGTTGATTTCCCAATCAGGTGATTAAAATCCAGGCGCTAAAAACATATTTCATCAGTTCATCCAATTTGGTGAGAACAAACTATTCTAGAAGCTTCTTTGAAGCTTCGTCACAATCCTTTCTTTAGCATGGTGGTCATTCCACATCTCACTGTTGATCTTTAGCAAGTTAATACCAACCACAATGAAGCTAAATAGGCATACAGTTTAGTTGTTCTGGCTTGCTGCCCTGTCAAATATCAAAGGACATAGAACAGTACAGTACAGGAATGGGTCCTTTGGCCCATAATGTTGTGTTGAACATGACACCAAATTAAACTAATCCCTTCTGCTTACCCTTGGTCCATATCCCTCCATTTCTTGCATATTCACGTGCTTAACTAAAAGTCCCTTAAACGCCCCTAACGTATCTGCCTCCACCACTACCCCTGGCAGCATGTTCTAGATTCTTATTGTTCTGTGTATAAAAACAAAACTTGCCCCTCACATCTCCTGTCAACTTCCGCCTTTCACCTTAAATGCATGCCCCCTAGTTTTAGACATTTCAACTCTGGGGAAAAAGACTCTGTCTGTCTACTGTATCTGCGCATTTCATAATTTTACAGACTTTTACCAAGTCTCCCCTCAGTGTCCACCGCTCCAGAGAAAATAACTCCAGTTTTTCTAGCCTGTCCTTATAGTACATGCTCTCTAATGCAGGCAGCATCCTGGTAAAACTCTTCTGCACCCTCACCACAGCCTCCATATCCTTCCTATAACGTGCTGACCAGAATTGAACATGATTCTCTGAGTGTGGTGTAACCAAAGTTGTAAAAATCTGCAACATGACATCCTGACTCTATACTTAATTTCACGACCAATAAAGGCAAGCATGCCATACATCATCTTTACCAACCGATCTACTTGTGTGGCCATTTCCAGGGAGCTGGGGAGTTGAAATCTAAGATCCTTCTGTACATCACAGCTGTTCAGGCTCTAGCCATTAACTGTATACTTTTCCTTAACATTTCATCCCCCAAAGTGCAGCACCTCGTACTTGCCTGGATTAAACTCCATCTGCCATTTCACTGCCCATATCTGCAACTGATCTATATCCTGCTCACAGCCTTCTACGCTGTACACAACTCCACCGATCTTTGTGTCATCTGCAAACTTAGTAACCCACCCATCTAATTTTCATCCAAGTCATTTATATGTATATCACAGACAGCAGAGGTCCCAATACAGATCCCTGCGGAACATCCCTAGTTATGGACCTCCAGCCAGAAAAATACTGTTCTATCACGACCCTCACCCTTCCATGGGCAAGTCAGTTCTGAATCCACACGGCCAAGTCACCGTGGATCCCATGCATCTTAATATTCTGGGTGGGCCTACCATGAAGGCCCTTGTTGAAAGCCTTACTAAAATCCATGTAGACAACATCCACAGCTCTAGCCTTGTCGATCACCTTCGTCACCTTCTCAAAAAATTCAATCAAGTTACTGATACATGACCTGCCCCACACGAAGCCATGCTGACTGTCCCTAATTAGACATAAAGAGATAAAAGTTACTGCAGATGCTGGAGAATCCGAGATAACAAGGTGTGGGGCTGGATGAACACAGCAGGCCAAGCAGCATCATAGGAGCAGGAAAGCTTGACGTTTCGGGCCTAGACCCTTCATCAGAAAACATTTGTAAAGTAGTAGTTTATAACCTTTCCTATATACCACTTAATATGCAGTCTAACTGAATCTTCACTGAGGAAGTTCAGGTAATAGGGAAGTCAGTTGGAATCTTGGCCATTGTATTTTACAGGAAATGGAGTATAGCCACAGGGAGGCCTTGCTAAAATTATACAAGGCCCCTAGTCAAACCACAGCTGGAATACTGAACAGTTTTGGTCTCCATATTTAAGGAAAGGTATACTGGCATTGGAGGCAGCCCAGCAAAGCTTCCATAGATTAATTCGATAGGATCATAGAATCCCTGCATTGCAGAAGTAGGACATTCAGCCCATCGAGTCCACACCAGCTGTCCAAAGAGCATCCCACATAGGCCCATCCCCCACCCTAACCCTGTATTTCCCATGGCTAATCCACTTAGCCTGCACATAGACACATTGGGCAATTTAGCATGGCCAATTCAACTAACCTGCACATCAGACTGTGGGAGGAGACCAGAGTATCTGGAGGAAACCCGCACAGACTTCACACAGAGTCACCCAAGGCTAGAATCAAACCCGGGTCCCTGGCACTGAGAGACAGCAGTGCTAACCACTGAGCCACTGTGCTGATCCTGATATGGAGGAAATGTCTAGCGAGGATACACTAAACAAAAAACAAAGAAGTGCAGATGCTCTAAATCTGAAGTCAGACCTGAAATTGCTGGAGAAACTCAGCAGGTCTGGCAACGTCTGTGAAGAGAAAGCAGAATTTTTCGAACTGAATTCAGCTTTTCTCTCCATCGGTGCTGCTGACTTTTGCCAGTACTTTGTTTTGGATGTAAAGACTGGGCTGATAAAGAATATACCAGTTTGAGAATGGCATATTTTTAGTCAGTAAGGAAATCAAGAGTTACGGAGAAAAGGTAGGAACATGGAATTGAGGATTATCAGATTACCCATTTATTGGCTGGGCAGACTCAATTGGTCAAATGGCTTATTTCTGCAACTTATTCTGTGATCATAGAATCCTTACAGTGTGGAAGCAGACCCTTTGGCCCATCAAGTCCATACCGACCCTCCAAAGAGTATCCCACCCAGACTCTCTTTCCCCCTACCCTGTTCCTGTAACCCTGCATCTCCCTTGGCCAAACAACCTAACACGTGCATCCTTGGACTGTGGGAGGAAACAGAAGCACCTGAAGGAAACCCATGCAGACACATGGAGAATGTGCAAACTCCGCACACAGTATCCCGTGGGTGGAATTGAACTCGGGTCCCTGGCACTATGAGGCAGCCGTGCACTAACCACTGAACCACTGTGCTACTCCTGATGATTTTATATTGCTGCCACAGGTATCCCAATCATCTGTTCCAGCAATTTTTTGACTACTGTGATGGCAGAATTTTGTTGCCCATAGCTGAATTCACCTGGCAACTTTTATCGTAAACCTGTAGACTTAATTTTGTTTGTATGAGTGAGTGCTTGTTCATGAGACACAGGCAAATTTGGCTTTATTTTAACATGTGCTTTTCGTTGAACCCTCCTGACAGACGCGGCTTCCAGCTATGTTCGGATCGTTTTGGAAATATTTCTTATGTTAGTAATGTCTTTTGCCCAGTGATATGACAAAATCAACCTGATTGAATTTCATTACCATTTTTATAATTTGAGAGTACATGAAACCTGGCATTAGCACTAAATTAATTTGAATCTAATAATACGGTTCCCCACATGGAAATCTGATGTAACATTAGAGTCATTGCTTAAAAACTAAATCCAATACTAAATTCAATCCAATACGTGTTTTGTCTCAAGGCAGTTGAGGTGCATTTTGATTATCCCTTTTGATTGAACTATGTTGAAAATATAAAGCCCTTTGTTAAACAATCCTATTTGTGATGCTACCCACATAAAAGTTATAGTTATCAGCATTCGGAGCTTAGACACCTACCCTTGTGCCATGTAGAGATTTGAAGACAAGTGAGAAGAATCTTCAGTTCAGGTCAAGTAATCAATCTGTCAATCAAAGCCATCTAATTAACCATGCTTATTTCCATGGCATATCTACACGTATTGAATTGCTGAGTCTGTTGTCGGGAATGACTCAGCTCTGGACTTGTACTCAGTCACCTTCTAGTTAAGTCACCTCTGCTCCCAAGAGTATCAGTCCTTTCTTCCTGAAGAAGTACAGTTATTAGTGTCTCATGACCAACCATTATGTAGGATTTAAGTAACTGTAATCATTAGGTGGACGAAAAGCATGATCAGCAGCACCGGATGGTGGAAGCAACTACATTTCTACACCCTGTTCTCATCCCTTATTCACCAGTTGCTGTGTCAGTTAGAGGTATAGAAGCTTCAGAAGTGTGTAATGGAAAAGTAACAGACAGAAGCATGTATGAGGGCATGTTTTCATGCCTAGCTTTTCAGCAAATCTCTCCCTACACTGAAACATTTTCTCATCACCTTAATGAAAGAGACTTGCTTTTAGCTTAATGCAATTCCATTATCCAAGCCTAGTGCTCTCAGATGTTATTGTCACCAGATACACTGAGATGGAGGCCTGAGTTTCAACGACCAATGCTTGCGGGCAGGCATCTCCCTCGGAATAGATTTTTTGGCAGAACAGATTTTTTGGCAGAACACATTTCACAAGTTGGTCCTGGGTATTAGAAGAATAATGAAGAAAGTCACTTGCTGTGGAGTTGGAAACTATGTGTGCTGGAGAATTTTGGAGAGGGTTGAAAAAATAAAACTGAATTGGTAGAATGTGAGTTTATCAAATATTGGCATTCCCATATTGTAAAGGGTACCAGAGGCTGACAAAGATGCAGAAGTGTCCCATTGGCTTGCATTCCACTGACTCACTGTCTTGGCAACTGTACCTTGGCCAACCTCTGTTCTCTTCTCTACCCCCCGCCCACCCCTGCTAAGAATGTCTGTCAAGCTACCGTATCCACTTATCAAGTACCTTCCTGTTAAAATCTCTCTCCTATAACGTGTCAGATTGGAGAAGATTGTTGGATATTACATAGGCAATAGTTTTCTGGAGCTGTCAAGTTGCATACTAGACATTGGTGAAGATCATCATGTCATACAGAAGTCGGATCTTTTTGCGATTTGATGCTTTTTTGAGATTTTGTGGAGGAGGGAATGGAAATCTAGGGTGGGGATTGAGCAGTTTATCTCTGATCTGGGACCCCAGTCCTGTCTTTGTGTAGATGTGACAATTGCATTAAGCTGGCAACTTATAAGTTGGAATCTGATAGGCAGTCAGGAGAAGTTTTCCTCCTCATTCTTCAAAATACTGCCAGTTTCCATACACCTGACATGATCATTTGTGCTGAGAAGATGGAACAGCTGGATCACAATGGAAACAAAAAAGGAACAGAGACGAAAATGTCTGGAAGTACAGCACTCTGACAAATGATAGCTGCCCACTCACTATTGTTCTAATTGTAAAATCATTCACAAGCACAGAATAGAGGTAGGCTATTTACCTTTAAATGCCGATGCCATGTGTTCACGATGTTACTATTATTTGGAAGTTTTGGTTCTAAAATGAACTGAACCATGGGTAGCATGATTGTTTCATTAAAATTGATCCTTTGGTTCTTTGGAGGCTGTCAGCATTGAGATGTTCAAATGGGATAGGATAAATGACCTCTCGAAACTAATAATTCTAATGCTCGAGATATCCTTCTAACGTTCCAGCATTTAATTTTTTAGCAAAGAAGAGTCTGCTGAATTCGAGAAAATGGCTTTTGAGGAGGATGATGATGATGAAATGGATTATGACTACTCTGAAGAAGATGAAGATGAATATACTGAAGATTGGGAGGAGGAAAGCAGTGAGGAGGAACTGTACAAAAAGGACATTGACAATGATGTGAAAGGTAATTGATTACTCATTGTGTAATAAAGTACGTTTAGTGAATGCTAAAATGTTTGCATTGGTAGATATTGTGACATGTCAATACAGCTGAATCAAAATGTAAAACAGGCCTTCATGTTCAGTGCAGTACAATATGCATCCATTTAAAAAATGAAAAAGAGGAGGAAACCAGATTCTTCGCAATTTCTACCCTTCAGTGAATACATTATGCAAGTGTGAGAGAGAAAGGTCAAGATAAACTCTGGTTCTGTTGTTCCCCAGTGCATTTTTGATATTTGTGTCATATGTAAATCTCACCACCACTCCCTCGTGGTCAGTATCCAAATGATTGACATATGCAATGAACAGAAGTGAACTTAGAAGTTAAACTTGTGGAGTAATCATATTTTCAGTTTATTTAGGTATGTTGTACTCTCATCCTTAGCTGTAAACTCTTAAAATTGACCCAAATTAATGTTGTCTTCATTTTTAAAAATTGTCACCGAAACAAAATTTCTAGAATAATGTCCATCTTCTTCCTCATCTCCTTTTGGCATTCTAAGGCATATCCCAGTGGGCCCTAATGTTTTGTCAACCATTAATCTAACTGTTGCCTAAAACTTTCTGATTATGCATTTACCCACTTCAGGATCTATTTCATCTTTAATTCTTTGTTCTTTAGTAAAAATCAACAAAAAAATAATTATTACATTTTTCTTTTAGATTATCAGCTATAACATGACTGTTCCCTTCCTTGTTCAGTTTTCTTCCTCATTCTTCAAAATACTGCCAGTTTCCATATGTCTGACATCATTTGTGCTGAGAAGGATGTAGCAGCTGGATCACAATGGAAACAACAAAGGAACAGTAGAGACAAAAATATCTGGAAGCACAGCACTCCGACAACCAATAGCTGCCCACTCACTATTGCTCTAATTGTGGAATCATTCACCAGTACGGAACAGAGGGAGGCTGTTTACTTTTTAAATGCCTATGCCACAAGTTCATGATGTTACTATTATTTGGAAGTTTTGGTTCTAAAATGAACTCAATCATGTATAGCTTTAAGTTAAATTGGATTTTTGTGTGGAGCATGTTAGCGGGGTACAGTTTTATTTGGTTCTTTATAGTTCTTGAGAATGATACTGGAGCATCTGGAAATGTGTTAATATAATATTTAAAAGAGGCTTTTTAAAAAAATACCCTTGACGCCTAATAACAAGGCACTGTATGACACAAGCAGACAGAGTCACAGAAAAGTTATTTTGGAAAGACAATGTTCAGAAGGTCATGATTGTGCAGGATTCTGTCAGAGTCAACATGTTTATGGCAGCAAAAATGCCAGCAAAGCAGTCTGCTAAGCGGTTTAGGATTGAAATGAAGTCCTGAGTGTCTTAATATCACATAGTTTCAGAAACAGAAGGCTATTGAAGAGGAGTTGAAGGATTCCTTGTTAAGAAAACTGAGCTGAGTTAACTTATTTAAGGGTTTCATAATGAGATATTAAATAAAAAAAGTTAACATTGAGTGACAGCAGAGATTTAACAGAAAAGTAAGTTAGAGGAGGCTTTGTGATAATGTCACTGGACGAGGAATTCAGAACCCTTGCTCTTTACTCATAGTCCTGGAGATCTTTACAGTTTAGAAATCTATTTATTTTGTTCTTAAATATGCTCTGTGCCTTTTGTCGTAGAGAATTCCATGGTTTCACCACGCTTTGAATGAAAAATGTCTCCTTATCTCAGTGTGAAATGGTCTACCACATATCCTGGGATTGCGATCTCTTGTTCTGGAACCCCTGGCTAGGGAGATGATCCCTGTATCCTATCTACCCAGTCCTGTCAGAATTTTATGTTTCACTGAGATTACAGTGAGATTACACTGAGATTACAAAACCAAAATCTGCCTTTGGCCAATATAAAACCCTTTTTCGCGGGCTATCTTTCTTTTTTTCTCATGAGCTTAAAATATACAGCATCGTGTTTGCTATCACGAAGATGCTCCCCCATCTTAGTGTATGTCGTAATAGTAATAATGTGACATCACCTCCTCTCAAAGACCTTCTCTTGTCCCACCTAAAGATCTTATAATCCGGAATGTTGAGTTGTCAACCCTGTTCTTCCCCTAACCACGTCTTTGTGATGGCAAAAACATCATACTTCCGCACTGTTAACTCATCTGTCTTACCTACAATACTTGTAGCATTAGAGACCCTTCAGCCTCACCTTACTCTTTTGAGACACAACATGACTAAACTCCCTCTACTGAGGTTCCTTTTCTAAGATATACTTTATCACGATTGAACTAATCCGCTGTGTCTTCTGCCCCTGCCAAAAGCACTCTTGAACCCTCCCATTTTGATTCAGGTCAGATCACTTGTAGCAGTCCCACGTTCCCAGAAACAGTTACAGGGATCCAAGAATCAAACTCTCCATCCTGCACCAACTCTTGAGCCATGAAGGCAGCGGCCTTCTTGTTTTCAGCGGTGGGTGTATGGATATATATTCGGGCATTGGCTAAACCCGAAACACTACACGTGTAGTGTCTCCCACCTATGCTCCTCCTCTAACCAAAATAAAAGACTGTGTGGAGGGTCGGTAAGGTAAGGTTGTTTTTTATTCTCCTGGAAATCTAGAGTAGAGGGAATGGAAGCTAGGGCAGTTGCATGCTCCTGTTGCAGGATGTGGGAGGTAAGGGTCACTGCTGGTGTCCCCTCTGACTCCACCTGTGGGAAGTGCACCCAACTCTAGCTCCTTTCAAACCATGTGAGGGAACCAGAGCTGGATGAACTCTTGATCATTCGGGAGGCTGAGGGGGTGATAGAGAGGAGTTATAAGGAGGTGGTCACACCCAGGGTACAGGAAAAAGGGAGCTGGGTGACTGTCAGGAAGGGGAAAGGGAATAGGCAGACAGTGCAGGGAGACCCTGTGGCCGTTTCCCTCAATAATAAGTGTACCGTTTTGGATACTGTTGGGGGTGTGCGACCTACCTGGGGAAGGCCATAGCAGACAGGTCTCTGGCACTGAGCCTGGCCCTGTGGCACAGAAGGGAAGGGGGGAGAATAGGAGAGCAATTGTAGTGGGGGATTCAATAGTAAGAGGCGCAGACAGGCGGTTCTGTGGGCGAGAACGAGATGAACGGATGATATGTTGCCTCCTGGATGCCAGGATCCGTGATGTCTTGGATTGTGTCTTCAAGATCCTTAAGGGGGAGGGTGAGCAACCAGTAGTTATGGTACACATCAGTACCAATGACATAGGTAGAAAAAGGAAAGAGAAAGTGGGGGAAAGAAAGTACAGGGAGTTAGGTTGGAAGCTGAAGTCCAGGACAAACGGGTTAGTTATTTCTGGATTACTACCATTGCCACGTGATAACGAGGTAAGAAATAGGGAGCGAGTGCAGATAAACACGTGGCTACAGGGCTGGTGTAGGAGGGAGGGCTTCCATTGTGTGGATAATTGGAGCACATTCTGGGGAAGGTGGGACCTGTACAGTAAGGATGGGTTGCACCTGAACCGGAAGGGCACAAATATCCTGGGAGGGAGGTTTGCTCGAGCTATACGGGATGGTTTAAACTAGATTGGCAGGGGGGTGGGGAACCGAATTTGTAATTCAGAGGATGAGGTATTCAGCCTTCCAAAAGACACAACAGGGAGTGAGGTTGTTAATAAAGAAATGTGGTCGATGGAACGTAATTGTGGATACAGAGATGGTTTGAGGTGTGTATACTTCAATGCTAGAAGTATCAGAAATAAGGCAGATGAACTTAGAGCATGGGTCAGTACTTGGAACTATGTTTTGGCTATTACAGAAACTTGGGTAACTCAGGGACAGGAATGGTTGTTGGAAGTTCCAGGATTTAGGTGCTTTAAAAGAAATAGGGAAGGTGGAAAAAGAGGGGGGGTGGGGTGAGTGGCATTGCTAGTCAGAGCTAGTATAGCAGGTACTGAAGGGCAGTTCGAGGATGATATGTCTACAGAGTCAGTTTGGGTTGAGGTCCGGAACAATAAAGGAGCAGTCACTTTGGGGGTTTTTTACAGACCCCCTAATAGTTAATCACAGAATCCCTACAGTGTGGAAACAGGCCCTTCGGCCCAACAAGTCCACATTGAACCTCAGAGCATCCCACCCAGACCCAGACCCACCCCCCCAACAGCCCACCTAACTGAACACTATGGGCAATTTAGCATGGCCAATCCACCTAACCTGCACATCTTTGGACTGTGGGAGGAAACCGGAGCACCCGGAGGAAACCCACACAGAAGCGGGGAGAATGTGCAAACTCCACACAGACAGACGCCTGAGGCTGGAATCGAACCTGGGTCGCTGGCGCTGTGAGGCTGCAGTGCTAACCACTGAGCCACCGTGCCGCCATACGGCAGCAGAGATAGTTGCAGAGAAGTGGAAGAGCGGATTGGGAGGTAGATACTGGAAAGGTGCAGAAGTCACAGGGTTGTTGTCATGGGTGACTTCAACTTTCCAAATATTGATTGGAAACATTTCAGTTGTAATAGTTTAGATGGAGCAGATTTTGTCCAGTGCGTCCAGGAAGGATTCCTGACACAGTATGTAGATAGACCAACACGAGGAGAGGCCACTTTGGATTTGGTGCTTGACAATGAATCAAGCCAAGTGTTAGACCTGTTGGTAGGAGAGCATTTTGGTGGTAGCGATCATAACTCTGTTACTTTTCTAATAGTCATGGAAAAGGATAGGTACATACAGCAGGGTCAGGTTTAGAATTGGGGGAAGGGTACTTACAATTCTGTTCGGCAAGAACTGGGTAACATTTAGAATTGGGGGAAGGGTACTTACAATTCTGTTCGGCAAGAACTGGGTAACATAAAATGGGAACAGATGCTGTCAGGGAAGAGCACTATTGAAATGTGGAGATTGTTTAAGGAATGCATACTACATGTGCTCAATAGCAGGCAAGAAAGATGCGGTCGAGTGAGGGAGCCTTGGCTCTCAAGAGAGGTTGAACGACTGGTTAAGAGAAAGAAGGATGCTTATGTCAGGTTTAGGAAACAAGGAACAGAAAAGACTCTAGAGGGATACAAGTTATCCAGGAAGGAGCTGAAGAAAGAGCTTAGGAGAGCTATAAGAGGGCATGAGAAAACCTTGGCAGATAGGATCAAGGAAAACTCCAAGGCTTTTTACATGTACGTGAGGAATAAGAGAATGACCAGAGAAAGGGTAGGGCCGATCAAGGATTGTGAAGGGAATTTGTGCACGGAGCCTAAAGCGATAAGAGAGGTCCTGAATGAATACTTTTCTTCGGTATTCACAATTGAGAGGGACCTAGTTGTCGAGGAGGACTGTGTGAAACGTCTGGTAGGCTAGAGGAGGTCGATGTTAGTAAGGGAGATGTGCTAGGAATTTTGAGGAAGTTGAAGACAGATAAGTTCCCTGGGCCTGATGGGATTTATCCAACGATTCTATGGGAAGCGAGGGAAGAGATCGCAGAGCCTTTGGTGATGATCTTTTCGTCTTTACTATCCACGGGTAGAGTGCCGGAAGATTGGAGAGAGGCAAACGTCATTCCCTTGTTCAAAAAAGGGAAGAAGGATAACCCCGGAAATTACAGGCCAGTTAGTCTTGCGTCAGTGGTGGGCAAATTATTGGAAAGGGCTCTGAGAGATAGGATGTATGATCACTTGGAAAGGCACAGTTTGATTCGTGATAGTCAGCATGGATTTGTGAGAGGTAGATCATGCCTCACAAACCTTATTGAATTCTTTGAAGAGGTGACCAAACACGTGGATAAAGATAGAGCAGTGGATGTGGTATACATGGATTTAAGTAAGGCATTTGATAAGGTTCCCCATCGTAGGCTCATGCAGAAGGTAAGGAGGCATTGGATGGGGGATAATGTGGCAGATTGGATTCAGAATTGGCTGACCCTTAAAAGACAAAGGGTGGCAGTGGATGGAAAATATTCAACATCTTGCTCAGTTATGAGTGGTGTACCACAAGGTGGACAGTGCGGAGGGCTGTTCCGGGTTACAAAGGGACATTGATAGGATGCAGAGCTGGGCTGAGAAGTGGCAGATGGAGTTTAACCCTGAAAAGTGTGAGGTGATTAATTTTGGAAGGACAAACTTGAAAGCAGAATACAGGGTTAACGGAAAGATTCTTGGCAGTGTGGAGGAGCAGAGGGATCTTGGGGTTCATGTCCACAGTTCCCTGAAAGCTGCCACCCAGGTGAATAGAGTTGTTAAGAAGGCATATAGCGTGTTAGCTTTCATTTAATAGATGGATTGAATTCAAGAGCCATGAAGTTATACTCCAGCTATACAAAAGCCTGGTTCGGTCACATCTAGAGTATCGTGTCTAGTTCTGGTCACCTCATTAGAGGAAAGATGTGGAAGCATTGGAAAAGGTGCAGAGGAGATTTACCAGGATGTTGCCTGGAATGGAGAGAAGGCCTTACGATGAAAGGTTGAGAGAGCTAGGGCTTTTCTCTTTAGAATGACAAAGGATGAGAAGTGACTTGATAGAGGTGTACAAAATGACCAGAGGTCTAGATAGAGTAGACAGCCAGAGACTTTTTCCTCGAGTGGAGGTAGCTATTACAAGGGGGCATAGTTTAAAGTGAGTGGAGGTAGATATAGGGGAAACGTCAGAGGTAGGTTCTTTACTCAGAGAGTGGTCGGGGTGTGGAATGCATTGCGGGAGAGGGTGGTGGAGTCGGCCTCGTTCGGGGCATTTAAGTGGCTATTAGATCAGCATATGGATGATAGTATAAGGTAGGGGTGGAGGTTAGACAGACCTTAGGATTAGGGTAAAAGTTCAGCACAACATCGAGGGCCGAAGGGTCTGTGCAGTGCTGTACTGTTCTATGTTCTATGAATTCATCTGCCCTATTCTTCTCTTTCTGAACTCACTGGCACATGATACCAGGAGTATACCACGAGATTACAACTTTTGAGGTTCTGCTTTTTAGTCCACTGCCTAGCTCCCTGAACTCTTGATGCAAGACCCTATCTGTTGATCTCCCTGTATCATTATTACAAATGTGTACCATAGCTTTAGGCTTATCACCCTCTCCCTTCAGGATGCATGTAACCAGTCAGTGACATCCTTGAACCTGGCGCCAGGGAGATAGCACGTCATCCTGGACTCACATTGGCAGCTATAGAAACACTTGCCTGTTCCTTGAACTGTTGAATCCCCTATCATTGTTGCTCCTGCTTTCATGTTCATTCCTCCTTGTACAGTCGGGCTGCTTGTTGTGCCAGACATTTGGTTCTGTACGCAATCCCGTGAGGTACCACCGCGCTCATCAGCTTCCAAAATGGAAGGCTGATTTGTAAGTGGGACTTCGGGGATCTTATGCACTATCTGCCTGTTTCTCTTTGACTGCGTGGTGGTCACTCATTCTCTTCTTGTCTCCGGATCCTTCAGCTGCAATGTAACCACCTCTCTAAACATGCTATCCATGTAAATCTCAGCCTCGTGGAGTGTGACCCAGTATGTCAAATGTTTTTTTTCTTTATTCATTCATGAGATGAGGGTGTCACTGGCCAGGCAGCATTTATTACCCAGAGGACAGTTAAAAGTCAGGCACATTGCTGTAGTTCAGGTAAGGACACCAGGCACACTGCTGCTGAAGCTTCAAAACCTGGAGCTTACGATCTGCAGTTTTGTCGAAAGTTCAGACAGAAAATTCCAGCTCTTTAGTTTATCATTTGGTGCGCTCTGCAGACTTCCTGCCTACAATCAAAGGTGCTGTGACTGAGGCCAGTGCAATGTACACGCTCTGTGTGTGCACCAGCCTCCGTGCTTTATTTCCTGAGCTTAGTGACTTTCTGTCTCCAATGGATGACTCCCTTTTCAAAATTTACCAAAAGTCTCCATATTTTCTGAATGAGATTTAAAGGTATGAGGCCTTACACATTACATCAAACTGAATGATAGACACAAATTCATTTTACTTGTCAGTTGTCTCTTGATTCCAAGATTAGATTTCTGTTACGACAGTTTATAAAAACATTTGAAGTTACACTCCATTTGCACAGGTTGAAGAGAATTTGTGGTGCCGTTCAAAGTTTGTTCGTTTTTGTGTAGTGGAATTTATGGGATTGATCTTGATTCACATGCATGATTTCAGTTGATGAAACACTTAGTTTGTATCAACTAAATGTTAAAGAAGAATAAAACATTCTGAAATGTTAAACACCGCTTATCTGAAGCACATAACAATGAAAGGTCTGTTTTATTGGGTAAGAAAAGATCTTTTCATGGAATAAATTTAGAAATATTAGATCATTTAGTTTTAAGATACCTTTTAAATTTAGGTCAAATGTGCAAATGTGGGTAATTGCAGCAATTCTCGGGCATTTACTTGAAAATGCATACTGTGCAAAGCGCTGGCAACATAACACTGTGTATGGTTTGTGGAGTCAGGATCTGTAAATGTGACTTTTGTCCTCTGTTAGCATCTGAGCTCATTGTGACCTCTGGTGTACTGTGAGTTACTGTGTCCTGGTGGCACACTGTTCTTTCTCTTGTTCTCTGTTAGATGTCTGTGGGGTCATTTTGTCATATGTTGGTGCTCTGATGGGTCATGATGTCGTCTGTCAGCGCTCCCTCATCTCTAACCAAACTCTTTTCTGTGCCCTGGTTTCCTGAATATATATCATTCGTCTCTCTTGTGCTAATATTATCCAGCATCATAAAGAACAGCTTTCTTAGTTCTGACTGTGTCAGTGGTGCCTACATGAACCATACAAACTGCATTTTCCCTGTCCCATCGGTGCTGTCTGTGGGCTCGAACTGTCCTCAGTCAAGGCTCTCTGTGGGGCCAAGCTTGTCTCTGGTCATTGCTGTCTGGGGTTGTTCTGTCCTTGGTCGGCGCTCTCTAGATTATCCAGTGACAGAATAGAACAGTTGGGATACAGATGGCCCAAGTGGATTTGGTCAAATGCAAGCTAGATGATGTGGATGTTTCTAACCCGGAAACTGTAACTTATAAAACATAGTACAAAAGATTAAGTGCTTTATTTACTTTGAAGTATTTAACTTATTGTCATTAAAATTGCTAACTATTAACAAGCCAACTTGACAATTAACATTCCTGGCCTTTGTTCTAGCTTGCCTGTCTTGTTATAATTTGTTTTGTCTGGGAATTAAACTGCAATGAGTTACTTTTCATGTCATTATCATGGAGTGATAATGGGTTTCTGAATAAGATGCTTGATACAGTCAAATGGTTTTGTTCATATTTTACCCTGCCCTCTGCTTCCAGATGTCTTAGATATTCAGACTTCCTCATTCTTCCCTTACCCTCCTCCTTTTCTTTTCTGTTCATTCTGTATCCTATTTGATTTGATTTATTATTGTCATGTGTACCGAGGTTCCGTGAAAAGTGTTGATTTGCCTGCTTTACAGTCGGATCGTACTATACAAGTGCACCAGGGTAACTGAACAGAGTGCAGGATGCAATGTTACAGCTGCTGAGAAGGTGCAAAGAGAGATCAACGTTAACACTGGGGAGGTGTATTCAAAAATCTTTCTTTTCTGGACTGCATAAGACCATAAGATATACGAGCAGAATTAGGCCATTTGGGAAAGTGTGATAATATGCACTTGATAAGAAGATTAGAGAGAGAGAGACTGTTTTCTAAATAGGAAAGACTTTGGAAATCTGAAGCACAAGGGGACTTAAGAGTCCTAGTTCAGAATTCTCTGAAGCTGAACTTGCAAGTTCAATTGGCAATTAGGAAGGCAAATGCAGTGTTAGCATTTATTTAAAGAGGGTGAGATTACAAGAGCAGAAATGTTTGAGACTGTATAAGGTTCTGATCAGACCACACTTGGAAAATTGAAGAAGTTTACAAGAATGATCCCAGAGGAATGAAGGGCTTGTTGAGGACTCAGGGTCTGTACTCAAGAGTTCTGAAGGATGAGTTAGTGGAGTTGTGGATAGCGTGGAGGGCTGTTGTAGGTTGCAACAGGACATTGACAGGATGCAGAGCTGGGCAACGAAGTGACAGATGGAATTCAACCTGGAAAAGAGTGAAGTGATTCATTTTGGAAGGTTGAATTTGAATGCAGAATACAAGGTTAATGGCAGGATGCTTGGCAGTGCGGAGAAACAGAGGGATCTTGGGGTCCACATCCATAGCTCCCTCAAAGTTGCCACCAAGTTCATAGGGCCCTAGAATACGTATGGTGTGTTGGCTTTCATTGGCAAGGGAATTGAGTTTAAGGGCTGCGAAGTTATGCTGCAGCTCTATAAAACCCTGGTTAGACCACACTTGGAATATTGTATTCACTTCTGGTCGCCTCATTATAGGAAGGGTGTAGAAGCTTTAGAGAGGGTGCAGAGGAGATTTACCAGGGTGCTGCCTGGACTGGAGTCATTGAATGTATTTAAGATAGATATAGATAGGCTCTTGACTCATAAGAGGATCAAGGGTTACAGGGCGAAGGCAGGAGAATGAGGCTGAGAAACATATCAGCCATGATTGGATGATGTAGCAGACCTGATGAGCCAAATTGCCTAATTCTGCCCCTAAACCTGTGTTCTTATGGTATGAAATATGGAAGTTAACTGTTAATTGTCATCAAAATTTTACGTTTTAACTCGGTTTGTCACGGTTCATGTGATGTCTTGTTCTGCTTCATCTTCCTTATCCAGAGCTCTTGATAATATGGTTGACTTTGAAATCCTTGCTTATCTTTGCTGAAATTCCAACTTTGGAGTGTCCAGTTGGCTTTCTGCCTTTGCATGAGAACTGAAACAATCCTTGTCCCATAAATAACTTTCTCTGTGACTGTGACTGTGATGCATGTCTGATGTCCAATAATTAATGAGCTAAGTTTCTTGCAACAAAATAGTGGGAAGCTTGAAGCTAATGGCCTGGATCTTGGCGTTTCAATAGCGATGAACAACCAGTGTCAGTCCGAAATCTAGCAGTAGTGCTATTCCAGAATAGGGTCTGGAGCAACTCACCCTGCTGGTTCTATCAGAACCCACAAAACATGGACTGATTGCACAGAATGTATGTCCCTTTTTACTTGGGTTTGTTTCCATCAACCGGAGTCTGAATATGTTTCTAATCCATCCCTCTAGCACATCTGACTCTCCCAGCCCTTCCAGCCCTATTGTACCCTGGCCCTAACTCCTCAGTCCTCCTGATGTTGGAAACAACCTTTAATTGAGGGGAAAAGTTTCCACTTTGCTACTGACTGTAAGACCTGTGCCATTTTCTTCCGCTGATTCCATCCCTCTCACTGGCAATAGACTGAGGCTGAACTGGACTGTTTGCAACGTTGGTGACTCATTTGACCAATTGCATGCTTTCAGTCACAGAGCAGCATTGTGATTTCAACTTCCATTTGTCCATGTCTTAACTCCTTCCAGGTGCTGTGCACCGATCAAACTCCTACTCATCTACTTGGCTTCTGATTTGACAGCAATTTAGTTTTAAATCCCTCCATAGCCCAGCCCCTCCTGGTTTCTGTGACCATAACAGCTCTGCACTCCAATAATTTGGGCCTCTTGTGATTCCATAATTTTAATCATTATTATTGGCAGGTGTTCCTTCAACTGTTCAGATTTTAAACTCTGGAATTTGCCCCTAAAAATTATTTACCCCTCATCTCTTGCTGGTTCCTTGAGCTCTTTCAAACCTGTCCTGGTATCACTTTCCAATTTTGTTTCATAACTCCTACGAAGTGCCTTGGGATATTTTACTGTGTAAAGATGCTACAGGAAAACAAGTTGTTGATGAATAGGAGACCTGTGGAAAATATTGGCACGGAGTGCATTGAGTTCATAGCTGCCATAACTTACTAGTGCAGGACCAGAACTTGAGTTGACCAGTTAGATAAAAAGCAGGATGGGACTTCCTGCTTCAATTCCGGAATAAGGTAGGTGAGCTTGCAGCGTGGATAGGTACCTGGGACTTCGATGTTGTGGCCATTTCAGAGACGTGGATAGAGCAGGGTCAGGAATGGATGTTGCAGGTTCCAGGGTTTAGATCTTTCATAAAGATCAGGGAAGGTGGTAAAAGAGGGGGAGGCGTGGCTTTGTTAGTCAAGGACAGTATAACGGTGGCTGAAAGCACTTTTGACGAAGACTCGTCTACTGAGGTGGTATGGGCTGAGGTCAGAAACAGGACAGGAGATGTCACACTGCTGGGAGTTTTTTATAGGCCTCCGCAAAGTTCCAGGGATGTGGAGCAGAGGATCGGCAAAACGATTCTGGGCAGGAGTGAAAGGAACAGGGTGGTCATTATGGGAGACTTTAATTTCCCCAACATTGACTGGAAATGCTATAACTCCAGTACGTCGGATGGATCGGTTTTTGTCCAATGTGTGCAGGAGGGTTTCCTGACACAGTATGTCGAAGGGCCGACAAGAGGGGAGGCCACACTGGATCTGGTACTTGGTAATGAACCAGACCAGGTGTTTGATTTAGTGGTAGGTGAGCACTTTGGAGAGAGCGACCATAATTCGGTTACATTTAGTTTAGCGATGGAAAGGGATAGGAACACGCCACTGGGCAAGAGTTATAGATGGGGGAAGGGCAATTATAATGCGATTAGGCAAGACATAGGAGGGATAGAATGGGGTAGCAAAATGCAGGGGATGGGGACAATCGAAATGTGGAGCTGGTTTAAGGAACAGATATTGCGTGTCCTTGATCGGTATGTCCCTGTCAGGCAGGGAGGAAGTGATAAGGTAAGGGAACCTTGGTTTACAAAAGAAATTGTATCTCTTGTTAAGCGGAAGAGGGAGGCTAATGTGACATTGAGACGAGATGGTTCAGATGAGGCGATGGAGAGTTACAGATTAGCTAGGAAGGATTTAAAGAGAGTTAAGAAGAGCAAGGAGGGGACATGAGCAGTCATTAGCAGGGAGAATTAAGGAGAACCCTAAAGCTTTCTATAGGTATGTGGAGAATAAAAGGATGGCTAGGGTAACAATAGGGCCAGTCAAAGACAGAAGTGGGAAGTTGTGTGTGGACCCTGTGGAGATCGGAGAGGTACTAAACAAATATTTCTCGTCTGTTTTCACTCAGGAAAAGGAGAATATTGTAGAGGAGAAGACTGAGATACGGGCTATTGGACTTGAAAGGATTGAGGTTAGTAAGGAGGAGGTGTTATCAATCCTAGAAGGTGTGAAGGTAGATAAATCCCCTGGGCTGGATGGGATTTTTCCGAGGATTCTCTGGGAAGCTAGGGAGGAGATGGCGGAGCCTTTGGCCTTGATCTTTGAGTCGTCATTGGCTACAGGTTTAGTACCAGAGGACCGGAGGATTGCAAATGTTGTGCCCTTGTTCAAGAAGGGCAGTAGAGATGACCCAGGTAATTATAGACCAGTGCGCCTTACATGTGTTGCAGGAAAAGTTTTGGAAAGGATTATAAGAGATAGGATTTATAATCATCTAGCAAGCAACAATTTGATTGGAGATAGTCAACATGGATTTGTCAAGGGCAGGTCGTGTCTCACAAACCTCATTGAGTTTTTTGAGAAGGTGACCAAGCATGTGGATGAGGGTAGGGTAGTTGACGTGGTGTACGTGGACTTCAGTAAAGCCTTTGATAAGGTTCCACATGGTAGTCTATTGGAGAAAATGCAGAGGCATGGGATTGAGGGAGATTTAGCAGTTTGGATTAGAAACTGGCTTTCTGAAAGAAGCCACAGAGTGGTGGTTGATGCAAAATATTCAGCCTGGAGTCCGGTTACTAGTGGTGTGCCACAGGGATCTGTTTTGGGACCACTGCTGTTTGTCATTTTTATAAATGACTTGGACGCAGACATAGGTGGATGGGTTAGTAAGTTTGCAGATGACACTAAAGTCGGTGGAGTGGTGGACAGTGTGGAAGAATGTTGCAGGTTGCAGGGAGACTTGGATAAACTGCAGAATTGGGCTGAAAGGTGGCAAATGGAGTTCAATGCAGATAAATGTGAGGTGATGCACTTTGGGAAGAATAATAGGAAGGCAGAATACTGGGTCAATGGAAAGATTCTTGGAAGTGTGGATGTGCAGAGGGATCTTGGTGTCCAGGTACATAGATCCCTGAAAGTTGCCACCCAGGTTGATAGTGCTGTTAAGAAGGCATACGGTGTGTTAGGTTTCATTGGTAGAGGGATTGAGTTCCGGAGCCGTGATGTCATGCTGCAACTGTACAAAACGCTAGTGCGGCCTCTCTTGGAATATTGCGTACAGTTCTGGTCGCCCCATTACAGGAAGGATGTGGAAGCATTGGAAAAGGTGCAGAGGAGATTTACCAAGATGTTGCCTGGCCTGGAGCGAAGGTCTTATGAGGAAAGGCTGAGGGACTTGGGTCTGTACTCATTGGAGAGAAGAAGGCTAAGAGGGGATTTAATAGAGACATACAAGATGATCAGAGGATTAGATAGGGTGGACAGTGAGAGTCTTTTTCCTAGGATGATGACGTCGGCTAGTACGAGGGGACATAGCTGTAAATTGACGGGTGATAGATTTAAGACAGATGTCAGAGGCAGGTTCTTTACTCAGAGAGTGGTAAGAGCGTGAAGTGCCCTGCCTGCCAATGTAGTTAACTCAGCCACATTAGGGGCATTGAAACAGTCCTTGGATAAGCATATGGATGATGATAGGATAGTGTGGAAGGTGAGCTTAGATTAGTTCACAGGTCGGCGCAACATCGAGGGCCGAAGGGTCTGTTCTGCGCTGTATTGTTCTATGTTCTATGTTCTAATCACCTTTTGTTTCTGTGTGACCTTCTGCTTTGTTAAGATTGCAAGTTTCTTTCAAGTAGCCGTCCAAGATCAAACAGTTACTCCAACTACTGTGGTTTCAGAGAAGTGTGCTAATTTGTACTGGCTGCGTCTGAGTGAGCGTGAATATCGCACTGAACTTTTTAAAATTTGCTCCATACTCCAGAGCCATGGTCTTTGCTGATCTGCCTTCCCAAGATTCTTACTGTTTTGATTCTTTGTTGTTTAACCTTAAGTGTGCCCTATTGCTTTGCCTGTGGAATCTGTCCTAGGATTGGTCTCCCTGTAAGCCCTCTTTTGACGCTCTGTCCTATCTCCTCCACACAGTTGTCTGCTCTCAGGAGGCTATGACTGGTCCCTGTCGGGCCATGATGCCTCGCTGGTATTTCAACATCAACAAGAAGAAGTGTTTTCGGTTCGTCTATGGAGGTTGTGGAGGCAACAGAAACAATTTTGAGTCCGAGGAATACTGTATGGCTGTTTGTAAACAAATGAGTAAGTCAGCTACTTGCTGCAGCAGCCTATCTGCTTAGTATCAATCTCTCCTGACCAATCAACCAATTTACCTTGTAACTCACTAGTCCTTGTGATTTAAAGACTTGTGCTTTCCTCCTTGGGCTTTGCTATCACCCTCTTATAGGTTTACATCCTTCTAGATCTGAAACGCCTATTGGGGATGCTAATTTTCTTTGACCATTTTCAAACTTTTCCTGTGATGTCTTTCTGTCATTTTGTCTACGTATGTAATCGGCTTCACTGTCAAATGTTTGTCCTGATCAACAACTTTTGAAAATCCAAGGTAAGTGTGTAGAGGCATAAATTAGACTAAAACATGGAATTGTCCTGCAGTATGGAACATTCAGGATATGTGGAGCTTGAGCTCCTTTGTTCAAGTCTCAGGTACTTGATGTGATTTTATATTTTAACCATTTGCCAAGATAGAACACAACAGTTTCACGTCCTTCAGCTGTCATTCACTCCAGCCTGGTCATATTTCTTCCATTTTATCAGTGTTCACAGGATCTGATTCACCACTGACACAAAAGTATGAGTAGAGACTATTTTGGTTGCTGTTATAAGAGTTATTGACTGGTTCAGCTGTCTGCTAGTGTATATTCTCTTCGCCTTGTCTCCATCAATTTTTCTCCTTTTCGGAAGTGATGCCTGGGAAAACTGCTGATGTTATTTATCATTATCTCTCATTATCCAACCCTACTATCAAGTCTTGCATTGAGTATTGAAAAGGCCCATCATTGAGCTCAATCTGCAGGTCACAAGGTAGGAGATAACAATCAGCATTTCCGGCCTATATTTTCCCTTCCATGAATGTGGTCAGTTGTGGCGATCTGAGAGTTGAGCTAAAAGTGCAGATGGAATATGGGAGTCTCCTAATTTGTATGACGTAACTGGATAAATTTACTGAGCAGTTTACTAGATAGCAGGGGACATAATATCCTCAACCTGGGCTTGACTTGAGATTTTCCTGAGGGAAACCTTTTGACTTCAGGGGCTATTTTTGATTTTCAGTGGCTCCTTTCTCATTCTCACTTGCTCATAAATTCATTAATTCACTCACTTAATGTCACTGTCTGTATTTGTGCTGACCTGTTGGGTACTCTCTTAAGAGAACTCTAATGGGTGGCGTGGTTGACACTGCTGCCTCAACGCCAGAGACCCAGTTTCAATTCCACCCTCAGGCGACTGTGGTGGAGTTGGTGCCTTCTCCCCGTGCCTGCGTGGTTTTCCTCCCACAGTCCAAAGATGTGCAGGTTAGGTGGTTTGGCAATGCCAAATTGCCCATTGTGTCCAGGGATGTGCATGCTAGGTAAATTAGCCATGGGAAATGCAAGGATGCAGGGATAGGATAGGGGGTTGGGTCTGGGTGGGATGGTCCTTGGAGGTCGGTGTACACTCAATGGACCGAATGAGCTGCTTCCATACTGTCGGGATTCTATGATTCTTTCAATTCATCAATATCCTCAATTATCAACTTGATTATTTAAAACCATAAAACACAAGGAAAGCATTAATTTCTCAGATGCCACGGGCTTTAAATTGGCATAAGTAAGAAACAAAAGTTTTTGTCCAAAAGTAGTCAGCATGGCATTATGTCAGGAAGAGCTTGTCTCACAAACTTGATGAGTTTTTTGAAGGAGTGACAAAGATGATTGATGACGGTAGGGTAATGAATGTTGTCTGCGTGGTCTTTACTAAAGCATTTGACAAGGTCCTTCATGGTAGGCTGGTCCAAAAGATTAAGTCACATAGAATGCACAATGAGTTGCCAGGATGGATATAAAATTGCCTTCGTCATAGGGAACAGAGGAAAGTTGTGGAGGGGTGTTTATTTCTGATTGAAAGCCTGAGACCAATAGTGTTCTGCAGAACCAGTACTGGGACTGCTGTCATCTTTAACATAAGTAAATGATTTCGATGAAAATGTATGTGTTCTGATTAACTTCCAGATAACAAAAAAATGGGTGGAGTTATGGATAGTGAGGAAGTTTATCTTGGGATACAGCAGGATATAGACAAGTTGAAAAGTTAGACAGAGAAATGGCAGACAAATGTGATTCTTATTCCGGCCCTCACCCACAACTCTTTCTCCGATACACTGATGATATCATCGGTGCTGCTTCACTCTCTCGTCTAGAATTAGAAAACTTCATCAATTTCGCCTCCAATTTCTACCCTGCCCTCACTTTCACCTGGTCTATCTCTGACTCCTTCCTTCCCTTCCTCGACATTTCTGTTTCCATTTCTGGGGATAGACTGGCCACTAATATCCATTACAAACCCACCGACTCCCACAGCTACCTGGACTATACATCCTCACACCCCACTTCCTGTAAAGACTCCATCCCATTCTCTCAGTTCCTCCATCTCCGTCGCATATGTTCAGATGAGGCCAACTTTGACAAGGGAGCCTCCAAAATGTCCACATTCTTCCTCAACCGAGGATTCCCCAGCTCCGTTGTCGACAGGGCCCTCAATCGGGTGCCACCCATCTCCTGTACTTCTGCCCTCATCCCTTCTCTTCCCTCCCACAACAGCGATAGGGTTCCCCTTGTCCTCACCTACCATCCCACCAGCATCCACATCCAGAAGATCATCAGATGCCATTTCTGCCACCTCCAGCAAGATGCCACCACCAGACACTATTCCCCTCCCCTCCCTTGTCGCCTTCCGCAGGGACCGTTCCCTCCGGGACACCCTGGTCCACACTTCCTTCACCCCCAGCACCTCCCCACAGCCATACGGCACTTTCCCCTGTAACCGGCGAAGGTGCAACACCTGCGCATTTACCTCCTCCCTCCTCAGTATCCAAGGGCCCAAACATACCTTCCAGGTAAAGCAAAACTTCACCTGCACTACCAAGAATCTAGTCTACTGCATTCGCTGCTCACAATGTGGTCTCCTCTACATTGGGGAAACGAAGCGTAGACTTGGCGACCGCTTCGCAGAACATCTACGTTCTGCTCGCAAAAAAGTCCCTGATCGACCTGTTGCCTGCCACTTCAATGCACCACCTTGCTCCCCAGCCAACATCTCTTGTCTCCGGCTTGCTACAGTGTTCCAGTGAAGCCCAACGCAAGCTGGAGGAACAACACCTCATTTTCCACTTGGGGACCCTACAGCCCTCCGGACTCAATATTGAGTTCAATAATTTTAGGGCCTAAACTCTCCCATGTCCCAGCCCCCGACCCCACACACCAGGCCTTGTTACCACATAGCCTGCCACTACACACCCCCTGTTGTTAGTCACTAACAGTCCCCATTAACAACTATTCACCCTCCCAGCCTGATCGTTAGCAACTCCTTTGTCTGTCCAACTGTCTTTCTCTCTCTTTGGGCTCTATCCTATCGTTTACTCCCTACCCCACCCACCTCCCTATTTTCTGCATTTAAACTGACATTTTTCTAGCCACCATCAATTCTGAGGAAGGGTCACTGGACCCAAAATGTTAACCTATTTTCACCTCCACAGATGCTACCAGACCTGCTGAGCTTTTCCAGCAACTTTGTTTTTGTTCCTCATTTACAGCATCTGCAGTTCTTTTGGTTTTTAAATGTGATGTGGTATCTTGAGCGGTCAGATGCAAGAGGAAAGTATACAGTAAATGGCAGGACGGTAAGGGGCGGGATCTTGGGGTCCAAATCCATAGCTCCCTGAACAAGACAACACCGTGGATAAGGTGGTAAAGAAGGCATACACGTGATATCCTTCATCAGTTGGAGAATTGAGTCAAAAAATTGGCAAGTCATGTTGCAGCTGTTATAAGACTTTTAGGTAACATTTGGAATATTGTATGCAGTTCTGGTCACCACACTAGGAAGGATGTGGACGTTTTGGAAAGGGTGCAAAAGAGGTTTACCAGAATGCTGCCTGAATGGGAGTGCAAAAGCTATGAGGAGAGGTTGGACAAACTTAGATTGTTTTTGCTAGAATATCGGATGTTGAGGGGGAGAACCTGATAGAAATGTATAAAATGATGAGAGGCATGAATATAGCAGATAGTTAAAGCCTTTTTCCCTCTGGTGGAAATGCCAAATACCAGGGGACATAGATTTAAGCTGAGGGGAGAAAAGTTTAAAGGAGATGTGAGGCAAGGTACCTGGATTATGATGCCAGGGGAGATGATAGGAGCAGAGACGATAGCAATGCTTAAACGACGTTTAGACAGACACGTGCACAGGTGGGAACTTGTGCAAGCAGGTGGGATCATGGTCAGCACAGACATGGTGAGCCAGGAGGCCTGTTCTGTGCTATACGATTCTGTGTACTATGTTAATAACACACTTCTACACAAATCACAGTCATGCTTCGTACACTTTCCAGATTAGTGATGCATTTCTATTTGAAAATTAAGAAACTGGAATATTTCAACCAGGCAGTTACAATGCTATTCACTGCATCTGATCTCCATTTGGCATTTAAATTTCTAGTGAATGACATCATCATTGTAATAACCATCCACTAAACTTTTCCCTCACACAGTAGCTCCTGAATATATGCAGCCTTATGTTTGAGATTCCACATTCGTTTGCAAGTAATTTATTGCCACACTGAATACAGTGATTCCTGTCTTTCAAACACCTGTGTTGTTAATTTTTTTGACAGGATGAAATGCCCTGTCTTTGAAAACTCACACCTCCCTGGCATGCAGCCTTCCCCTCATCCTATGCCGCCTCCCCCCTTATCCCATGCAGCTTCCCTCGTTATGCCCCCCTACCGATGCAACCACCTCCTCCTTCCTTCACACAATGCAATCTCCCTCTTCTCCCTTCTGTCCAGCCCGATCAGCCTTCTTATGCAACCTT
The DNA here is from genome assembly GCA_024137785.1 of Ginglymostoma cirratum. Lineage (NCBI taxonomy): Eukaryota > Metazoa > Chordata > Chondrichthyes > Orectolobiformes > Ginglymostomatidae > Ginglymostoma > Ginglymostoma cirratum. The sequence continues at coordinate 39,165,158 of JAHRHZ010000041.1, forward strand.
CCTCTTCTACCCTCATCCCATGCAGTACCACATGCAGCCTCCACCAGTTGATAACTACCTACATTGTACCTCGTAGACAAAATAGAAGTTGCAATGTGTAACTTTTCTATGGGAGTGAGTTTATTGACTTAGCCTTTCCCATTACATCCCATGCCAATGTCACAGTTCCACCCTATCAGGATGTGCTCAAAGACAACTAATATCAATCACCTTTATATCTTAGCAAAGAAATTGACAAGCTCAATAATATGATTAAGCATGGAAAGTTATCATCTAATTCCACCTCCCAACCTTTCTCCCCCTCCCATCTCTTAGTAGCTTCCATCTTGCTCTTGGCAAAACAGTGGCTGGCTCTCTGCCTCTGCTAGACGCTTCCTTAGTGACTCTATCAGTCTCCACATTTACTCGCTGAACTGTTTGCCTGCGTTATTGAGTTCTTTAAGAAGGTGACTAAACAGGTGGATGAGGGTAAAGCGGTTGATGTGGTGTATATGGATTTCAGTAAAGTGTTTGATAAGGTTCCCCATGGTAGGCTATTGCAGAAAATTCGGAGGCATGGGATTGAGGGTGATTTAGCGGTTTGGATCAGAAATTGGCTAGCTGTCGGAAGACGGAGGCTGGTGGTTGATAGGAAATGTTCATCCTGGAGTTCAGTTACTAGTGGTGTACCACGAGGATCTGTTTTGGGACTACTGCTGTTTGTCATTTTTATAAATTACCTGGATGAGGACGTAGAAGGATGGGTTAGTAAATTTGCGGGTGACACTAAAGTCAGTGGAGTTGTGGATAGTGCATGTTGCAGGTTACAGAGGGACATAGATAAGCTGCAGAGCTGGGCTGAGAGGTGGCAAATGGAGTTTAATGCGGAAAAGTGTGAGGTGATTCACTTTGGAAGGAGTAACAGGAATACAGAGTACTGGGCTAATGGTAAGATTCTTGGTCGTGTGGACGAGCAGAGAGATCTCGGTGTCCATGTGCATAGATCCCTGAAAGTTGCCACCCATGTTGATAGGGTTGTTAAGAAGGTGTACAGTGTGTTAGGTTTTATTGGTAGAGGGATTGAGTTTCGGAGCCGTGATGTCATGTTACAGCTGTACAAAACTCTGGTGCGGCCACACTTGGAGTATTGTGTGCAGTTCTGGTCACCGCATTTTAAGAAGGATGTGGAAGCATTGGAAAGGGTGCAGAGGAGATTTACCAGGATGTTGCCTGGTATGGAGGGAAGGTCTTATGAGGAAAGGCTGAGGGATTTGAGGCTGCTTTCGTTAGAGAGAAGAAGGTTAAGAGGTGACTTAATAGAGACATAGAAGATGATCAGAGGATTAGATAGGGTGGACAGTGAGAGCCTTTTTCCTCGGATGGTGACGGCTAGCACGAGGGGACATAGCTTTAAATTGAGTGGTGATAGTTAGAGGACAGATGTCAGAGGTAGATTCTTTACTCAGAGAATAGTCAGGGCATGGAATGCCTTGCCTGCAGCATTTGTAGACTCGCCAACTTTAAGGGCATTTCAATGGTCGTTGGATAAACATATGGATGATCATGGAATAGTGTAGGTTAGATGGGCTTCAGATTGGTTTCACAGGTCGGCGCAACATCAAGGGCTGAAGGGCCTGTACTGCGCTGTAATGTTCTATGTTCTATGTTAATAACAGATACACTAATGAACCTCTAAGCAGCAAGATCAACAGAAATGTAGCCAGAGACTGGCAGAGCAGTTCCTTCTCACCATTTGCTTCCATCCTATTTCAGGGGTGACTTTTCCCTGTTCACAGCCACGAGTGAATATTGGCTTCTTTCAGTGGCTGATTTGCCCTGTGACTCCATGTATTTTGATTGCCACTGGATGTTTCTTGTATTAGATTGCCACCGGCATTGACTATCACTAAAAAGACAAACTCTTACTCAGGTCAGAGGAACAGAGTGACAAAGTGCTGAAGTACAGTTTCAATGAATATTTCTGTTTAAGTTACAAATAGCCTCATTTATGGCATGTGTCTGCTATTTGTTTCAAATTTTACAAAAGAAATCCATAAATGGGCCGTGAATGTGGCTGTGCATAAACATAGTCCCCCTAGGGTGACTTCTCATGCAGACACAGTCCACTTCCTGCAGCTGTCATAACCAAACATTGTTTGAAACATTTTCATTGATTCATTCACGGCTGTGAAGCAACCAAGTCAGTTCCATTCCCCTGTACTTGTGGCACTGCAGGATTCCTTCACTTGCGTGTCAATAAATTTTCTTTCGAACTCATTCATCAAGACTGCTTCCACAGCCCTCATTGTAGTGAGTTTCAAGATATGAATGTATTTTTTAAAAAAATCTTCTTCCTTACAGTTCCACATCTCTTTATGAAATTCTGAAGTCAGTGTCCTTGAAGTCTTTGTGCAATCAGCTGATGGTGTATTTATTTTGCTGACACTATCAAACCTGTTATAGTCTTGTAATCACTATCCAATATCCCTTCAATTTTCTGTGTACCAAGGAAAAGGAAAATGTGATGATTAGAACTGCAGTTCTCTTGTTGAGGCTGCTGCAAAGTCTTATTTAGTATAAACTGCCAGCTTTTGTACTCCCTGCCTCTGCGATGCCCAAGATCCCCTCTGCTTTGGTAATTTGCCTCTCATTATGTCATAGGACTTTGACAACTGATGTATGTGAACATCTACACTCCTTGGTCCCTGTATAATGTTTCCAACTATGCCATAAAGTCATTGACTCCAAAACACTGTTGAAATCCACTTGTGGCTGTTTAAGAAATTGAATTCTGGTTTTAAAAAATGTGATAACAGTAATAAAAGGGTTTGTCTTTTGGTTGCTTGTTACTACATTCCTGTCATTGCCCCCTGAAGAACACTTAACAAAAAGGCCTACCACTATCATGTAGGTGAGGTCTGAAATCACATGACACCAGGTTATAGTCCAACGGGTTTATTTGAAAACACAAGCTTTCAGAGTGTAGCCCCTTCAGCAGGCTTAAGGATGTGTCTGGACTGCAGGTATCAACACGTTCCGTGCATAGCAATGGCGTGCATGTGCATACTGTCCCACCCTAATTTCATAGAGTCATTGAGTCTTACAGCCCACCATGTCTATGCCGACCAACAAACACAGAATATGCACTAAACTCATTTACATGCACTTTGTCCATAGTTTATTATACCCTGGCATTTTCAAGTGCTCATCCAGATGCTGCTTAAATGTTGAGAGTACCATGAGGGTGAGCATGTTCCATATTTCTATCACCATTTGAGTGAAAAAAATGTTTCCTCAGTTCCTTTCTAAACCATTTACTCTCCTTAAACTGATGCCTTCTCATCTTAGACATGTCGCCCATGGAGAAGAGATTCTCATGTTCTGCCCTATCTATGCCTGTTATAATTATGTATGTCTCAATTGGATCCCTCCGCCCCACCCCACCTCAGCTTCCTCTGCTCCAGGAAAAGTCAAACCCAGCCTATTCACATTCTTCTTATAATTGAGATTTTCCATCCCAGGCAACATTCTGGTGAAACAAAAATAAAAATTGAAAGAAGTGCAGATGGTTTAAATTGAAACAAAAGTAGAGATTGCTGGAAAAGCTCAGCAGGTCTGGCAACGTCTATGAAGAGAAATCAGAGTTAATGTTTCTGGTTGAGTGACCCCTTCTCAGAACATCCTCTCCAGTTCAATCGAGAGCTGCGCACAGTATTCCATCCATGACCTAATCAACGCTTATAAAGCGCAACAAGACTTCCCTGCTCCTATATTCTGTGCCCCTACTAATGGGAACAAGCATCCCATTATAGGGATCTATTGACTTGTCCACTGAGGTCCCCTTATTCCTCAGTACTCCCAAAAGAGTAGCATTCGTTGACCCTTTCCTTACTCGACCTCCCAAATTACATCAGCTCCTGAAAATCATCAACACCACCAATTTTTATGTCATCTCCAAATTTACTAATTATACCTTCTATATTCGCATTTAAATTGTTAATATCAAGCAGCAAAGGTCCCAGCAGAGATCCCTGTGGTACACCGCTGGTCACACATTTCCAATCTCAAAAGCAACCCTCCACTGTCGCCCTTTGCCTCCTATTGGCAGCCAATTTTTGACCCAGTTTGCCAACTTAGCTTGGATCCCATAGGCAGTTAGCTTTTGGGGCTGCCTCCCATGCGGAATCTTATCAAAGGCTTTACTGAAGTCCATGTGAACCACATCAACTGCACTACCCTCATAATATATTTCATCCCCTTTCAAAAAACTCAATTAAATTAGTCAGACAGGCTCTCCCTTCAAAAAATCCGTATGCAGAAGCTGGAAATCAGAAACAAAAACTTCAATTCCTGGAAAAAGTCAACAGATCTGCCAGCATCTGTGGCGAGAAATAGAGTTAAAGTTTTAGATTCAGTGACCCTTCTTCAGAAGTGTTCTGAAGTAAGGTCACTGGACACAAAGCATTAATACTGCTTTCTCGTCACAGATACTGCCAAACTTGCTGTGTTTCCAGCAATTTCTGTTCTTGTTATGTGCTTTTCCAAGTGTTGATTAATCCTGTACCTCAGAAATTTTTCAAATAATTTACCTACCATTGACTACAAACTACCTGGTCTATCCATGTTACCCATCTTGAACAATGGAACTACATTATCACTTCTCCAGTTATCTGGCACTTCACCTGTGGCCAGCGAAGTATTCAATATCTGCCAGGGCCCCAGCAATCTTCTCATTCCTCCATAACGGCCTGGAATACATCTCCTCAGGTCCTAGAGATTTATGTACTTTTATGCTCATTAAAACATCTAATACCTCCTCCATACTAATCTGAACACACTTTAAAACCTCACCATCACAATTAAAATCTCCTGCTACTGTGTTTCTCCTTCGCGATCAGAAATATTCATTTAAGACCTCATCCAAATTCTCTGGCTCCATGCAAAAATTGCCCCATTGGTCTCCAATAGGCCCCACTCTTTCCCTGGTGATCCTTTTGCTCTTCAGATAGAATGCCTTGTGCTTTACCTTAATCCTGTCTGCCGAAGATATTTTGTGGATCTCCTTAGCCTTTCTGATTTCTTGCTTAAACACTTCCCTATGTATGCTATACTCCCGAAAGCCTCCTTTGTCTTAATGCTGTGTACCCAACGTATGCTTCCATTTTTTTTCCTTATCAAACTGTTGATACCCCTTGACATCCAGGGTTCCCTGGACTTGCAGCTCTTGTCATTCACTCTTCGAGAAACACGCTGGCCCCAAACTCTCATTATATTACTACTAAAAAATGCTTTTAAAAGATTTCATGTTAATTTTTTTAGAACAACCATCAATCCCTCTTGAGAGATAGTAGGAAGGGTTCAGACCCGAAACGTCAGCTTTCCTGCAGCTCTGATGCTGCTTGGCCTGCTGTGTTCATCCAGCTCTATACCTTGTCATCTCTATCAAACCCTCTTGCTACCTTGGCTGCTTCCTCCTGCTTTTCATCCAGTTTCCCACACAATTTAGTCCATATTGCGGACAGCAGCACCATCTGGTCCCCTATTCTATTTTGTTCCCTTATGGTGATTGTTTTTCCTACTTTTGAATATTTGCATTAGTGATTTTAAAGTATACCTTACAGCCTCAGTAAATACCCTTTATTCTTGCTTTTCTGCAGACCTTTGGGGTTGCTAATCATGTTTTTCAAAATTACTCTCCAGAAACCAATCCAAATAACTTGACAGAAGAAAAATGCTGATATTTAAAATTGTCTTTTTCATTTTACTTGAAGAACGTCAATTTATTACAGTCATCATAAAACGTTTGAGTCATTTTGAATGATGCTGGCTTCCTTTTTGGCCATGTGTGCTCTTAGTGCCACCTAGAGGTGGTGCTCAAACCATGCACAACCTGAAGATTGAAGCAGTGCCTTCGTTGTTTTGCTGGGAAGGTGGTGGAGTATCATCTGTGTTTACAGTGTGTCCTCTCCCAAGTCCCAGGAAAATATGAGAATATTGGATTGTAAACTTTCATGCTCTTCAGTTGTTCCTTTTCTTGCCAAGATAAAAGAGAGTTGAGGCCTTGGGACTAGCAGTTCACACTTCTATTTTGATATAAGGCCCATATGATTTGTCTTGCCATGAAGAGATGGGCTTTGGGTGGGGATGAGTTTTGAAGATGTTGCTGAAATTCGGGCAGAGTTTGCTGGGAATCTGGGAGAAAGAGTGGCTGAAGCAAAAGGTGTCTATAATTAATCGACCGTGAAAGCAGGTGAGACCTTACCCTCTGGTTCAAAATACTACATTTGCAAGGATTTTAAATGGAGTTGGAAAATTTGCCTGGTGTTGAAGGTGAAATGGCTAGGAAAACCTGTACTGGGAAAAATAATTCCAGGGTCAAGGCTATGGAAGGAAGGCAAGTGAATCCTTGCGAGCTGAGATCACTTTGGATTGGGTACTAGAAAACCAAATGACTACTTGAGGGACATAACAGTTTACATATGCCGATGAAGCAGAGTTGCTGTTAAGTTGAAAAGCAATAGTGGAGAATTTTATTCTGTACCTTAAAGTTTTACTTATGTACAAAAGTAGTGTTTGGTCACTGTTGCTTTTAGTCTGGTTATTCAAGTGAGAGTCTTAAAATCTGAATTTTTTGATTTTTAAAAGCTAAGTCATGTCTACAAGGATTGTAACAACATGCATGCCTCATTTGAAGTCACCGTCCCTGCCTGGTTGATACTCAGCTAACTTTTCTAAGGCATCTACGAAACTTTAATATTTATTGATGCAACGGTTTGTTGGACACATTTTACAGGATGAGATTTATAGCCAGTGTTGATAACCAAATATTTTCAGAAAAGAGACAAAGAAAATTCTTGTTTTATAAATGAAAAATAACATCTCAATTTTGAGCATAATTTGTTTGTTGTAAAATTCAGAATATGCATGGCCTAAGTTTGAATGTGCAGAGGCCCAGAGGCTGACTCATACTCTATTTTGCAGTTCTCTCAACTCCTCAACCAACAGATGAAGTGGATGTTTATTTTGAGACACCTGCAGATGAAAATGAACATGCACGGTTCGCAAAGGCTAAACAGCAACTGGAGGTCCGACATCGTGACCGCATGGATAAGGTACTAGGCGCATGTATTGTCTTAACTTGCTGAAATGAAATTTAGCCAGGAAGCTGCATTGAACATTCTGAGTCCTCCCAGTCTGTCAAACTAAGATAACGTTGTTGTGCTCTTTGTAACCTGTTAGTGAAGGAAGAAAGCAGAAGCCAGCCTTTTATTTTGATTGACTTATTCACAATGAAATGTTACATGGATGAAACTGTTGACTCCATTCTGGCCCTGAGTTCGTGTTGCTTTATAAATATTTTCTCCTCATCCTGTTCAGAGATATTATTATGCACACTGGAATAAGTAGCTTGGACTTGAACCCAGACTCCCTGGCCTTGACATCAGGACACTGACAAGAGCCGAGTCTCCCTTTATGCTCCTTTTGGAATCAAATAAGCCAGATCAAATCAAATTAAACTGAATGGACAAGCGACAGCCTCTGAAAGGAGTTCTTTGTATGGGCTGAAGGAGTCAACCAATCGGTGTCCTCCACCTATATGCACTTAGATTCAAATGCAAGCATCCTGAGAATATGGTTTTTAGAATTCCAGCTAATTTTTCCTAAATAACATTCTAGATTGGTCCTGGGATCCTGATATGTATATTAGTGACTGGGATCTGAATGTAGAAGGTATAGTTAATAAGTTTGCAGATGACATGAAAATAGATGTTGCTGATAGTGAGGAGGATGGTCCCGGGCTACAGCCGAACATTGATCAGCTGGTGAATTGGGCAGAGCAATGGTAGATGGAATTTAATCCTGGTCAATGAAAGGTGATGTGTTTTTGAAGGTCTATTAAGGGAAGGATTTACACAATTAATGGTAGTCCCTTCAGTGTACTGAGGAGCAAAGAAGGGAATGAATAAATGGTCAAGTCCATAGATCCCTGAAAGTATCAGCACAGGTGGGCAGGTTGGTGAAGAAGACATATGAGATGCTTGCCTTCATCAGCCAGGGTATGGAATATAGGAGCAGGCAATTTGTTGCAACTTTACAGAGCATTGGTTAGGCCACAGATGGAATACTGTATGCAGTTCTGATCACCACACTATCGGCAGGATGTGATTGCACTGGAGATGGTGCAGAGGAGATTCACCAAGATGTTGCCTGAGATGAAAAGTCTCAGTTATAAAGAGAGATTGAATAGGCTGGTTTTGTTTTCCCTTTAGCAGAGAACACTGAGTGGATACCTGATTGAATTAAACAAAGTTATAAAAAGCATAGGGGGCGGCACGGTCGCTCAGTGGTTAGCACTGCAGCCTCACAGCTCCAGGGTCCCGGGTTCGTTTCCAGCCCCAGGTGACTGTCTGTGTGGAGTTTGCACATTCTCCCCGTGTCTGTGTGGGTTTCCTCCACAGTCCAAAGATGTGCAGGCTAGGTGGATTGGCCATGCTAAATTGCCCAAAGTGTTCAGGGGTGCATAGGTTATTAGGGGATGGGTCTGGGTGGGATGTTCCAAGGGTCGGTGTGAACTTGTTGGGCCGAAGGGCCTGTTTCCACACTGTAGGGATTCTGATTCATAGACAGGATAGATTGTAAGAAGCTTTTCCCATGTCAATGTCTAAGACTAGAGATGTAAGTTTAAGGTGAGGAGTAAGTGGTTTAGAGGGGATCTGTGGAAAAGCTTTTTCACCCAGAAAGTGATAGAAATATGGAATGTCCTGCTCGAGAGGGTGGTGGAAGCAGGGAGTCTCTCAACATTTGAGAAGCGTCTGGATGAGCAATTAAATGCCAGGGCAGGTCGGTTTTGGACCAAGTGTAGGTAAATAGAATTAATATAGTTTGGTTAGTTCACGCAGACATGGTGGGTTGAATGGCCTGTTTCTGTGCTCTTTGACTCTATAATTTTCAGTGAGTGAACCTCTTATGTGCTAAATTTAGCTGAATGGTTTCCTTCCATGGTGCTGTGTCATAACCATTCAGCCTGTGCTTCACTTCTTCGAAAATAAATAAATTCTTAACATTGCCCTGACAAGACCCCTCGGAATCTTTCATGTTTGAAAACAATCACATCTCATTGTTACACATTCTAATGAATATAAACTCAACTTGTCTTCATAAGACAACTTTGAGGTTTATAAAATCTGAACAGCCTCCAATCAAATGTATCCCTTTGCCAGTAAGGAGACCAAACTGTACAAAGTGCTCCACATGCAGTCTCAACTTGCAGCAAGGCTTCCCAACTTGTATACTGCATTCCTCTTGTAATAAAGACTTATGTTCCTTCCTATTTATTTAACTGCATGCTAAACTTCACGATTCATGTAGAAGAGCAAGGTCCCTCTGTACCATAGCATTTTGCAGTGTGTCTCCATAAACTGTTTTTCTGTTCTCCTTGCCAGAGTCGACGCAACCTCATATTTTCCCACATGCCAGCAAACTATATGTCTTCCTTTGCAGTCTTTTTGACAGCTTACTTGCCAACTTATCTCTGTAATATCTGCAAACCAGGCTGTAACTCAGTCAGTCTCTTCATCGTTATAGTTCATAAATAGTTCAGACTCCAGCACTGAGCCTTGTAATGCTCCAGAAGTTTGGTTTAAGTTGAAAGTGACCCAGTTAGCATGCATGCTAATATATAAGTTAATTTTTCATAACCCCTTATGTAGCATCATCTTGAATGACTTTTGGATATCAAAATACATTATATATACTGAGTTCCTCTTAATTGCCCTGCTTGTCAAGTCTTCAAATAACCATTTCAACATGGTTCCTTTGGCAGTACCCCACGTTTAATTTATTATGATATTATTCCATTTAAGATCTCAATTTGTTATGTCATTTTTTTAAAGGAAATATCACCTCATAGATGAATGCAGTGAAGTAGTCTGAGCCAGACAATGTTATCTGAAATTGTTTGATCACTTGACACCACATCCACAAGCTTCAATATCTCTGTGCGACTGTGTAGACTATGCCATCTACGCAATGTAGGTCAGTGATTCTAATGCTTCTCATAAGGTTAGAGAGTCATATGGCATGGAAACAGACCCTTCAGTCCAACTAGTGCACGCTGAACATAATCCCAAACTAAACTAGTCCCACCTACCTGCACTTGGCCCGTATCCCTCCAAACCTTTCCTATTCATGTACTCATCCAAATATCTTGTATACGTTTTAATTGTACCCGCATCCACCACTTCCTCTGGAAGTTCATTCCACACACGAACCACCCTCAATGTAAAAAATTTTCCCCTCATGTCATTTTTTAAATCTCTCTCCACTCAACTTAAAGATGTGCCCCCTAGTCTTGAAATCCCTCATCCTATGGAAAAGACAACTACCATTAACTCTATCTATACCCCTTATTATTTTATAAACTTCTTTCAAGTCACCTCTCAATATCGTACGCTCCAGTGAAAAAAGTCCCAGCTTTCCAGCCTTTCTTTATACCTTCATACCCAACAACATCCTGGTAAAGCTCTTCTGAAGCCTCTCCAGCTTGATAATATCCTTCCTGTGATTGAGCGACCAGAACTGGACACAGCATTCCAGAAGATGCCTTGCCAATGTTCTGTACAGCCTTAACATGATGTCCCAACTCCTATACTCAAAGGACTGAGCAATGAAGGCAAACATCTTTTTAACCATCATGTCTATATGTGATGCAGACTTCAAAGAATTATGTACCTGAACCCCTAGGTCCCTCTTTTCCACAGCGCTATTCAAGGCCCTACCCTGTTCATTGTATCAAAATGCAATACCTCGCATTTATTCAGATGACATAGGAGGACACTTGATCAGTCAAGTCCAAGCTATTTGTTGAGATCAATCCAGTCGGTCTCATTCAACAGCTATATCCTGATAGCTCTTGAAGTTTATTTCCCTCTTCATAGAGTCCCTACAGTGTAGAAAGAGGACGGTCGGCCCATCGAGTCTGCACTAACATTCCGTAGAGCATACCACCAGACCCAGCACCCCCATCCCTCCCCATGTCCCATGGCTAATCTGCCTAACCTGCGCATCTCTGGATGCGATGGGGCAGTTTGGCATGGCCAGTCCACTTAACTTGCACATCGTTGGACTATGGGAGGAAACCAGAACACCCAGAGGAAATCCACGCAGATACAGGAAACATGTGCAGACTCAACAAGCACAGTCATCACCCAAAGCTAGAATCGAACCTGGGTCCCTGGCAGCAGTGCTAACCACTGAGCATCATGTCCCTTAAAACCGATGTACCAATCTGATTTCCTGCTCAAATCAATGATTACCACTATGTAGTGTGTTCCAGGTCATGCCTACTTGCACCATAAAATGTTTTTCCTTGCATCCCTTTTGCATCTTTTGTCCAAAATCTTGGATCTGTGCCCCTTAGCCCTTGTACCATCGGCTAACGGGAACAAACCAGCTTTAATTAAAATAAACATAACCTGTGCTCCTCCATCAAATCCCCACCCTATCAATATCCATGATACAAAGCGCACAAATGCACTTCCTTTACTTAAACTTAGTTCCTCTAGTTCCATACAGGACAATGGGCAGCGAAAGTCTGTCATGGCCATGGTCCTTTGCAGTCTCATTCACTGCAGCCAAGGTACTGTTTAACACTAGAAGGTCCTCCTTAAATTTCTTTGCCAAGTCTTTGGCCAACCACACTACACATCATCTGAAGATATATGTTCTACCACCTATGCGGGTACACCCAAAGTGCAGTCTCAGTCCTTTCTCTGTCTTGATGCCCTGTAGTTTCCTCTGATCAGTCCTCTGTTGCACTTTTGCATCGGTGACGTGTCTCAAAGTTATGCCCAAAATTTTACATAGACACCACTGGTTGAAGACATCAAACTTTATCCTTCATATATAGAGATTGGCGTATAAGGACACAGAAGTTATGCTGTTAGCCATGCAAAAGCCTGGTTCAACCCCACTTGCAGTACTGTGAGCGGATCTGGGCAGTGCATCTTAGGAAGAATATATTGGCCTGACCAAATACAGTGTAGGTTTCTGAAAGTGATGCCTGGGTTTCATTGGTAAAGATATGCGGGGAGATTAGGACTATTTTCTCTAGAATTGAGAAGATTAAGGATTGCTGTGATTGATGTCTACAAGATATTAACAGGAGAAGATGGGGTAAATAACTACTACCACTGGTTGGAGAATCTATAACTAAGGGGCATAGTCTAAGAACTGGGACCAGACTGATCAGGAGAGAGGTTAGAGAGCAATTCTACACAAAAGGTGGTAGAATGTTGGAACTCTCTTCCACAAACGTCAGTTGCAAGATCAGTTGTTAACTTTGAATCTAGGATGGGTCACTTTTTATTAAACAAAGTGATTGATGAGTATGGATCAAAGGCAGATATAGGGTGTTGAAGACAGCGTTTGGCACACTTGCCTTCGTTGTTCAGTGCGTTAAGTACAGGAGATGGGACGTCATGTTGCAGCTGTTGAAGACATTGATGAGGCCACTTGAAAATATTGCTTCCAATTCTGGGGTCTTCCTGCTCCAGGAAAAATGTTGTTAGACTTGAAAGGATTTTGAGGGAATTGGAGGGTTTGAGCTATATGGAGAGGCTGAATAGGCCTGGGCATTTTTCACTGAGGTGTTGGAGGTTGAGTAGTGACCTTAAAGAAGTTTAGAAAGGGCATGGATAGGATGAATAGCCATGGTCTTTTCCTCAGGGTAGGGGAGTCTAAAACAAGAGAGCATAAGTTTAAGGTGAGAGGGGAAAGATTTAAAAGCGACCTGAGGGACAACTTTTTCATGCAGACGGTGGTGTGTGTGTGGAATGAGCTGCCAAAGACAGTGGTGGAGGTGGGTACAATTACAGCATTTAAAAGGCATCTGGATGGGTCGGTCAATCTTTGAACTAAAGGGTCTGTTTCCATGCTGTACATCTCTGACTTTAAAATTCAACTCTTGGCGACACCACTATTTTGTCATCCTCCTCTCCGAAAAGCTATTTACCACCACTTGCAGTTTCTTGTCCTCTCACCAATTTTGATCAAAGCTGACCCTGAACCTTTCTGCTACCATAAGGGAACCATGTACATTCACACCAAGGTCTCTCTGATCCTCTGTGTTTTCCAGGGGCCTACCATTCATCACACATTCCCTTGCCATGTTTGTCCTACCCAAATGCATCACCTCTCATCTTTCTGGCTTGAATTCCATTTGCCACTGACCAGTCCGTCTATATCCACGTAATCTAAGGCTGTCCTTCTCACTATTTACCATCCCACCAAATTTTGTATCATCTACGAGCTTACTGATTGTGACCCTATTACGTTCATGTTGGTTAATATAAATTATAAACAGCAAGGGCTGCAACACCGGCCTCTGTGGGAGCCCACTGGACACAGACTTCCAGTCAGGAAAACACAGCTCAGTCATCACCGTTTGCTTCCTGTGACTCAGCCAAATATGGATTAAGTTTGCCAAATTTACTTGGATCCCATGAGCTCTTGCCTTTGCTGTCATGTCTCCCATGCAGGACCTTAATGAAGCCTTGCCGAAGTCCAAGTAAACTATAACAGAAGCATTTCCTTCATCTAGATACTTGGTCACCTCTTTGAAAAATTCAATCAAGTTGGTGAGACGTGACTTTCCCTTAACAAAACTATACTCACCATACTTGATTCATCCCATCAGACTGATTTTGTGTCTCAGATTTGTTTCCAATAGTTTTTTTTTAATATTCATTCATGGGATGAGGGCATCACTGGCTAGGCCAGCATTCATTTTCCATCCCTAATTGTCCAGCGGGCAGCTATGAGTCAACCACATTGCTGTCGGTCCGCAGTCACATGCAGGCCAGACCAGATAAGGATGGCAGTTTCCTTTCCTATCAAGGATATTAATGAACCAGATGAGCTTTTCTGACAATCCGCCATTGCTTCATGTTCATCATTAGATTCTTAATTCCATTTTTTTAATTGAATTTAAATTTCAAATTCAGTCTCCCCACCAATGAGGTTTGTGACTGACTATACTAGGAGGAATAAAGTTGTAATTCTGAGAATTATAATAGTGTATTACTGCTCTCTATAGGAGATTTATTTTTTTGAGTGGCAGTATTGAGTGATTACATAAAATGTAGAATCTAGACCCAAGCCATTTGGTTCAACCAGTCTGCACCTGTGTTTATACTCCAAGGTCCCCTCTTAGAAGACAGGCAGACTCCTAAATCAACCACACTATAACTGCACTGAATTTCGGGTGACAAAAGTAAAATCTTAAGGATTATGGAAATTGAAACTATGCAGATAAGAATAACATTTCAAGTTGATGACTTTTCTCTGATACTGAGTATTGACAGTATATTCTGTTTCAAAAGATAGTTTACTTATAGTTGTGTGTGTGGGGCAGATGTTTCTAACACAGTGGGCATGGCCACTGTATTGGTGGATGTCACTGGATAACACTATAGTTACTGTGGTCTTTGAGTCCTATAAGATTGGTCCATTTGGTGGGACTTGTTGGTGTGTCATAGCGTCATAGGGCTGTACAGCGTGGAAACAGATCCTTCGGTCCAACTCGTCCTTGCCAACCAGATATCCTAAATTAATCTAGTCCCTTTTGCTGGCATTTGGCCCATTTCCCTCTAAACCCTCCCTATTCATATACCTATCCAGGTGCTTTTTAAATGTTGTAATTGCACCAGCCTCCACCACTTACACTGGTAGCTCATTCCATACACCTACCACCCGCTGCACGAAAAAGTTGCTCCTTACATTCCTTTTCAATCTTTCCCCTCTCACTTTAACCCTATGCTGTCTAGTTTTGGACTCCTACTCTGGGGAAACAATCTTGGCTATTCACCCTACCTATGTCCCCCCCATGATATTAGTAACTTCTATTAGGTCCCCCCTCAGCCTCTGCTCCAGGGAAAATTGCCCCAGCCTATACAGCCTCTCCTTTTAGCTCAAACCCTGCAACCCTGACAACATCCTTGTAAATCTTTTTTGAACCCTTTTAAATTTCACAACATCCTTCCTATAGCAGGGAGGTCAGAAGTGAATGCAGCATTCCAAAAGCGGCCTAACCAATGTCCTGTGCAATACAACATGACCTCCCAACTCCTGCACTCAATGCACTGGCCAATAAAATCAAGCGTACCAAATGCCTTCTTCATTGTCCTGGCTACCTGCAGCTCTACTTTCAAGGAATAATGAACCTGCACTCCAAGATCTGTTCGTTCAGCAGCTCTCCCCAGGACCTCAGGGAAGCCAGTCGATGTGGTTTATTTGGACTTTCGTAGGCTTCTGACATAGTCCCACATAAGGGATTAATATGTAAAATGAAAGCACATGGGATTGAGAAGAGTGTTTTGAGATGGATAGAAAATAGGTCAGCAGGCAGGATGCAAAGTGTAGGAATAACTGGGTCTTTTTCTGAATGGCAGTCAGTGACTAAGTGGGTACTGCAAGGTTCAGTACAAAGGCCCACTTTCAATCTATGTTTGAGATGGGGAAACTAAATCTGATGTCTCAGAATTTGCAGATGACACAAAGCTGGGTGGAAGGGTGAGCTGTGAGAAGGATGCTGAGATGTTGCAGTGTGATTTGGACATGCTGAGCGAGTGGGTGAATGCATGGCAAAAGCAATCTACTTTTGTAGCAAAAATAGAAAGACAGATTACTATTTTCAAATCAGCTAATGAGGACTTTTTAAAAAAAAACTGTTGCCTTTGAAATTATGGTAGGCAAAGTTCTCTGCAATTAGCTGACTGACTTTGTGCTTTTTTTTTTAGGTGAGAGAGGAGTGGGAAGAAGCTGAACGACAAGCAAAGAATCTGCCCAAAGCAGAGAGACAGCTGTTGGTTCAGGTATGAGCACATTACCATTGTGATCTTGGAAGTTCAAATTCCTAGTCTGGAATTCTACATGGTAAAAGCAGTGAATACTTTTATATAAATAATTATTTGACCAACTATTTATATTTGATTGACAAGGTGGTAACACATTTTGAAGTGAACTGTATCCCAAATCATTTTCACATGGAAGTTTGCAGTTCTTGTCCTCTGAACAAGGAAATTCTGGACTCCATAATGCCTGTTTGAAGGAGACCTTTGCATTCATGACCAGCAACATTTTCAAATTTGGATTTAAGGCTGATAAATCCCCAGGTCCTGGTAATCTTTGTTGGAGAGTACTTAAAAAAAAAAAAATGAAAAGTGGCCCTAGAAATAGTGGGTGCGTTGCTAGTTTTTGTCCAGAATTCTTTAGACTCTGGAACAGTTTCTACAGATTGGAGATTAGTTAATGTAACTTCACTGTTTAAACAGAGAAGTAGGAAGAAAACAGGGAATTGTGGCCAGTGGCATAGGTAATGGGGAAGATGTTATAGGCCATTATCAAGGATTTTGTAGCAGAGCATTTAGAAAACAGTGGTAGAATCATACACAGTCAGAATGGATTTACCAAATGCTTGACAGATTTAAAATTCTTTCTGGATGAAACTAGTAGAGTTAGCGTCAGAGCTGTAGAGTATGGAAACAGACCCGTCGGTCCAACTCGTCCATGCCAACTAGATATCCTAAATAAATCTGGTCCCATTTGCCAGCATTTGGCCAATATGTCTTTAACCCTTCCTATTCATCTAACCATCGCGATGCCTTTTAAATGCTGTATTTGTACCAGCCCCCATCACTTCCACTGGCAGCTCATTTCATACGCACACCACTCTCACACCCTCCAACCCCAGCAACATCCTTGTAAATCTTTTCTGAACCCTTTCAAGTTGCACAACATCCTTCCTATAGCAGGGAGACCAGAATTGCATAAAGTATTCCAAAGTAGGCCTAACCAATGTCATGTACAGCTGCAACATGACTTCCCAACTCCTCGAGTCAATACAGTGGCCACTAAAGGCAAGCATACCAAACGCCGCCTTCACGGTCTCTTGTGACTTCACTTCAAGAAACAATGAACCTGCACTCCCAACGTCTCTTTGTTCAGCAACACTCCCCAGGACCTTACCATTAAGTATATAAGTCCTGCCCTGAATTTCCTTTCCAAAATGCAGCACCTCACATTTATTTAAATTAAACTCCATCTGCCACTTCTCGGCCCATTATCCCATCTGATCAAGATCCCATTTTACTCTGAGGTAACCTTCTTCACTTAGCACTACACCACCAATTTTGGTGTCATCTGCAAACTTACTAACCATACCTCCTATGTTTACATCTAAATCATTTATACAAATGACGAAAACCAGTGTACCCAGCACTGAGCAAACAAGGTGTAGAGCTGGATGGACACAGCAGGCCAAGCAGCATCAGAGGAGCAGGAAGGCTGATGTTTTGGGCCTAGACCCTTCTTCAGAAATGGGGGAGGGGAAGAGGGTTCTGAAATAAATAGGGAGAGAGGGGGAGGCGGATAGAAGATGGATAGAGGAGAAGATAGGTGGAGAGGAGACAGACAGGTCAAAGAGGTGGGGATGGAGCCAGTAAAGGTGAGTGTAGGTGGGGAGGTAGCGGGGAGATAGGTCAGTCCAGGGAGGACGGACAGGTCAAGGGGGCGGGATGAGGTTAGTAGGTAGGAGATGAGGATGGGGCTTGAGGTGGAAGGGAGGACAGGTTAGGGAGGCGGGGACGAGCTGGGCTGGTTTTGGGATGCGGTAGGGGGAGGGGAGATTTTGAAGCTTGTGAAGTCCACATTGATACCATTGGGCTAGAGGGTTCCCAAGCGGAATATGAGTTGCTGTTCCTGCAACCTTCGGGTAGCATCGTTGTGGCACTGCAGGAGGCCCAGGATGGACATGTTGTCTGAGGAACGGGAGGGGGAGTTGAAATGGTTAAACCATTGTCTCCGCCTACTCCTGCCCCACCGAACTTATCTCCACCTACTTCATCACCTCAGGTGACCTCCCACCCACAGCCTCCAACCTCATTGTTCCCCAACCCCGCACTGCCGTTTCTATCTCCTTACCAAAATCCACAAACCTAATTGCCCTGGTCGACTCATTGTCTCCACCTGCTCCTGCTCCACCGAACTTACCTCTAGCCAGGATGCCTACCCAGCACTGATCGTTATGGCACAGTGCTGGTCACAGGCCTTCAGTCTGAAAAGCAATCCTCCTCCACCACCCTCTGTCGTCTACCTTTGAGTCACTTCTGTATCCAATTGGCTAGTTCTCCCTTTATTCCGTGCGATCTAACCTTACTAACTAGTCTACCATGAGAAACCTTGTTGAACGCCTTACTGAAGTCCATATAGATCACGTCCACCAATCTGCCTTCATTAATCCTCTTTGTTACTTCTTCAAAAAACTCAGTCAAGTTAGTGAGACATAATTTCCCATGTTCAAAGCCATGTTGACTATTCCTAATCAGTCCTTGCCTTTCCAACTACATCTAAATCCTGTCCCTTAGGATTCCCTCCAACAACTTGCCCACCACCAATGTCAGGCTCACCGGTCTATAGTTCCCTGGATTTTCCTTACTGTCTGTCTTAAATAGTGACAAGACGTTAGCCAACCTCTAGTCTTATAGTATGTCACCTGTACCTATCGATGATACAAATATCTCAGCAAGGGGCCCATCAATCACATCCCTAGCTTCCCACGGAGTACACCTGATCAGGTCCTGGGAATTTATCCACCTTCATGTATTTTAAGACATCTAGCACAAGCTCCCCTGTAATATGGATATTTTTCAAGGTGTCACTATTTATTTCCCCTCATTCTTTATCTTCCATATCCTTCTCCACAGTAAACATTGATGTAAAATACTCACTTAGTATCTCCCCCATCTCCTGCAGTTCCACACATAGACGGCCTTGCTGATCTTTAAGAGACCTTATTCTCTCCCTAGTTACTCTTTTGTAGAATCTCATTGGATTCTCCTTAACCCTGTTTGCCAAAGCTACCTCAAGTCCCCATTTTGACCTCCTGATTTCCCTGTTAAGTATACTCTACTGCCTTTATACTCTTCTAGGGATTCACTCAATCCTTGCTGTCTATATGTAACACATGCTTCCCTTCTTATTCTTAAACCTCCAGCATTCCTTTACACCTACCAGCCTTGCCGTTCACCCTAACAGGAACATACTGTCTCTGAACTGTTGTAATTGATCAGGGGAGCAGTTTATTGTAACTTTGAGAAAACTTGTTACATCGCCCTACGTAAGAGATTAGCATGTAAAATTAAAGCACATGGGATTGGGGCTACTGTGTTGAGATGAACAGAAAGTTAGGTGGGAAGCAAACTTTAGGAATAACTGGGTCTTTTTCTGAATGGCAAGCAGTGACTAGTAGGGTACTGCAAGGATTGGTACAAAGACCCCAGCCACTCTCAATCTATGTTAATGATTGAGGGAACTGAATCCAATATCTGAAAATTTGTAGAAGAGACAAAGCCAGGTGGAAAGGTGAGTTGTGAGAAGGATGCAGAGATGTTGCAGTGTGATTTGGACAGGCTGAGCGAGTGCATGAATGCACGGCAAAAGCGGTATAATGTGAATAACTATAGCAAAAATAAGGAGGCAGATTATTATTTTAATTGCAATAAATTGAGAGAAGACGAATATTCAACAAGAACTGGGTGTCCTGTGTGCCAGTCGCTGAAAGTAAGCACACAGTTGTAATAGGCAGTAAAGTAGGCAAACCCTGTGCATTGGCCTTTCATAGTGAGAGGATTGGAGTACAGGAAAAGAGATTCTTTCTCTACGATTATACAGGACTTTGGTGAGGCCACACTTGGAATATTTTATGCACTTTTAATCTCCTTTTCTGAGGAAGGATGCTCTTGCTAGAGAGGGAGCTCAGTGAAGGTTTACTGAATTGTTTCCTGGGATGCTAGGACAGAAACATGGAGAGATTGAGTCAGTTAGGATTGTATTCACTGGAGTTTAGAAGAACGAGGAGGCATCTCAGAAATTTATAAAATTCTAACAAGATTAAACAGGTAAGATGCAAGAGGGATATTCCTGATGGTGGAGGAGTCCAGAGCCAGGAGTCATGGTTTAAAGGTAAGAATAAATCTTTTAGGACTGAAGAGGAGAAACTTCTTCACCCAGAGAGTGGTGAGCCTGTGGAATTGACTACCACAGAAAGTGGATGAGGCCAAAACATTGTTTTCAGGAAGGAGGTAGATAAAGCTCTTGTGGCTAAAGGGATCAAGGAAAATTCAGGGACAGCAGGATTAGGGTGTTGATCAGCCATGGTCATATTGAATGGCAGAATAGTCTTGAGGAGTTTAGTGGCCTATTCCTGCACCTATCTTCTACATTTAAAACAAAGCTCCTTCTGCATTTAAAACTCTAGCCCTAATTGTCTTTTTTACCTCAGCTTTACTCCAGCTGTCTGCAAATTGCCAAAAAAAGGATGGCTCTAAGTGGTATAATGTGCCCAGAGCAAGAACAAGAGCAATGGTGTGTGTAGATTATCTTTCACTTTTTAACATCCCATTATTTTGATAGCAGGATTCAAGGATCACGTGCCTTTGGGATCTAATTTGAGGTGTAATACATAATCCACACTGTTCCCAAGGGTAAGTCAGTTCAGGAGTTAGGTCTTTTGCTAAAACCTACTCATGAGATGTGGGTTTTGCTCACTGGGCAGCATTTATTGCTCAGCCCTAAGGTGCCCAGGAGAAGGTGGTGCTGACCTGCCTCCTCAAAGCGCTGTAGTCCATTTGGTGTGAAGACCTGCATGGTCCTATTGCGGCAGGAGGAGGTTCTCGTATTTTGACCCAGTAACACTGAAAGAATGGCAATATAGTTTGAAGTCAGAAATGAGAATGGCTGGGAGGGGTATTTGCAAGTGGTAGTGCTCCCCCATTGATTGTTGAATTGCTTCATATTGTGAAGGAGAACTGGATAAACGTGGGTTAGAGTGTCCTGGTTTCTCTAATTTTTTCAAAAGGAATAAGTTTCTCATTATGGAAATGGGCAGCCCTGTTGATTTTTCTTTGAATCCACAAAATTGAATTGTCCTGTTAAAACCAACAGTTAAGTATTCCATTCTGGGGTTAATAGAAAAATTGGCAAGTGTTTAAATTCTGTGACTGCAAAGGACCTTACTTCTGTGGTTAACCATAATGGAGCATGGTTCACAGTGCCAGTTACTACAGTTTTGCTATCTACTGCACTCACTCGCAGCCATTGTGTCTCCCTTTGCTCAAACAAAAAATTCTCATACAGACTTTGGTGAAGTTGGCATTCGTTGACCATCCATAGGTACAGCAGGCAAGATAGTAGCAGAGATACCTATTGAAATTTTGCAGTCCATATAGTAAAGATGCTCCTACAGTGTCATATGCTATGGATTTTGTTGGGTATCCAGGATACGGAAGTGGTGAAGGAGAAATGAAATATGTCCAAATCAGGATGATGAACATCTTGGAGGGGGAACGTGAACGTGGTATTGCCCCTGTGCGCCCACTGCCCTTGCTCTTCCAGGTGGTAAAAGTTGTAATTTTGGGAGGAATATCAGAGTTTACATTGGCATGGATGAGTTATACTGGATTTTTATGTGCTTGGACCGAAGGGGCATCAAGAATAATTGCAGGAAATGTAGCGGACATGCTTAACCACAATGGAAGCACAGTTTCAGGAAATGAAGATATAATTCAAGCACAGACATAGGTTCTGGCATCATTGGAATGAAGGAACTAAGAGAATGGAATAGAATTCCTTTAAAAGAAACTGGGTGGAAGGGAGTGTCCTCAAGGTTGCTACAAGTGTCACAGAACATAGAACAGTGCGGCACAGCAGACAAAACAGGCTCTTTGGTCCACTACGTTGAAGCCAACCATGATGCCATTTGAAACTAATCCCAGCTGCCTGGGCATGTCTGTTTTTCTGTCTTCCCTGCCTGTTCATCTGTCTGTCTATATGCTTTTTAAACATTGGTATCATATCTGCCTCTACCACCTCACCTGGCAGTGTTTTCCAGGCACCCACCACCCTCTGTTAAAAAAAAAACCAACAACTTATCTTGCACATCTCCTTTAAATTTTCCCCTCTCACCTTAAACCTATGTCCCTTGTACTTGACATTTCAACCCTGGGAAAAAGACACCAACTATCCATTCTATCAATGCCCCTCATAAGTTTATATACTTCTATCAGGTCGCTTCCTCAGGCTCCAACAGTCTAGCAAAAATAATTCAAGTTTGTCGAGCCTCTAATACAGTATGCTCCAATCCAGGTAACACCCAGGTAAACCTTTTGCATCCTCTTCAAGACCTCCATGTCCTTCCTATAGCGTGGCAACAGAACTGCACACAATACTCCAAATGTATACAGCTGCAACATAACTTGCCACTTATACTCAATTACTGAACCAATGAAGGCAAGCATGCTGTGCACCTTCTTGACATCTCCTTCAAAGTGGCAACACAAGTGGATGAGCTTTTTGTGAAACACTTGTAACTCTTGAGGGTATTGGCTTGCTCACCAAGCCGGCTGGTTATTATTGACGTTGCATCACCATGCTAGGTAACATCATCAGTACAGCCTCCAAAGAAGCAATGTGGTTCTACTCTGCTTGGTATTTGTAGATCCAGTCTGTTAAGCTGGGTCGTGTCATTTTTGGTTCTGTTCTGCATGGGTTTGCATATGGGGTCTAATTTCACATGTTTGTTGATTGTATTACGGATTGAAAACTCTGGTAACTGCAAAGTACTTTAGTTACAAATAGTACGTTCTTACTAAAATTAGACACTGTTTATCAGAATGATAGCTAAACTCCAAGAGTTAACTTACAAAGAAAACATCGAGAAACTAGTGTTGCATTTCATAAATTTAGCAGGTTAGGATAAAATTTGAAGCTTCCAAATATTTCAGCTTCCAAGATTTTATGGACAAAAGTTGGGGTAGACGGACAGAAACTGTCCACTGGCAGGTGACTCTAAGACTCGTCTAAAAACTAATTTCTCACGTTCCTGTTCTATCTTTTGGGAGTGAAAATAGGAATGACTAATTTCACACAAAAAAAAACCAACCAAAGGTGATTTCACTTTTGAACTTTGTTTTTAAATTGCAGTTGATGTTGATCAATTTTAAGTTTTAAATCTAAGATCGACGGCTTTTTGTTAACTAACAATATTAAGGGACATTAATTTGGGTCTTGGATCAATGCTGATCTCGTTGAATGGAGAAATGGCTTAACGTAGCAAATGGCCTATTGCTGTTATATTGCCATCACAAAGGGGACACAAATGGCTACAATGTGTTATTTGAATGTATGATCTGATATTGGTCATACGATTACAATATCGAGTATAAGGCATTTGTATTGGGCAACTAAAATCATAGTTTCTTCTTTGTGTCAGGTCTTCTAACTCAATGTACTTATCTGAATAAGCTGTTAACTTACTCCCATCTTCACTCAGGCCATAATATGTCTAATGGAAACAATAATTCATTTATGTAGAATGAAAGCATGTCCCAAAGTGCTTTAAAGCAAATTATTTACAGTATGTCATTACATGTAGCAGCCAGTTTGCCACAGCAGTGTTTCATAAACAGCAATCATACAGTGAATATCTGGTGTAGTGATATTGTTTGAGGGATCCTCGACATAGCCAGGACACTGGAGGCAGCTTCCCCTTCTCATCTTTGAGATAATGCTGTGGAAATTTATATCCACCCGTGAGGGCAGATGGAACTCGGTTACCATCTCAGCTGAAAGACATCGCCCTTCAACTGTGACTATCAGTACTGCTCTGGACTGTCAGTTTAGTTGATTTTCCGGAGTGAGAATTTAAGCAGAACATGACTGTTACTGAACTACAGCTGTCACAACTGTTAAGTGTCTGTTCTTCCATGCCTACTGTCAAGTTCTATATGATTTGATTTTTATATTAGTAATTGTACCTGAATGTTATTCTGCAGTGGAGTAACTACATCTTCGATCTTTGATGGTATTTAAGCATGCTATGCAACATACTAATGAGCTTTTCTTATTGCTCAGCATTTCCAGAGTATGGTTGAGGCTCTAGAGGAAGAGGCAGCCACTGAGAAATTGCAGTTGGTTGAGACTCATCTTGCCCGTGTAGAAGCTTTGCTAAACGATCGTCGTCGTGTTGCATTGGAGAACTATCTCTCTGCATTACAGGCAGATCCACCACGTGTAAGTACTCATTGCCTTCAGTTCCTGATGAAATTTAGGATACAGACTGTAAAACCAGAATGTGTACAATGAGGAAGTAACAAACAAACAGATAAAGTTAACCAGTGGATTTACCATTCTTAGATTTCCGAAAGACTTTTGTCAGAAGTGTCACATCAAAGAATATTATGTAATATAAGAGCTCTTGGTCTTGGGGTTGTGTATTATTATGGATAGAGGATTGTTTAGCTAATCTATCGAGGAGAATACTGAGATACAGGCTATTAGACTAGACAGGATTGAGGTTCATAAGGAGGAGGTGTTAGCAATCCTGGAAAGTCTGAGAATAGAGAAGTCCCCTGGGCTGGATGGGATCTATCGTAGGATTCTCTGGGAAGCTAGGGAGGACATTGTAGAGCCTTTGGCTTTGATCTTTTCGTCGTCATTGTCTACAGGAATAGTGCCAGAATACTGGAGGATAGCAAATGTTGTCCCCTTGTTCAAGAAGGGGAGTAGAGACAACCCTGGTAATTATAGACCCATGAGCCTTACTTCGGTTGTGGGTAAAGTGTTGGAAAGGATATAAGAGGGAGGATTTATAATCATCTAGAAAGGAATAATTTGATTAGGGATAGTCAACACGGTTTAGTGAAGGGTAGGTCGTGCCTCCCAAACCTTATTGAGTTCTTTGAGAAGGTGACTAAACGGGTGGATGAGGGAAAAGCGGTTGATGTGGTGTATGTGGATTTCAGTAAAGCGTTTGATAAAGTTCCCCACGGTAGGCTATTGCAGAAAATATGGAGGCAAGGGATTGAGGGTGATTTAGCAGTTTGGATCCAAAATTGGCTAGCTGTAAGAAGACAGAGGGTGGTGGTTGATGGGAAATGTTCATCCTGGAGTTCAGTTACTAGTGGTGTACCGCAAGGATCTGTTTTGGGGCCACTGCTGTTTGTCATTTTTATAAATGATCTGGACAAAGGCGTAGAAGAATGGGTTAGTAAATTTGCAGATGACACTAAAGTTGACGGAGTTGTGGATAGTGCGGAAGGATGTTGCAGGTTACAGAGGGACATAGATAAGCTGCAGAGCTGGGCTGAGAGGTGGCAAATGGATGCGGAAAAGTGTGAGGTGATTCACTTTGGAAGGAGTAACAGGAATACAGAGTACTGGGCTAATGGTAAGACTCTTGGTAGTGTGGACGAGCAGAGAGATCTCGGTGTCCATATGCATAGATCCCTGAAAGTTGCCACCCAGGTTGATAGGGTTGTTAAGAAGGCGTACAGTGTGTTAGGTTTTATTGGTAGAGGGATTGAGTTTCGGAGCCGTGATGTCATGTTACAGCTGTACAAACTCTGGTGCGGCCGCACTTGGAGTATTGCGTACAGTTCTGGTCGCCACATTATAAGAAGGATGTGGAAGCATTGGAAAGGGCGCAGAGGAGATTTACCAGGATGTTGCCTGGTATGGAGGGAAGGTCTTATGAGGAAGGGCTGAGGGACTTGAGGCTGTTTTCATTAGAGAGAAGAAGGTTAAGAGGTGACTTAATAGAGACATAGAAGATGATCAGAGGATTAGATAGGGTGGACTGTTGAGAGCCTTTTTCCTCGGATGGTGACGGCTAGCACGAGGGGACATAGCTTTAAATTGAGGGGTGATAGATATAGGACAGATGTCAGAGGTAGATTCTTTACTCAGAGAGTAGTCAGGGCATGGAATGCCTTGCCTGCAGCAGTTGTAGACTCGCCAACTTTAAGGGCATTTAAATGGTCGTTGGATAAACATATGGATGATCATGGAATAGTGTAGGTTAAATGGGCTTCAGATTGGTTTCACAGGTTGGCGCAACATCGAGGGCCGAAGGGCCTGTACTGCGTTGTTATGTTCTATGTTCTATGTTCTGTGAAGTGGATGAAGCATAAAGGGTAATTTTTGGGAAGGCAAGATATGATGAATAATGTGCTTTGGGGATCAACATTGGGATATCAGTTATTGACCATTTATATTGTCTAGCAACTACGTCCTTTAGGAAATGACCAGTAATACAACTGGTGGACGTTCAAGTTTTCTGCCAAGCACATTTTGCGCCATTGCCACCCTCTGCTCCTGAAAATTATTGTTCAACGTGGAGGAGTATGTAGTAATTAGGAGATTTTCTTGCCCCTGTTTAACCTGAGTCTGGAGTCAATGTTGAGAACTCGCGGAGCAACTCCTCCTCGATTGTATACTGTTGTGCCGCCACTTCTGGCCCTGTCCTGCATGTAACCAGGGATGATGGTGGTGTTTGGGACATTGTCTGTAAGGAATGATTCTGTGCTTGTCTGTCAGGCTGTTGGTTATTGTGTGAGACAGCTCTCCCAGGTTTACACTAGCCACAGATGTTACTAAGGAGGACTTTGCAGCGTTGATAGGGCTGTATTTGCTGTTGTCATTTCCCATGCCGGATGATACTTCTGGATTCATTTTTTTGATCAGACTTCATAGCTATTGTTACAACTGAATGCCTTGCTGGTACACTTCAGAGGTGGGTTGTGGGTTTTCAGTTGAATCAAGTACATTACTATGGTTTGTTAGACAGACTAGGTGAGGATGGCAGATTTCCTTCCTTGAAGGATATTAGTTAACTGGATGGTTTTTCCAACCATTGATAAAACATTGTCATCATTAGATTCTTAATTTTTAAAATATCTGGAATTAAAGGTCTATCATTTGCATTGCAAGATTCGAACCTAGTCCCCCTGCTGCAGATGCGTCTGTCCATGTCAGTATTGGTAAGAGTGACTGCCGCACAGTCTTTGTTGAAACAAAGTCCCACCTTCATATTGCTAATACCCTTCATGTGTTGTGTGGTACTATCATGGTGCTAAGTGGGAGAGTTCCAACAGTTCTCACATGTCAAGAATGGGCATCCATGAGGAGCTGTGAGCCATCAACAGCAGTAGCCCTGTACTCCAACACAATCTTCAACCTCATTACCTTGGATATCACTACTCAACTGTTGCTATCAAACCATGTGTATACCCTGGTTCAACAGACGGTGCAGGAGGCCATGCCAGGAGCAATCCAAGGCATACCTAAAGATGAAGTGTCGATCTGGTGAAGCTACACAACAGGCCTACTTGGGTGACACAGCATAAGCAGCAAATTATAGACAGAGCTCAGGGTTTCCGCAACCAATGCGAATAGTGGCATTGAGTACTACCTGTAAGATGCACTGCAGAAAATCACCAAAGAACCTTAGAAAGCACCTTCCAAACCCATGGCCATTTCCGTCTAGAAGGGCAAGGGCCACAGACACGCACCTGGAAGTCCTTCTCCAACCCTCTCACCATCCTGACTTGGAAATACATCACTGTTCCTGGGTCAAAATCCTGGCATTCCCTGCCAAAGGATATTGTAGGTCTACTCACAGCATATAGACTGCAGCGATTCAAGAAGACAGCCTATCACCATCTTCTCAAGGGCCACTGGAGATGGGCAATAAATGCAGGCCCAGCCAGCGATGCCATGTCCCATGAGTGAGGAAAATAAAAGGATCAGATCTTAATTTGGCAATCCTGCAATGATTAGGGACAATTAAACAACTCCTGGAGGAGGCCGCTGTACAAATACCCCTATCCTCAATGAGGGAACAGACTAGCACATCAGCTCAAAGATAAGGCAGAAGCATGCGTCATTATTTCAGTCAGATATGTCAGTTGGATAATCCATCTCCGCCTTCTCCTGATGTCTCTCGCATCACAGGCCAGTCTTTAGCCAATTCAGTTCACTCCATCTGATATCAGGGAATGGTCGGAGGCACTGGATAGTCCTGACACCATTCCAGCAATTGTTCTGAAGACCTGTGCTTCAGAATTGGCCAAACCGTAGCCAAGCTGTTCTAGTGCAGCTACAACACTGGAGTCTACCTGACAATGTGGAAAACTGAAACAAAAGCAGAAATTGCTGAAAAATCTCAACAGGTGTGGCAGCATCTGTGGAGAGGAATCAGAGTTAATGTTTTGGGCCTGGTGATCCTTCAGATCCAAAATTCTCATTCTGATTTCTCTCAACAAATGCTGCCAGTCCTGCTGAGATCTTCTGCAATTTCTGTTTTTGTTTCGGATTTCCAGCATCTGCAGTTCTTTTGGATTTTTTTTTGTCTGGTGTGGAAAATTGCCCAGGTATATCCTGTACATGAAAAGGAGGACAACTGCAACCAAGCTAGTTACTGCCTAATCAGTCTACTTGTGATTATCAGTAGAGTGATCAAAGGGATAATCAGCAGTATGATCAAGCAACACCAGCAATAACCTGCTCAGTGACACTTACTTTGGATTCCTCAAGGACCACTCAGCTCCTGACCTCATTACAGCCTTGGTTTAAACATGGACAAAAGAGCTGAATTTCATATGTGAGGTGAGAATGACAGCCATTGATGTCAAAGCTGCAGTCAACCAAGTGTGGCGTCAAGGAGCCCCAGCAAAACTGAAATTAATGGGAATCAGGGGGCAAACTCAAACCAGGCAAAGTCATACCTGACATATACAAAGATTGCTGTGGTTGTTGGAGGTCAGCCCCAAGACATCTCTGGAGGAGTTGCACAGATTCGTGTCCTCGGCCTAACCATCCTCAGCTGCTTCATCCATGACTTTCCCTCCATCATAAGGTCTGAGGTAGGGATGTTTGCTGATGACTGCAAAATGTTCAGCACCATTTGTCACTCCTCAGATACTGAAAGTAAATGCAAATAAGGCTGGACAATACCAGGCTTGGACTGACAAGTGGCAGGTAATATTGGGGCCACACAAATGCCAAACAATTACCATCTCCAATAAGAGACAACTTCACGACCATACCTTGACATTCATTGAGTCATGCAGCCCGGAAACAGATCCTTCACTCCAACTTGTCCACGCTGACCAGTTTTCCTAAACTGAAGTAGTCCCATTTGTCTGCATTTGTCCCATATTCCTATAAACCTTTAATCTACGTACCTGTCCAAATGTCTTTTAAATATAATTGTACCTGCCTCTATCTCTTTCTCTTGCAGCTTATTCCATATATGCACCATCCTCGATGTAAGTGTTGCCTTCACGTCCCTTTTAAATCTTACCTCTCTCACTTAAACCTATGCCTTCTCGTTTTGAACTCCCCTACACTCGGGAAAAGACCTTGGCTATTTTATGCCCCTCATGATTTTATGAACCTCTGTAAGGTCACCCCTCAACCTCTGACATTTTAGGGGAAAGAAGTCCCAACCTATCCAGCCTCTCCTTCTAACTCAAACCTTCCAGTCTCAGTAGCATCCTTATTAATCTTTATTGGACACTTTCCAGCTTAATCACATCTTTTCCTATAGCAGGACGACAGAATTGTAGGCAGTACTCCAAATGTGGCCTTACCTCTCCCTTCTACAGCTGTAACATGACATCCCAACTCCTGTACACAGTGCTCCGACCGATGAAGGCAAGTGTGCCAAATGCCTCCTTTACCACCCTGTCTATCTGTGATGCCATTTTCACGGAACTGTGTACTTGCACCCTGAGGTCTTTCTGTTCTATAGCACTCCCCAGAGCTGAACATGAACTGTATAAGTTCTACCTTGGTTTGTCTTCCTAAAATGCAACACCTTGCATTTATCTGAATTAAACGCCATCTGCCATTCCTTGATCCACTGGCCCAGTTGAACAAGATTCCATTGCACCTTTAGATACTCTTCTTCACTGTCCACGATACCGCCAATTTTGGTAGCACCCACAAACTTATTATATTCTAAGCCAAATCATTTATATAAATGGCAAATAACAGTGGATCCAGCACCGATCCTCACGGCACACCTCTGGTCACAGGCCTTCAGTCTAGACAACAACCCTTTACCACTACCCTCTGTCTCCTAACGTCAAGCTAATTTTGTATTCAATTGACTTGCTCTCCCTGGAATCCATGTAATCTAACTAATCTAATCTTACTAACCAGCCTACCATGTCAAACTTTATTGAAGCCTTGCTAAAATCCACATGGACAACATCTACCACTCTGCCTTCATCTATTTTTTTGGTTACCTCTTCAAAAAATTCAATCAAATTTTTAAGACATTAATTCACACGCAAAAAGCCATGCTGACTATCCCTAATCAGCCCTTGCCTTTCCAAATGTATGTAGATCCTGTCTCTCAGAATCCTTTCCAACAATTTATCCACCACTAACGTTAGGCTCACTGGTCTGTAGTTTCTTCCCTTGCAGCCTTTCTTAAATAATGGCGCAACAGTAGCCACCCTCCAGTCTTCTGGCGTCTGACCTATGGTTGTTAATTATACTAATCAGGGACCCTGAAACTTCTTCCCTAACTTTCCAGAATCTTCTGGGATACATTTGATCAGGTCCTGGGGTTTTAAAACCTCCAGCTCCATCTCTGCTGTAACCATGGATTATTTTCAAGACATGACTACTTATTTCCCTGTGTTCCCTAGCTTTCATGTCTTTCTTTGTGGTAAATATTTACAAGAAATATTTGTTTAGGCTCTCACCCATCTCCTGTGGCTCCACACATAGACAAGCTCGTCGATCTTTAAGAGGCCCTATTCTCTCCCTAGTTACTCTATTGCCCTTAGTATACTTGTAGACTCTATTTGGCAGATAATGTAACGGAGAATCCAAAGCTTTTCTCATTCCCTTTTTATCCTCCTGATTTCCCTCTTAAGTGTATTCCTATACCTCATATACTGAAGGGATTGATTTGATTTCAACTATCTGTACCTGATACATGCCTCCTTTTTCTTGACCAGAGCCACAATATCCAGTGTTCCCTACTCCTGCCAGCCTTACCCTGCACACTGACAGGAACATGCTGGCCCTGAGCACTCATTATCACACCTCTGAAAACCTCCCACTTGCCAGACATCCCTTTATCTGTGAACAACCTCTTGTGGTCAACTTTTGAAAGTTTCTGTCTAATAACATGAAAATTGAGAAGTTTAACTTGTGAACAAGGCCTATCCTTCTCTGTAACTAAAACGAATAGAATTCAATGGCATTGCCATCACTGAATTCCCCACTATCAACGTCCTGAGGGTTCCCATTGACCACTCCATGACTCTGTGGACCTGTCAGATAAACATAGTGGCTGCAAGAGTGGGTCATTAGCTAGGAATACTGTAGCAAGTACTCACCTCCTTATTCCCCAGAGCCTGTCCACCATTCTCAACACAATTAGGTTGGCACTCTCCTCACTAACCTGGATTTGTGCAGCTCCAATAACACTCAAGAAGCTTGACACCGTCCAGCACAAAACAGTCCACTTGTTTGGAACCACATCCACAGGTCACCAACCTGCCCACCACTAACACTCAGTGGCAGCAGTGTGTCCTATCTACAAGATGCACTGCAGAAATTCGCCAAAGATCCTTGGATAGCAGTACTTAGGTAGGCTCCCCTCTAAGCCACTCACCATCCTGACTTGGAAATAAATCACTGCTCCTTCACTGTTGCTGAGTCACTAACCTGGAATTCCTTCCCTAATGGCATTGTGGGTCTACCTACAGCACATGGACTGCAGCAGTTCAAGAAGGCAGCTCACCATGACCTTCTTAAGGGATCTAGGGACAGGCCAATAAATATTGGTAAGCCAGTAATACCCACATCCCATAAGGGAATAAAATAAATGTTAATAATTTGGACAAAGGAACCCACTGCACTGTTGTAATTTTGTTTTTAATCTTACAAAGAAAGAAGGGAAAGTAGGTTGAAGAGCCACTAAGGATTCTGCAAAGCGTTATAGATAGGTTAAGTGAATGAGCAAAACTGTGGCAGCTGGAGTACAACGTTGGAAACTGTGAGCTTGTCCACTTTGGCAAGGAGGAAAGGAAAGCAATGTGCTATTTAAATGGAGAGACATTGCAGAACTGGGTTACGTACGAATTGCAGAAAGTTAGTATGCAGGTGAAGCAAATCATAAAATAAGGGAAATGATATGTTTTCTTTTATTACAAGGGAAACAGAATATGTAAATAGGAATGTGAGCTACAGCCACTTAAGAGCACTGCTAAAAACACGTCTGTAGCACTGTGTTCATTTTTGGCTCCCTTATTTAAGAATGGATATAAATGGATTGGAAACAGTTCCAAGAAAGTTAATTCAACTGATATCTGGGATGGGGGTAATATCTTTAGGAAAGATTGGACACCTGGGCCTTCTCCATTGGAGCTTAGAAGAATGAGATGTGATCTTATCGCAACATACGAACTCCTAAAGAAACTTGACAGGCTGGACTCTGAAGAGATGTTTCCTCTTGCCAGAACTAGAAGCCACAGTTGATAAAATAGGTGGTCTCCCATTTAACACTGTGAGGAGGAATTGTTTTCTTTGAGGGTCAGTGTTTTTTTTTTAATTTCTTCTTCAGTATGTGACGGGGACTGGATGATTGAATATTTTTAAGGCAGAGGTAGATTCTCGACTAACAAGGGAGTTAATACATTGTGGTACATTCGAATGTGAAGTTGAGGGCACAGTCTGATGTGCTGAAATCTTAGTGAATGAGGGAGCAGGTTTGAGGGACTGACTCGACTATTTCGTGCTTATGATTTATATGAAATGACCCCCTCCCTTTCTTACACACAAACTTGATATTTCTTGTATGAAATGAAGTAAACCAGCAAGGCTGGGTAACCACAATAAATTAGTCAAATTTCCCATGTACTTGCAATGAGTTCGAGTTGATGACTTCTGAGGAATAATAAATTAATTTTGCATGTCTTAAAAGTAAGAAAGACCTCTATCCTGAGTACCTGCTCCCAAATGATGCACAGTTGACAATTCAGGTATCATCAGGAGAGCAATTATCTAATTGCTAACCTCTAAATTATATTGCAGTTAATGCATGCTCCTGTCAGCAAAATGGCTGGGATTTTTAGTTATACCTCATTCAAAAGGTTCCTTTTAAATGCCCAGAATTAATTGCTCTAATTTGGTATCAACCAGGGAAATACTGAGAAATTGCTTCAAATAACGCTGTGGCTATACGATTTCAGGTGATTTCACAGTAAAATTCAGCTTTTGAATATTATGGTCACAATAAAGTGCAAAAGATCAAGAACTCTGAGTTGAAATACTTGTGGTGCCTCTTGGCTATTTCCAAGTCATTCTGAGTAAAAGTCTGTTCCAATTTCTGGCCATAATAAAGAGCTTGGGCCATGTATCTGATTCTGCTGTGGAACGTCTACAGCTGTATGCTGAGCATGGCAGCAAGTGGCAAATAATTGCAAGGTAGTAAATAATTATCTTGGCACTGCAGATTGGGCCTTGTTCCACTGTTAGTTCGTTCAGGTTGTTGGTTTGATCTAGGAGTGATAGCACAGTGAACAGTGCTTGCTACAGGTGCCAGTGTGAAAATTAGAACATAAGAACTGGAGCAGGAGTCGGCCGTCCGGCCCTTCGAGCCTGCTCTGCCATTCAGTAAGATCATGGCTGATCTTTTTGTGGACTCAGATCCACTTACCCGCGCTCTCACCGTATCCCTTAATTCTTTTATTGTTCAAAAAAAATCTACCTTAGCTTTAAAAACGTTTACTGAAGTAGCGTCAACTACTTCACTGGGCAAGGAATTCCATAGATTAACAATCCTCTGGGTGAAGAAGTTCCTTCTCCATTCAGTCCGAAATCTGCTCCCTCTAATCTTGAGGCTATGCCCTCTTGTCCTAGCTTCACCTGCCAGTGGAAACATCCTCTCTACTTCTATCTTATCTATTCCCTTTATAATTTTGTATGTTTCTATAAGATCCCCCCTCAATCTTCTGAAATCCAATGAATATAATCCCAATCTACTCAGTCTCTCCTCATAAGCCAACCCCCTCAACTCCGGAATCAACCTAGTGTTACCTCCTCTGCACCCCCTCCAGTGCCAGTACATCCTTTCTCAAGTAAGGAGACCAAAACTGCACACAGTACTCCAGGTGTGGCCTCACCAGCACCTTGTACAGCTGCAACATAACCTCTCTGCTTTTAAACTCAATCCCTTTAGCAATGAAGGACAAAATTCCATTTGCCTTCCTAATTACTTGTTGTACCCGCAGACCAACCTTCTGTGATTCATGCACAAGGACACCCAGGTCCCTCTGCATAGCAGCATGCTGCAACTTTTTACCATTCAAGTAATAATCCTTTTTACTATTACTCCTACCAAAATGTATGATTTCACATTTATTTACATTGTATTCCATCTGCCAGACCTTTGCCCACTCACTCAATGTATCTGTGTTCCTCTGCAAGGTTTCACAGTCCTCTGCATACTTTGCTCTGCCACTCATCTTAGTGTCATCTGCAAACTCCTACACGTGGTCCCCAACTCCAAATCATCAATATAAATTGTAAATAATTGCGGTCCCAACACCGATCCCTGAGGCACACCATTAGTCACTCATTGCCAGCCAGAATAGCACTCATTTATCCCCACTCTTTGCTTCCTGTTAGTCAACCAATCCTTTATCCACGCTAATACTTTACCCCTAACACCATGCATCCTTATCTTATGCAGCAGTCTCTTGTGCGGCACCTTGTCGAAGGCCTTTTGGAAATCCAGGTACATCACATCCACTGGGTCCCCATTGTCCACCTTGCTCGTAATGTCTTCATAGAATTCCAAAAGATTTGTCAAGCAAAATTGTGCCTATTTGGTGACGCTTGCTTTCACCTTGTTCAGTATATATGAATTTGCAAAGCTCTTTGAAAAAATATTGTATTCCCTTTCCCAGCTGGCTTCTCTTTTTTTTCCCACCTCTCTTCCTTTCTCCCTCCCTTGTTACTTCTGTCTTTGCCTTCTCCTTCTATGCTGTTTTTACCATTATTCCTGTGTTAGCTCTTATCTCTATTGCCTTTACCTTTTTTTGGTATCTTTGCTACATATTTTTATGATCTGTTTGCCCCTTTTTGAGCACTGTCTGATCTCATTCTCCTTGTCATCTTCCCACTTTTCCTGTGCACTTATGCTGAATACTGATTTTTATTTTGACTTCAGATTTACCTCAGTCCCTTCCCTAAAATAAAAGTGACAAAATAGAACAATGATGATGTAGGGGTTTGAAAGCATCTGGAGTTCATGTTGAGTGGTTAATGAAAAGCCCAATATGTGAAACTG
Source organism: Ginglymostoma cirratum (assembly GCA_024137785.1). Classification (NCBI taxonomy): domain Eukaryota; kingdom Metazoa; phylum Chordata; class Chondrichthyes; order Orectolobiformes; family Ginglymostomatidae; genus Ginglymostoma; species Ginglymostoma cirratum. The sequence goes on from JAHRHZ010000041.1 coordinate 39,200,349, forward strand.
AGGTAGTTTTCATTGTAAGACCATAAGATAGGAGCAGAGTTAGGCCATTGGCCCATCGAGTCTGCTCTGCCATTTTGGTCATGGCTGATACGTTTCTCAACACCATTCTTCTTTCTCCCCATAAGCCTTGATCCCCTTAGAAACCAAGAATCTATCTACCTCTTTCTTAAATACATTCAATAAGTTGGCTTCATGGTGGGAGCAAATGTTCCAAAAATGAGCTGAAGATCAAGAGATAGGAGTTTGAGGATTGTTTGTTTAGTTGCTCAGCGTGTGAGCTGGCAGTGTTAATGTTGACATTTCTGAATGAAACGTGATGCTGTTTTAGAACATCATTTCAATATTGACCTTCATTGTGGCCTTCTGATGGACACTGATGTTTTTGAATTTCTTTGTTTATAGCCTCATCGGATCCTGCAGGCCCTGAAGCGCTATATCCGTGCAGAGCAGAAGGACCGGCAGCACACTCTTCGACACTATCAGCATGTCATGGCTGTAGATCCGGAGAAAGCAGCACAGATGAAATCACAAGTGAGTGAAATGTTATGAAACACAGATTGCCCCTGTTACCAAATGACAAGGAAACCTTCTACTGCTCAGTGTCTGGCTCATCTCTCGGATGCTCCTGAGGCACAGGCTTCAAATGCAAGCTGTTTTTGGGCCTGAATAGTTTCAGATTTTCCAACTAAATGTAGTAAAATAACTCCAAGGTTGAATATGCTTTTTTTTTAAAAGACGTGAAAATATACAAGAACATTCACAGAAGAAGGCCATTCTACCCATCATTTTGTTTTTGTGTCAGCACTTGTTCTTTTGAGCATTTTAACTTGGTACTAATCTCCTGTCTTTTCCCCAGAACTTTGCGCATTATTTCTATCTAGTTAATCATCCGATGCCCACTTGAATGCCTCAAGCAAATCTGCCTTCCAGACCTGAACACCTCATGACGTGAAAAAGTATTTTTGAACATCCCATTTGATACCTTAATACTTCAATTCTGTGCCCTCTTGTCCTTGATCCTTTTATGAGCAGGAACAGTTTCTCATTACCTACTCTATTCAAACCTCTCATGACTTTGAAAATTTTTGTCCAATCCCTTAAGCTTCTCCTCACCAAAGGGAATACTCCCAGCCTCTAAGCTATTCTCATCCTGGAACCATTCTTGTAAACCTCTTCTGTGTACTGTCAAGTGCGGTCACGTCCTTCTGTTAATGTGTACCCAGTACAAGCTCATAATTTCAGCTGAAGTGTAGCAAGTGTCTTATATAAGCTTAGCAGGAGCTCATTATGGTGATAAATGGGGATTTTATTCTCAGAACATGTCTAAAACTTGACATCAGTATTGTATTTCAAGATGCAGAAACTACTCTATGATCCGAACAAGTAGCAAGATTGAACACATTATAGTGAGACAAATAACATTTATCTTTGGTTGTACATGTTAAAAGAGAAATTTTAGCTAGAACACCAGCAGATCTCTCCAGCATTCGTGTCATTATCCAAAGATGACACCTCCAGCACAGCAGTTACATCACTGGCATTTTGTTTTGGATTTGTCTCATGCCTGAAGTGGAATTTGAATCCAAACTGTCTGCGTTAAAGATGCGAGTGAGCCAAGCACAGTGCAAGAAAAACAGAAACTATCTAGTTGCTGTGATTGATTCTGTTTGGATTTCATTATTGTTAACATGTGCAAGGAAATCTTGAAAAGCTTAATATGATTGTCTTCCGCATCTAGGTGGTGACCCACCTACGTGTTATCGAGGAGCGGATGAACCAGAGCCTCTCTCTGCTTTACCAGGTGCCACTTGTTGCTGAGGAAATCCAAGATGAGATTGGTGGGTACAAGTCCTGCAGAATAATCAATTGCTTGTGTTTAATAGCCTAAGAATGCTTACAATGTAGAAAAATATTTCGATTACTCTGTGTCGACGACAGATTCACACTGTCGAACTAGGCTCGACACAGTCTTAGTTGTTCCTTCTGATTATTGCAGCACTTTTTATTAATTTGGAAATCACAAGAGGTGCTTCACTGAACTTGGAACTAATCCATCACTTTTTTATGGTCAGTCTTGAATCTTGACCTATGCGACTAGCCATAAACTTCCATATTGAGTTGCTATTTGCCAGTTCCTAACCAGAAACACCTCAGTTGATGTTTCCCTTTGTGGTGGGAAATTTTATGACAACTTTAATGTATTTCTCAAGGTTCACCTGGCAAAACCCTGGGAGTTAGGCAAAGCCCCCTTTTCTCTATGATAATGATGGATTTCAGCAAATTATAATAGGATGTTATCATATATCTGTATTGGGAAAGTACAAAGACTGCATACGATAAACAGTGAACCTTATATACATGGGTCTTTACGTATTACCATTTAATAGGATTCAGTTTCACACTAATTGAGTAAAATCCTGTTCTTGGTCAGCAAGACTGCTGTGTAACTCTGCTTTTTGGTTCTTTGCATCTTCAAGTCGATTAAGATTTGACCTTCACAAGATACAAAAACTGAGGGTGATTGAAATACCATTTCATGCGCAGTTATTAAATTCATGCACATTCTTAACTTATATTTACATTGCAGCTTTGAAGCAACAAGAAACCAATCATTTTACCATTTGAAAACTTGGGCCTGCTATTTCCTTTTCAGTTATCCAGTTCCCCTCAGAAAGTTTGTTTTGATTCTGCTTCCACATCCCTTTGAGGCAGAACATTTCAAATGAATGTAACTCACTTGAAACAATTATCCAATTTTTTGGTCCATCTTCTGAAATCTGTCTCTGTTGGTTAATAATTCTTTGGCGACTGGAATTACCTACTTTGAGCAGATAGGGAAATTTAATATCAATGTCACAATTATAATGACTCTCATTGTTAGTGTCATTCTTGTAAATTGGCACTGTACCCTTCCAAAGGCCTTGACATACTTTTTAAAGTGTGATGCTATGCCAGAATTGGACTTAAAGTTTCTGAACATAATTTTTGTCATTTACTACAAATTATGTTGTAGACTAACATAACAAGGATGCAAGCTGAAAAAAAAAATAGGCTAAGTGGGCAAAAATCCAGCAGATAGAGTATAATGTGAGAAGTGTGAAGTTGTTCAATTTACCAGGAAGAATTAAAAAGCACTATTATTTATATCAGAGCATAACTGCAGAATTCCCTTAAGCGGAGGCTTTGAAATGTTCTCGTGTATGATTCACAAAAAGTTAATACATAGGTGCATGAAGTAATAAAGAAGGCTAATGGAATGCTGTCTGTTAACACAAGGAATTGAACATAAAAGCAAAGATGTTATGCTTCAGTTACATGGGACAGCTCAAATATTGTGTACACTTTTAGACTCATTATTTAATGAAGGATTTACATGGAAACAATTCAGAAGATGCCTGATATGGACAAGTTGTCTCGCCAGGAAAAGTTGAACAGGCTGGGCTTGTTTTCACTGGAATTTAGAAGAGTGAACTGTGATTTGATCAAAGTTTATAAGATTCCAAATGTTCTTGATAGTATGGATATAGACAGGATGTTTGCACTTGTGGATGTGTCCAGAACTAGAGAGCACTGTTTGGGGGTCACCCTTGGTCTGAGATAATGGTGAAATTTTTGAGTTGGGCAACTTTGGAATGTTCTACCTCAGAAGACAAGGAAAGCAGGGTGATTGAATATTTTTCAGGTGGAGACGGATAGATTGTTGTTGGGCGAGGGATCAATAGTATCGGGCTTAGATGAGATTGTGGAACTGGGGACACAAACAGATGAGCCCTGATCTTAAATGGTAGAGGTGGCTTGAAAATTCTGCTCCTAGTTTATACATTCATTCATACATTCAGCAGTTTGATACAACAGTGGTTTACAACACTTGATTTGAGATTCATGATTTTGAATTCAGATTTCACCATCTGCTGCAGTGTGATTCAAACATATATCCCCAGTACACAGGCTGGGGCTCTGGATTATTAGTCCACCATTATTATATTCTCCCCCTCCCCCTAATACTGGTGCTGAGACCCAAACTGATTTTTTTGTACTCTATGCCTTTTTCGCAGCCTTATAACATCAACTTTAGCTCAGAGTTCCATGCTGATTGCAGTTTTGTTACCTTGCCTTTGTCTATATCAAATGCCATTTACAGGTGGTCCTTGACTTGCGAATAGTTGTACTTATGAGCGAGAGCCCATAAGATTCATGATCTGGGATGTGGGCATTCGTTCTTACTTGCGAATGTAAGGATGGAGAAGTGATGCAATTTAGTATCCACATGGCACCATTTCATTTAACCCCCACCCCAGCTTGGCTGAGTGCAACCTGACAACACCATAAATGCGATGTCAGGCCAGTGCTTCTGGCCTTCTGCCCCCCTCCAGTGTCGTCCCCAAGGCTGAAAAAAACAGTGGCTAAAATAACCTCTGAAAACACACCTCAAAGTGTTGACCTGGCCCACAGAGTCTGGATTCTGTTGTTGGGTAAATGGAGCATTGTCCATTACATACCACACTTGTGGGCAAAGTTCAAGTTCACTGTTCAAAAATAAAAAAAGTCCCGTGCTGTGCAACTTTGCAGAGATTCCTCCCAAGTGCACAGCCACTTGGGTTCCGAAAGAATACTTATCAAGCTACCCAAATGCATATCTGATAGTGCATTGAAGAAATGCAAAGACATCACAATTGAGGTGACATAAAGGACCCATCTGTAAAAGGCGAAAGGCCAACAAACATTGGTAAAGATGTTAGTTGTTCCACAGTTGAAATGATTTTAAAAGGCAAAGTGTATTTTCTGAAACGGGAAGAGTCAGTGCCAATGAAAGCTACAGTAATTACAAAGCAAAGGTGTGAATAATCATAGATATGGAAAAACTTATTTGAAGTGTAAGTATGGTGGCAAAAGTGATAGTGAAGAATCCATTGCTCAACGAGGTTGGTTTAACAAATTTCAAGGGAGAGCAAACTTGCACAGCATGAAAAGACCAGCAGAAGCTGCTAGTGCTGATCTTGATGCAGTGGGTGAATTTCCTGACATTGCCTGAAACAATGAAGGCAATAGTGCTGAACAGGTGTTCAACATCGAGCTGGAGTGTTTTGAAAGACAATGCCCAACAAGCATACATTACAAAGGAGAAGACATCTATGCCAGGACATAAATCTGTGAAAGATTGGTTGACTCTATTACTTGGTTATAATGCAGTGGTGATTGCCAGCTCAAGCCTGTGTTTGTATGTCATGCTGAAAACCGGAGGGCTTTGAAGGGAATCTGGAATGCAGTTTCCAGTCATAAGGAAGTCTAGTAAGAAGGCCTGGGTAGTTTTGAGCCACTTTTGAGGGCTATTTCTGGCATCATTTTGTGCTTTGGTGGAGAAACACTGTGTCTGTGAGACTCTCCAAGATTTTATTCATCCAAGATTCTGTTCCTGGACATTGTACATACCTGGATGATTTTCACCCCAATATTAAAGTTGTGTTCTTGTCACGCAACATAACCTTTGACACCCTGTTCTACAGGCCGAGATACAATGCTTTCCCAAGCTACTACGGCAACAGACACAGGAGATAAAAACTGAAAGGAATTTACAAGTCCTGTAATACCTACCACACATTAAAGAACATTGCAGAGGAACATAGAACAGTACAGCACAGGAAAATAAGAACAAGGAGCAGAAGTAGGCCATCTGGCCCTTCAAGCCTGCTCCGCCATTTAATAATACCATGGCTGATCTTTTCGTGGCGTCAGTTTCACTTATCCACTGTCTCACCATAACCCTTAATTCCTTTACTGTTCAAAAATTATCTGTCTTAGCTTTTAAAAACATTCATTGAGGAAGCCTTAACTACTTCACTAGGCAGGGAATTCCAGAGATTCACAACCCTTTTGGTGAAGAAGTTCCTCCTTAATTCAGTCCTAAATCTGGTCCCCCTAATTTTGAGGCTATGCCCTCTTGTTCTAGTTTCACCCACCAATGGGAAGAACATCCCTGCTTCTATCCGAACTATTCCCTTCATAATTTTACATGTTTCTATAAGAAACCCCCCATATTCTTCTAAATTTCAATAACTATAATCCCAGTCTATTCAGCGTCTCCTCATAAGCCAACCCTCTTAACTTTGTAATTAACCTAGTGAATCTCCTCTGTACCCCCTCCAGTGCCGGTACATCCTTCCTTAAGTAAGGAGACCAAAACTATACACACTACTCCAGGTATGACCTCCCCAGCACCTTTTCAGCTGCAACATGACCTCCATGTTTTTAAACTCCATCCCTGTAGCAATGAAGGTCAAAATTCCATTTGCCCTCTAATTACCTGTTGGACCTGCAAACCAACCTCTGCGATTCATGCACAAGGACACCCAGGTCCCTCTGCACAGCAGCCTGCTGCAATTTTTTACCATTCAAGTAATAGTCCCTTTTACTGTTATTCCCACCAAAATGGATGACTTCACATTTATCAGCATTGAATTTCATCTGCCAGACTTTTGCCCACTCACTCAAACTATCTATATCCTCTGTACACTTTGCACTACCCCTCATCTTAGTGTCATCCACAAACTTTGACACATTACACATGGTCCCCAAGTCTAAAGCATCAGTGTAGATTATAAACAATTGCAGTCCCAGCTGTGATCCCTGAGGTACACTTATTTAAAGTCACTGTTCGCCAACTAGAAAAGCACTCATTTATACCCACTCTTTTCTTCCTGTTACTTAACCAATCCTCAATTCATGCCAATACATTGCCTGTAATGCCAAGCACCTTATCTTTAGTGCGGCACCTTGTCAAATGCCTTTTGGAAATCCAGATACACCATGTCTACTACATCCCCATTGTCCACTGCGCTCGTAATGTCTTCATAGAATTCCAGAAAATTAGTTAAGCATAACCTGCCTTTCATGAACCCATGTTGCGTCCGCCCAATGGCAGTTTCTATCTCAATGTTTTGCTATTTCTTCCTTGATGATAGATTCAAGCGTTTTCCCCACTACAGAAGTTAAGCTAACCAGCTTATAACCCCATCTTTTGTCTACCTCCTTTTTTAAACAGTGGCGTCACATTTCCTGTTTTCCAATCTACTGGACCTGCCCCAGAGTCCAGTGAATTTTGGAAAATTACCACGCAAGCATTTGATACTTCTCCAACTACTACTTTTAGTACCCTGGGATGCATTCCATTAGGGCCAAGAGCTACCTTTAGCTCCGTTAGCTTGCCCAACGCTACCTATTTCGGCCCATAATGTTGTGCTGAACATGATGGCAAACTAAACTAATCCTTTCTGTTTGCCCTTGGTCCGTATCCCTCCATTTCTTGCACATTCATGCGCTTATCTAAAAGTTCCTTAAATACCCCTGTCATATTTACCTCCACCACCACCTCTGGCAGTGTGTTCCGGACTCCTATCACACTCTGGGGGGGTGAAAAAACATGCCGCTCACGTCTCTTTTGAACTTTCCCCTCTCACCTTAAATGCATGCCCCCTAGTTTTAGACATTTCACCTCTGGGGAAAAATATTCTGACCGTCAACCCTATCTATGCATCTCACTTGTACGGACTTCTATCAAGTCTCCCCGCAGCCTCTGCTGCTCCAGAGGAAACAACCCGAGTCTTTCTAGCCCCTTGTTACAGCTCATACCTTCTAATCCAGGCAGCACCCTGGTAAACCAAAATTGTACTCGCACCTACCACCACCTCTGGCAGTCCATTCCAGATATTCACCACCCTCAGTGTGTGAAAATTACCCATCTGGACTCTTCTGTCTCTCACCCTTCTCACCTTAGCCCTGTGTTTTCTAGTTTTATGCTCCCCTACTATTGGGAAACGTTGTTGGCTATCTACCTTATAGATGTCTCTAATGATTTTATCGACCTCTATCAGGTGACCCCATCGCCTCCTATGCTCTAGGGAAAAAAAGTCCCAACCTATTCAACCTCTCCTTATAACTCAAACTTTTGGAGGAAGCACTGAGGGTGGCACAAAATGTACTCTGGGTGGGGGATTTAAATGTCTGCCACCAAGAGTAGCTCAGCAACAGCAGTACTGATCAAATTGGTGGACTCCTAAAGGAGTGAGCTGCTAGACTGGGTTGGTGGCAGGTGGTAAGGAAAAAACATATTTGACCTCATCCTTGCCAATCTGTCGGCTGCAGATACATCTTTCCCTGACAGTATCAGTAAGAGTGACCACCGCACAGTCCTTGTGGAGACTGCCTTCGCATTGAAATAGCATCCATTGTGTTGGTGGCACTGTCACCATGTTAAATGGGACAGACTTCACACAGATCTAGCAACTCAAAACTGGGCATCCATGAGGCGCTGTGGGCCACCAACAGCAGCAGAATTGTACTCTAACACTCTGCGATCTCATAGCCTGGCATGTCCCTCCCTCGCTCACCAATTACCATTAAGCCAGGTGATCACCTTTGGTTCAACGGAGATTGCAGGAGGGAGTGCTAGGAACAGCACTTGGCAAACCTAAAAATGAGGTAAAGCTACCAAACAGGACTACTTGCATGCCAAACACCATGAGCAGCAAGTGATAGACAGAGCAAAGGAATCTTAAAACCTGTTGATCAGATCTAATCTTTGCAGTCCTGCCATATCCAGTCATGAATGGTGGTGGACAATTAAACAGCTCACTGGAGGAGGAGGCTCCACAAATATCCCCATCCTTAACAATGGAAGAGTCAAGTGCATCAGTGCAAAAGATAAAGTGAAAGCATTCACAGCAATGTTCCGCCAGAAATGCCGCGTAGATGATCCATTGGTATCAATGACATAGGCAGAAGGAAGGATGAGGTCATGCAAAGGGAGTTCCAGGGAGGTGGTTTGAAAGCTGAGAAACAGGACCTCGAGGGTTGTAATCTTGGCATTACTTCATCTGTCACGTGCCAGTGGGGCTACAAAGAGGAAGATAGTACAGTTAAATATATGATTAAATAGCTAGTATAGGAGGAAGGGCTTTCAGGTATGTGGATCTTTGGGACAGGACTGCTTACACTTAAACTGGAAGGGCACCAATATCCTGGTGGACAGGATTGCAAGTGGCACTCGGGAGGGTTTAAAGTAGTGTAGCAGGGAGCGGGAACAAGGGCAATAGGTCAAGAAGTAAAATGACAGAGGAGAAGTCTGAGACTAAGGCCAGTTAAGACTAAGAGGAGACAAGGAGAGATCACTGAACACAGCAGGTCTGGAGGACTGAGGTTGGTTTGTTTTAATGCAAAATATATGAAAGGACAGGTAAACAAACTTAGGGCTTGGATTAGCATTTATAACTATGATGTAGCTATTACAGAGACTTGGTTGAGAGAGGAGTAAGACTGGCAGCTTAACATTCCAGAACTTAAAAGTTTCAGGCAAGATAGGGATATAAGAGATGGAGGAGTTGCATTACTGATTAGGAGAATATCACAGCTGTACTGAGGGAGGACACGTTTTGGGCGCTCATCCAGTGAGGTTATTGAGTAGAGCATGGAATAGAAGGGGTGTGATCACTTTGGCATTGTACAACAGACCTCCCGGTAGCCAGTGGGTGATAGAGGAACAGTTATGTGGACAGATTATGGAAAAATGTGAAAGTAGCAGGGTAGTTGTGTTGGGTGAATTTGGGACTTGGATGGGGGCTGATCTGTTAGGCCAGTCCAGGAGGGTTTTTTTGAAATAAAATGTAAATAGTCTGACTTGGGAGCCATCCTAGACCTGGTATTAGGGAATGAGCCTGGCCAGGTGATCAAAGCTTTAGTGGGGAAGTATTTCAGGAACAGTGAACGTAATTCCGTAAGTTTCAACTTACTTATAGATAAGCATAAGAGTAGCCCTGAGGTGAAAGTGCTAAATTAGAGGAAGATTAACTACTACAATATTAGGTAGAAACTGGAGAATGTAGACTGAGGGCAATTGCTGGATGGTAAATCCACATCTGGCATGTGGAAATCTTTCAAAGGCCAGTTGATCAAAGATCAAGACCATCATGTTCCTGTGAAAATGAAAGATCAGGATGGCAAGAACCTTCAATGAAAACTTGGTCAGAAAGAAAAAGAAATCATACAAAAAGTTTTAGGAAACTGAAGACAAAATAAAAAGATAGCAAGAAGGAACTCAAAAAAGGAATTCAGAGGGCTAAAAGGGGCCATGAACCGTTTTTGGAAAATAGGATTAAGGAAAATCCCAAGGCGCCTTATACATAGAACATAGAACAATACAGCGCAGAACAAGCCCTTTGGCCTATATATACACATATATATGTATAAGGATTAAGAGGGTGGCTGGGAAGAGAGTTGGTCCATCAAGGACACAAGAGGGAAATTATGCATGGAAGTGGGTGAGGACCTTAACAAATACTTTGCACCAGGATTAATCAAAGGAGAAGGACATGGTGTATGTTGTGTCTCGAGGGGATGTTGATGTTCTTGGGCATGTCAATATAGAAAAAGGTAGGTGTTGGGTGTTTTAAAAACATTAAAGTAGATAAGTCCCCAGGACCCCATGGGATCTACCCCAGAATGCTAAGGGAGGCTGCTGAGGAAATAGTTTACCAGGATGTTGCCTGATTCAGAGGATTTTTAGCTATGTGAAGAGATTAGACAAGTAGATAAGTCCCCAGGACCCAATGGGATCTATCCCAGAATGCTGAGGGAGGTAGCTGAGGAAATTGCTGGTGCCTTTGTATGAAATCTTTGTTGACTCTTTAGTCACAGGTGAGGACCCAGAGGACTGGAGATTAACCAACGTTATTCCTTTGTTTAAGGCCGGTGAGCATTACATCGATGGTGGAGAAATTATTGGAGAAGATTCTTAGGGATAGGATTTACTTACACGAAAAATCTGGACTTATTAGCAATAGGCAGCATGGCTTCGTGCAGGGATTGAATTTATTGAGGAAATAACAAAGGTGAGTAATGAGGGTAGCTTGGTAGATGTTGTCTGTGTGGACTTTGGCTAGGCCTTTGATAAAACCCCTGATGGCTTGCTGATACAAAAGATGAACAAGTCATATGGGGTCTGTAGTGAGCTGGTAAGATTGATACAGAACTGACTTAGTCATAGAAAAAACAGAAGGGTATTTTTCTGACTGGAGATCTGTAACCAGTGGTGTTCTGCAAGGAATATGTATCAGTGATTTAGAGGAGAATGTAGGTGGCCTGTTTAGTAAGTTTGTGGATGACGCAAAGATTGGGGTGCTGCAGATCGTGAGGAGAATTGCCAGAGGATACAGCAGGATATTGGAATTATAGAATTCTTATAGTGTGGAAGCAGGGCATTCGGCCCATCAAGTTCACACTGCCCCTGTGAAGAGCATCCAGACCCAGCCCTCTACCTTTCCCTGTAACCCTGCATTTCCTATGGCTAGTCCACCTAGCCTGCACATGATGGACAATTTAGCATGGTTAATCCTCCTAACCTGCACGTCTTTGAACCGTGGGAGGAAACTGGAGCACCTAGAGAAAACCCATGCACACATGGGAAGAATGTGCAAACTCCGCACAGACAGTCGCCCGAGGCTGGAATTGAACATGGATCCCTGACGCTGTGAGGCAGCAGTGCTAACCACTGAGCCACCGTGCTGCCCAGGTAGGCTGGAGACTTGGCCGGAGGAATGGCAGATGGAGTTTAATCACACAAGTGTGAGGTGATGCATTTTGAAAGGTCTAATGTAGGGGAGAAGCATGCAAGAAATGGCAGAACCCTTAACAGCATCAAAATACAGAGGGCTCTAGGCGTACAGGTCCACACTTCCCTGAAAGTGGTAACACAGGTAGATAAAGTGATCAAGAAGGCAGGTAGCGTTTTTGCCTTCATCAGTCTGGGCATAGAGTATAAAAATTGACAAGTCATGTTGTAACTATATAGAACTTCAGTTAGGCCACATTGGAATATTGCCATATTGCAAGAAGGATGTGGAGGCTTTGGAGAGGGTACAGAAATTGTTTACCAGGATGTTGCCTGGTTCGAAGGTTTTTAGCTATGAGGAGAGATTAGACAAACTTGCTTTGTTTTCAATTGAACATTGAAGAATGAGGGACATTTACAAAATTACAACATTATGAGAGGCATGAATAGAATGGAAATTGAAGCCTTTTTCCCCACAGTAGAAATGTCAGTTACTAGGGGACACAGGTTTAAGATAAAAGCGGGTAAGTATAAAGGAGATATGAGAGGCAAGTTTTTTTTTTTTTACATAGAGGGTAGTCAGTGCCTGGAATGCACTGCCAGAGGCTGTGGTGAGGACAGATTCAATAGCAATGTTTAAAAGGTATCTTGACAGAAGTATGAAAAGGCAGGAAATATAAGGTTACAAGCTGGACAGAGGAGAAAGGTTTTCAATTTAGAAAGGCATCATGTGATGCAGTCTTGGTGGGGAAAGGGCCTGTTCCTGTGCTGTACTGTTCTTCGTTCTCCTCCAGTGTTCCCCAGCATCACAGATACCAGTCTTCAGCCAATTCAATTCACTCCTTCTGATATCGAAAAGTGGTTTGAGGGAACTGGATACTGCAAAGACTGTGGGCTGTGATAACATTCTACCAATAGTACTGAAGACTTATGCTCCAGACCTTGCTGCTCCTCTAACCAAGTTCTTCCAGTACAATTACAACGCTGCCATATACCAAAAATGTGGAAAATTGCCCAGGTATGTCATTTGCACAAAAAGCAGGATGAATCCAATCCAGCCAATTACTGCCCATCAGTCTACCATGGCATCAGTAAATTGATGGAATGTGTCATCAACAGTGTTTTCCAAGCACCGCCTGCTCTGGAAAAACTGCTCGGTGCCGCCCAATTTGGGTTCCGCAAGGACCACTCAGCCTCTGATCTCATTGGAGCCTTGGTTAAAGCATGTACAAAAGAGCTGAAGTCCGTCGGTGAGATAAGAGTGACAGCCTTGAAATCAAGGCTGCATTTGATGGAGTGTGGCATCAATGACCCCTGGCAAAACAAATCAGCGGTATCAGGAGAAAACTCTCCACTGGTTGGTGTCATACCTGGCACATACAAACTTAACTATACTTGAGGAGTACTTGAGGAGATCAGTTATCTCAGGATATCTCTACAGGAGTGCTCAAGGTAGTTTCCTGTGCCAGTCATCTTAGCTGTTGACTCAATGATCTTCCTATTCATCAAAAGGTCAAAAGTGGGGATGTTCGCTGATGATTGCACTATTTGCGATTCCTTAAGTACTAAAGTAGTCCATGTTCAAATGTAACAACATCTGGACAATATCCAGGCTTGGGCTGACAAGTGGTAAATTACACTCTGACCACACAAATGCCAGAAACTGATCACCTCCAAGAAAAGACAATCTAACTGCCTCCCCTTGTCATTTAATGACATTACCATCACCGAATCCCCTACTGCCAATATCCTTGGTGTTACCATTGACCAGAAACTCAACTGGACTTGCTGCATAAACACAGTGGCTACAAGAGCAGGTCACAGGCTAGGAACACTGCAGTGAATAACTCACTTCCTGACTCCCCAGAGCCAGTTTTTCATCTACAAAGCATAAGCCATGAATGTGATGGAATACTCCTCACTTGCCTAGTTGAATGCAGCTCCAACAACACTGAAGTAGCTTGACGCCATCCAGGACAAAGCAGCCCACTTGATTGGCCACATTCATAAGCAGCCAATCCCTCCACCTCTGCCTCTCAGGAGAAGTAGTGTGTATAATCTACAAGATGCACTGCAGCAATTCACCCAAATCTTTAGACAGCACCCTTCAAATCCACAACCATTTCCGTCTAAAAGGACAAGGGCAGCACATACATGGGAGCACCACCACGTTTAGGTTCCCCTCTAAACTACTCACCATTCTGACTTGGAAATAAAATGTCGTTCCTTCACTGTCGCTGGGTCAAAATCCTGGAACTCCCTCTTCATGGGCATTGTGAGCCAACCTACAGCATGTGGTCAGCAGCAGTTCAAGAAGGCAGTTCACCACCGTCTTCGCAAGGGTGACTAGGGCCTGTGATGAATGCTGGCCAGCCAGTGACACCCATGTCCCATGAGTGACTGAATAAATGTTTTAAAGTTGTGGCGTTCCTGGCTAGGCCACCATTTATTGCTAATCCCCATTTGCCCTCAGTGATGAGCTACCTCTTTGAATTTCTGCAGTCTATCTGTTGCAGTGCATTGATGGTGCATTTAGGAAGAGAATTCCAGGATTTTAATTCAGTGACATTGAAGGGATGGTAATATGGTTCTAACTCAAAAGTATGTGGCTTTGAGAGGAACACTGGTCGTGTTTCTAGGCGTGTACTAACCCTATGCTGATGTGTGGTAGAGATGGCTAATTTTGAAAGTGCTGTCGTAGGAGGCTTGACAGGTCAGTGTGGTGCATCTTGCATGTGGTGCAGAGTGTACGTTGATGGTGGAGGGGGTGAATTTGAATAGTGTGCCAATCAAGCGAGCTGCTTTGTCCCAGATGCTATCAAGTTCCTCATGTGTTGTTGGAGCTGAATTAATCCAGTCAAGTGGGACGTTATTCCATTACATTCCTGATTTGTGCCTTGTCGATGGTGGGTTCAGTTAGCTCAGTTGGGTGGACAGCTGTTCTGCAATGCAATATACCAACAGCGCAGGTACAATTTATCACATCAGCTAAGGTTACCATGAAGACGAATGAGAGAGCAACCTCTGGGACTATGGCGACATTACCTATCCATCATCAACGAGGAAAAGTATTGGGGACATGTGAAAAGTCAATAAAGAACTGGAGATGTTGGAAATCTGAAACATAAACAGCAATTACTGGAGAAACTCAGCAGATCTTGACTATAAAAAAGAGGAACAGAATTAGTCCATTCGAGTTATCAAGTCTGCTCAGGCCATTCAGTAATGACTGATATGTTTCTCAAGCCCATTCTGCTGCCTTCTCCCCATAACTCTTGATTCCCTTGCTAATTTGGAGCACAAGTCTTCCGTCCTTCAGAAAATTTCTACAAATCTTCAGCCTTATCTTTTGCACTGATGTGCTGGATTCCCCCATCTTTGAAGATGGGGATATTTGTGGAGCAACTCCACTATGTTGCTTAATTGTCCGTGACCGTTCACGACGGGATGTGGCAGGACTGCAGATGTTAGATCAAATCCATTGGTTGTGGGCTCGCTTAGCTCTGTTTATCACTTGTTGCATATGCTATTTGACATGTAAGTAGTCCTGTTTGGTAACTTCACCAGGTTTACACCCCACTCTTAGATATGCCTGGTGCTGCCCCTGGTATGCCTTCCTGCCCTCTCTATTGAAGCAGGTTAACTGAAGACTGACATCTGATGTGATGCTGAGGACAGTCTGAAATTAATCAACTTTTTAGCACTTCTTGCTAAAGACTGTGTAACTACTTCTTTGGTGTTTTTCTGGCAGTGTGTCCCCCTTCATTGAGGATGAGCATGTTTGATGCCTCCAACTCTAGTTAGTCCTTTAATCATCCAACACCATGAATGAATGTGGTAGGACTGTAGAGCATAAATGTAATCTATTAGTTGTGGGATTGCTTAGTTCTATCACATGTTGCACCTGTTGATTGATAGGCAAATACTCCTATTATATAGCATGACCAGGTTGTAAGCTCATTGTAAAACTCTCAGCACTTGAAGTTAGTGGTAGAGTGGGGAATATGTTGGGCTAAAAGTGTGCATGCTAAGGTTCGATGCAATTTTCTTGCTGCTGATGATCCACAACGCCTCATGGGTGCCCAGTTTTGAATGCTGCATCTGGTCAGAGAGTCTCCTCATGAAAACTGACCAGGTCTCTCAGGTGGTCACGCTGATTAATATTGTCACTGATGGATGTATCTGTGATGGGTAGAGAGGTGAGGACAAGGTCTCCATATATTTTCTTTGTTGTTGGTGCCCTCACCGCCTACTAGTCACAATCTGGCAGATGTGTTCCTCAGGAATTGGCCAACTTGATCAGTAGTGGTGCTTCTGAGCCACTCTTGGTGATTGATGCTTCATATTTGATGTTAATGTCTCCATCCAGTGTACATTCTGTGCCTTATTGCTACCCTCTGTGCTGCTTCCAACTGATGTTCCACATGGAGGAATGGTCCTTGGGCACCTCCCTCCCAACAATGCTGCCACCTCTGCCGTTTGGATGGATATGCCCAGGGATGATGATGTTTGTGTGGTGGCTATAAAGTATGATCTAGTGAGTCCAGATTGTGTTTTGCTTAACTGGCCTGTGGTACAACTTTGCCATTGGTGTTTTAGGCTTGGCCCGAAAAGGAAATTATTAACCATGCTATCTTCCTGTTGCCTGAAGGGATTTGCAGATATCTCCTCTTGCATCCCTCTATTCCTTGACAAGGGGAGATGTACAGCATGGAAACAGACCCTTTGGTCCAACTCATCCATGCTGTCCAGATATCCTCAGTTAATCTATTCCCGTTTGCCAGCATTTGGCCCATATCCCTCTAAACCCTTCCTTATTCATGAGCCCATCCAGATGCCTTTTAAATGTTATAATTATACCAGCCTCCACCACTTCCTCTGACAGCTCATTCCATACATGCACCCCCGCCCCCCCAACTGTGTGAATAAGTTGCCCCTTTGATCCCTTTTAAATCTTTCGCCTCGCACCTTAAATCTATGCCATCTGGTTTTGTACTCCCCTACCTTGGGGAAAAGACCTTAGCTGGTCACCCTATCCATGCCTGTCATGGTTTTATAAGATCACCCCTCAACCTCTGACACTCCAGGGAAAATAGCCCCAGCCTATTCACCTCTCCCTACAGCTCAAACCCTCCAACCCTGGAAACATCCTTGTAAATGTTTTCTGAACACTTTCAATTTTCACAATAGCCTTCCCATAACAGGGAGACCAAAATTAAACACGATATTCTAAAAGTGGCCTAACCAAAGTCCTGTACAGCCGGAACATGACCTCCCAACTTCTAAACTAAGTGCACCAAATGCTGCCTTCACTATCCTGTTTACCTGCGACTCCACTTTCAAGGATCTATGAACCTGCCCTCCAAGGTCTCTTTATTGGGCAACAATCCCCAGGACCTTACCATTAAGTGTGTACGTCCTACCCTGAATTGCCTTATCAAATACAGCACCTCACATTTATCCAAATCAAACTCCATCTGCCCCTCATCGACTCATCTGATCAAGGTTCCGTTCTCCGAGATAACCTTCTTTGCTGTCCCTACACCACGGATTTTGGTGTTATCTGCAAACTTACTAACCATGCTTCCTATATTCACATCCAAGTCATTTATATAAATGACAAAAAGCAGTGGACCCAGAACTGATCTTCGTGGCACACTGCTGGTGAAAGGCCTCCAGTCCGAAATCCTCCACCGCCCTCTGTCTCCTACCTTTGAGCCAGTTATGTATCTGAATGGCTACTTCTCCCTTGTGATCTAACCTTACTAACCAGTCTAACATACAGAACCTCGTCAAATGTGTTAATGAAGTCACTACAGACCATGTCCACTGCTCTGCCTTCAAAGTCGTCTTTGTAACTTCTTCAAAAACCTTAACTAAATTAGTGAGACACAGTGTCCCACACATAAAGCCATGTTGGCTATCCCTAGTTAGACCTTGCCTTTCCAAATGCATTTAAATCCTGCCCCCTGAGAATCCCGTCCAACAACTTGCCCACCACTGATGTCAGACTCACCGATCTGTTAGCTTTGTTGACTGCATGGCTGGCTTGCAATGCAGAGTTACAGCAACAGCATGTTCAGTTCCCATACCAGCTCAGGTTACTGTGAAGAACTCTCCTTCTCAGGCTGTTCCCTTGCCTGAGGCGTGGTTACCCTCAGATTAAACCACCTTCGGTCGTTTCTCTCAAATGAAAGAGCAGCCCTGTGGTCTGGTAAGACTGTAGCGATTTTATCTTTGTTCCTTGACACCTTTTAGTTCATTATTTGTTGTTTATTCTCTGGCCTTTCTTATCCTTCCCAGATGTATTACCCCATTCTTCTCTGAGTTAAATTCATTTACTGTTTTTCTGTCCAGTTCATCAATCGGTTGACAAATCTTGAAGTTTGCAGCTTCCTTTCTCACTCTCAAGCACAGTCAATTTTTGATTCAAGATTAAATTTCTTGATTACTTAAATCTAAATCATTAATATAAACTGAGAAAAGCGAGGGAATTAGTACTGAGCCCTGTAGAACTCCTTGTGAAACCTGCTTTCTAGTCAGTTAAAAAAGCCGATCTACCAATAACTTTTGTTTCCTCTAACTAAGCTAATTTTGGATGCAAGCTGCATGTTCCTGTTGATCCCTGAGTTTTCAATTTCCTGATCAGTTTGGTCTGGACGTTATCAAAACAAGTAGTTCTGTATTGTAGCCTCACCAGGTTGTCAAACTCGATGTATATCGCATTAAATCCACTATTCTGATTGACCCTTTCTGCTCCCTCTTCCGAAAATTCAGTATATTATTCAGACATGACTTCCTTTAACAAATTGTGCTGAGTTCAATAATCATTTATCACACCCGTTGGAATTTTTTCCCATTTTCTCCCCAAATTATTCCCCCACTGTGGTAAGGCTGATAGGCCTGTAACTATTTTGGCTATCCTTTCCAACCTATTTTAATAGGAGTAGGCCTCCAGTTTTCTAGCACATTTTCCTGCATGAAACTGATACTCAGAAAAGAATTTAAAATGTGATGGCGCCTGTCCGTTTCGCCTCTTGCTTCCCATAACAGCCTGAGCTAATTTCGTGTGGTCCTGGTGGTTTATCCCATTTGTTATTTCACAGTTCGCTGCGTTAAGTGAAAAATGAAGCAGACATAAGTTGAAACAGGTATAAAGTGTTCATTAAGAACCCTGTCAACCTGCTCTGCCTATGCTCACAAGCTACTTTTTCCATCTCCCATTGGCGTCAACTGAGCCCCACTATTCCCAAAGTTCTTTCTTTCAGGTACACAGTCCTTCAATTTACCTGGCTTTCAGATCAAGTTTGATAGAAATCACGGACCAGGTTTCTATATTGAATAACAATTATTATTTCTTATAAGAAATTCTACTATAGCTGCAGGTAAAATGATATAAACCATTGGCATATTATACAACTAACTGAAACTCTTATCCCCTTGTAAACTGTCCCTTATACAGACAATCAAATAGGGAAAATAGATTTTTGGCAGAGGTAAAAAAAAGACTGGAAAGTCAGTTCAATGGTCTTTACTTCCTCATGCCGATGTTGAGATGTTCCTACTTTGGCCAACCAGGCCCTCGAGCTTAATTTGTCTTTCCCTAGAAGCTTCCAATGATTTGTAAGAGACATAGTGAGATTCACTTGCACAATGTCTCTGATTTATCAATTCAAAAGTCACAGCTCACAGCAACATCTGCAGAAAAAGGAATTGATTTTCTTCCAGTTTAAACTGGACATTTTTTTCCTGCAGAGAACACTCAGCTTTTGCTAGACAAAACAACTGCATGCACTTAAGTGTCTTTCTCTCTCCGTGTCTGTGTCTCTGTACCTTGTTTTCAATTCTAATCTGCTCAGTTAGCTGGGAACCAATCAGCTTCATTTGTAAACAACTCCTTGGGTCCTAATCGTCTGCACATTTCAGGAGCCTATAGCCACAAAAAACAAATTTGCAATAGGTATCAAATTCCTTGCTGTGAAATTTTGTGACTTTCCTGATAAATCCCTCTACAGCAGTTTTCTCATTGCAGTCCAGTTTTTAAAGACACAGTCCTTGCATCTAATTGACTACTATTTCTTTATTTTCCCTTTTTATTCTTTTGCTTATGTATTCACAAAACATCTTTCAATTTTTATGATTTTACTTGCCACTATTTTTTCATACCCTCTCTTTATTCTCCTTTTTTTGTCATTTCATTCTTGCACTTTCTATACTCCTAGCTTCCTGCTTTATTGAGCTCTTATGACAAAAGCTTTTCTTATCTTATCCGACTATATCCTGTTTGACATCCAGTGAGTGTTCCCTATCCTTTTTCTTAGTGGGAATGTATTTTTCTGAACCCACAGTCCTTCTTGATTGTCTCCCAGTAATTAGACTCTGATTTATAAATAGTTGTTTGGCCGTACAAAACTTGAGAATTGCTGATAAAAGACAAAAGTGTGTCTCTTTTTTCAGCATAACTCTGATATAACTTCAACAAACAGTTTACAATTCACTTTTGATCAATTGTATCACAGTTTACTAGTATTTTATCCTGGGCTTGCTGCAATGTTCTCCTGAAGCTTGATACAAGTTGGTGGAACGGCACCTTTGTGGCATCAATGTGATATAAAGCACCCAGTGCTTTACAGGCACTGTGCAGCCATCAAGATTCTAGGATGTAAAACTCAAGAACCAAAAGGAGCAATCACATTGCCTCATGTGGACTATGGGCCCCGGAACAGTCAGAGAGAAGTAGAGGAGCAGATATGTTAACAACTTTTACATTACTCTGAAATTTATAGGGGAGTTCAGCTTCCCCAACATCAATTGGAGTAAGTCAGAGTGTGAAAGGTTTAATGGGAGTGGAGTTCTTAAAGTGTATCTTGAAGAGGTTTTTAAGGTAGTACATAAAAGACTCTACTAAAAGTCCTGGACTTAATTTTAGGTCATGAAGTCAGGCAAGTGATTCAACTATTAATGAGGGAGCATTTTGCAGACAGTGATCTTAGCTTTGTTGGATTCAAGATTGTTATGGAAAGAACAGAGGCCTTCAATCTAAGTTCTAGACTGAGAGAAGGCTGGTTTTAATAAGATCAGATGTGGTTTGACCAGGGTGGACTGGGAGCAGATGCTTTTGTTATTGACCAGGCCAGATTCCCTCAAAATATGTTAAGAAGGTAGCCTTGACCCTCACTTTTTCTTATTTTAAAGGTAAAGATAAGGTGCTGTGTTCCAGATGCAATTTGATTGGTTAAATTGCTTGATGTAAGCAAAGCACAATTTACTCAAACACTACAGTTAAAATGCCACAAAAGAAGGAAGAACTTGTAATAACAACTCGATTGGAAAATGTAACAGAATAATAAATGCAATAACTATTACCAATTAACTGTTTCAATATAGTAAATACCATAAACAACCCTTAGCAAAAAGGCAAATTCAGAAAAACAGATTGCCTCACATGTAATCCTATTAGCATGCAGCAGCTCCCCAGAGAGAGAGTGAGTGTAGCAGCCGGGAGACTTTCACTGCCTTCCAACCCTGCTGAAACCCTGGCAATAATTGCCAGAAGCTTACTAAAAAATTCCTAAATCTGTGAGAATTTGACCATATTCACTCAGGCTGCTTATTTTATCCCAACCTTTTAAAAAAAAACCCAAGACCTCACGAGTTGTTTATCTTCTCATAGGCTGTTCATCACCTGTTTCCCCAATTTCTCTCTCTAGGAGAAATCAGGACAAAACGCATCTCTTAAAGCCACAGTATCATCACACTTAAATAAATCCATGTCAGAGCAGTGGGATGCATTCAAGGAGGAAATATCAGAGTGCTGGGACAGCATGTTCCAAAAAAGATTAAGGATGGGACCAACAAATCTAGCAAAAGAGAGGCTCATGGCAGATACTGAAGACTCGAAACAGCAGTAGCCCTAGAGAACTATGGCATGTCCAAGGGGAGCTGAAAAGTGAGAACATGAGAAAAGGGGACATGATAGTGGCAGGCTAAAACAAAGGAAAATCCTAAGTTGTTTTAGAGGTAAATTAAGGGAAAGGGACAAAGAGGGGAATAGTATGGCCCATTAATTTCCACAGCAGTAATTTTTGTAAAGTTTTAAATGAATACTTTGTCCCTCTCAATAGTGAATACTGACGCAATGTGATATAAGAATCAGGAAGAAGGTCTTTGGTACAATTTTAAAAATTAGTATAGACTGGGAGAAGGTTCTGAGTGGTCTGGCTACTTAAAAGTAAATAAATCACCAGGGTTGGATGAAACACATCCTAAGTGAGTGAGGCGAGGGAAGAAATAGCTGGGATGCTTGCAAACATTTTCAGTTCCTATCTGGCCACAGGAGAGGTGCTGGAGGATAGCCAAGGTGGTACTGTTATTCAAGGGATAAACAAGGAAACTATAGGCCAGTCAGTCTAACCTTGGTAGTGGGAAAACTACTGGAAGTAATTCTGACGGACAGAGTTAATCTACATTTGGAGAGGCGGGGATTAGTCAAGAACATTTAGCATGGGTTTGTTAAGGAGAAGTTATGTCTGACCAGCTTTCTGAATTTTTCGACGAGATGACCAGGCATGTAGATGAGGGTAATGTGACATGAATTTAAGCAAGACTTTTGATAAGGTCCCACGTGGGAGCCCGATAGCAAAGGTAAGAGTAGGTGGGATCTAAGCAAATTTGGCAAATTGAATCCACAATTGACCATGTTGCAGGAAGCAAAGGGTGCTGGTTAACGGGCATTTTCTGACTGTAAGTCTGTGTCCATTGGGTTCTGCAAGGATCAGTGTCGGCGCTTTTGCTGTTTGTGCTTTCTATAAACAGTGGAGATTTGAATGTAGAAAGGTCGAGCAGTCACTTCGTGGATGACACAAAAATTGGTCAGATGGTAGAGTGGGGAGGATAGCCTTAGACTAAAAGGTGATATAGATGGGCTGGTCAGATGGACCGATCCGTGGCACATGGAATTCAGTCTGGTAATTGTGATGTACTTGGGCAGGACTAACAGCATAGAGGAATACATGATGAATGCTAGGACCCTGGGAAGCATCGAGGATGAGAAGGAGCTGAAATGCATGACCACCAACTCCTTAAAGTAGTGGTACAGATAGATAAGGTGGTTAAGAAGACATGCAAAGAGTTTAAGAGCTGTGTAAATCGTTGGTCAGGCCACAGCTAGAGTTTTTTTCTTAATTCATTCATGGGATGAGGCATAGCTGTCCAGGCCAGCATTTATTACCTATCCCTAATTGCCCAGTTAAGAGTCAGCCACTAGGCCAGACCGGGTAAGGATGTCACTTTCCTTCCTAAAGAACATTAGTGAACCAGATGTGTTGTTCTGACTATCAGCAATGGTTTCATGGTCATCATTGGACTCTGTTTCCAGATTTTTTTAAAATTTGAATTCTGACATCTGCCGTGGCAGGATTTGAGCCCAGGTCTCCTGGGTTTTTCTGGGTCTCTGAATTACAATCCAGCAATAAAACCACTAGACCATCACCTTCTGTTATATAGAGTATTGCGTGTAGTTCTGGAATCCATATTATAGAAGGGGTATAATTGCACTGCAGAGGGTGCAGGAGAAATTTACCAGGATGTTGCTTGGATTTTACTTATGAAGAGAGATTAGACAGACAGGAGTTATTTTCTTTGGAGTGGAGGGAGGAGGAGAGGACATGATTGAGGTGTTTAAAATTGTGGGGCATAGACAACATTGACAGGAAGGAACATTCCTCTTGGTGGAGAAATCATTGACTGGGGACATAGATTTAATGTAAGGGGCAGGAGGTTTAGAGGGGATGTGAGGAAAACATTTTTACCCAGATGATGGCAGGAATCTGGAACTCGCTGCCTGTAAGGGTGGTAACGGCAGAAACACTTAACATATAAGTCGTACTTAGATGTTAAGGCATACAAGGCTATGCTGGTAACTTGGATTAGAATAGTTAGATTGTTTTTAACTGGCACAAACTCATAGGCAGACCTCTGTGACTCCTCATTGAGTTCTACAACTTCAGAGTATGACCTCTGTTCTCCATTTTGAATGCAAATTTTTGGAATATTTGAGGGCTGTAATAGAATAATTCAGTGTACCAGGGGATTGGAAAACTGACAAAGTGACACCCTTGTTCTAAAAGGGAGGGAAGCAAAAAGTGCATACGTCTAGACTGATTAGCGTACCATCAATTGTTAGAAATATTTTGCAATCAATTATTGAAGAAGTAATAGCAGAACATTTGGAAAATCAAAGGAGATTCAGCATGGCTCATGAAAGGGAAATCATGTCTGATTAATTTATAAAAGTATATTGAGGAAACATCAATCAAGCGTGGGTCAACAGTGTGCACCTGCATCCGCAGTCAATGCCACAGACATCAGATCAGACTTCTTGAGAGTGAACTCATGGAAAGTGAATGGCCCGGATGAAGTCCCCGGCCATGCACTCAGATCTTGCGCGCACCAGCAGGTGGAAGTATTTGCAGACATCTTTAACCTCTCCTTACTACGATATGAGGTTCCCACCTATTTCAAGAAGACCGCTATCATCCTGGTGCCACAGAGAAATCAGGCAAGGTGCCTTAATGACTACCACCCAGTGGTTCTGACATCCATGATTATGAAGTGCTTCGAGACATTAGTAACAGCACACATCAACTCCAGTCTCCCAGATTGCTTTGTTCCACTACAATCCACCTACTGCAGCAATAGATCCATGGCAAACACCATCTCCCTGGCCTGTATTCATCCCTAGTACATCTGGATAACAAGGGCACCTATGTCAGACTCCTTTTTACTCAAAAATGAAAACAGAAATCACTGGATAAGCTCAACAAGCCTGGCAGCATCTGTGGAGAGAAATCAGAGTTAATGTTTCAGGTCCAGTGACCTTTCCTCAGAAGCAGTTCCAAGGAAGGGTCACTTGACCTGAAACATCAACTCTGATTTCTCTCCACAGATGCTGCCAGATCTACTGAGCTTTTCGAGCAATTTCTGTTTTTGTTTCTTATTTACAACATCTCCAGTTCTTCTGACATCTTATTTATTCACTTTAGCTCTGCCCTCAATATCATAATTCCAACCAAACTGATCTCCAACTCTGAGACCTAGGACTCTGCTCCCTGCTCTGCAAGTGGATCCTTGACTTCCTGACTCGCAGACCGCAATCAGTAAGGATAGGTAAAAATATCTGCCTCCATAGTAATCCTCAACACTGGTGTCCTGCAAGGCTGAGTACTCAGCCCCTTGCTATACCCACTATACACTCATGACTGTGTGGCCAAATTTAGCTTTCACTTCATTTACAGATTTGCTGAGGACACAACCATAGTGGATCACATCTCAAACAACGACAAGACAGAGTACAAGGAGAGAGATAGCCAGCTTAGTGGCTTGGTGTAAAGACAACAATCTCTCCAATGTCAGCAAAACAAAGGAGCTGGTCATCGACTTCAAGAAGCAGGGTAGAGGACACACCGAGATAACAAGGTGTGGAGCTGGATGAACACAGCAGGCCAAGCAGCATCATAGGAGCAGGAAAGCTTGACGTTTCGGGCCTAGACCCTTCATAGTGCAGAGGTGGAAGTGGTCAAGAGCTTTAGGTTCCTGGGAGTAAATATCACTAATAATCTGTCTTGGTCAAATCACGTCAACACTACAGTCAAGAAAACGCACCAATGCCTCTACCTCCTCAGAAGGCTAAGGAAATTTGGCATGTCTACAATGACTCTGACCAATTTTTTATAGATGCACCGTAGAAAGTATCATATGCAGATGCATCACCGCTTGGTATGGCATCTGCTCTGCCCAAAATAGCAAGAAATTACAGAAACTTGTAAATGAAGCCTAGTCCATCACAAAAACCAGCTTCCCCCACTGTGTTAGGAAAGCAGCCAACATAATCAAAGACTCCTCCCACCCCTACTATACTCTGTTCCACCCTCTTCCATTGGGCAGAAGATACAAAAGTTTGAAAACCCATACCAACAGATTCAAGGGCAGCTTCTTCTCCGTTGTTATCAGATTTATGAATGGACCTCTTGAAATAGAATTGATCTTTCTCAGCACCTTTTCTGCAGTTGTAACATTACTCTGCATTCTGTTTTATTTCCTTGATGTACTTGCGTAAGGTATGATTTGTCTGGTTAGCACAGTAAACAATACTCTGACACATGTACTGAGATACAGTGAAACAATAAACCAAATCAAATCAAGAAGGGAACTAGTAGATATACTCAGACTTCCAGAAGGCAAGATATCGGTGAAAAAGTTAAATCATATTAGAACCCGTGATGTTGGAGTAGTATATTGGCATGGATTGAGAATTGGCTAATGAGCAGGAAACAACTAAGGGTTAAGGGATTCTTTATCAGGTTGGCAAGCTGTAAACAGCAGGGTTCCGCAGGGATCAGTGCAGGGACCACAACTGTTAACAATATATATTAATGACTTGGAGGAAGGAAGTGAATGTACTGTCACCAAATTTGCAGATGACACAAAAATAGGTGGAAAGGCATGTTGCGAGAGGGATACTAACAGCGCAGTATTCATAGGTTAAGTAAGTGGGCAAAAAATTGGCAAATGGATTATCATGAGGGAAAATGTAAAGTTATTCATTTTGGAAGAAGAACAATATTATTTAAATGGAGGAAAGCTACAACACAAAGGAACTTGCAGTTACTTGTGCATGAAACACACAGCTAGCACATGGAGGCAGCAGGCAATTGGGAAGGCTAATGGAATGTTGGCTCTTATTTCAAGGTAGTTGGAGTATAAGAGTTGGCAAGTCTTCAACTATATAAAGTGCTGGTGAAACCATATTCAGAGTAGTGTTTGCAGTTTTGGTCTCCCTGTGTAAAAAAAATATTATCTTGTTGGAAGCAGTACAGAAAATGTTCACTAGCATTGAGGAATTGTTTTATGAGTAAAAGCTGGACAGGTTGCAACTCTACTCACTGGAGTTTAGAAGAATGAGAGGTAGTCTCGTTGAAATACAGATTCTTAAGGGACGTGACAGGGTAAGTTCTGAGAGAATGTTTGCCCTCATGGGAGAGCCTAGAACCACAGGGCATAGGCTCAGAATAAAGGGGTGCCAATTTAAGAGTGCATTAAAGAAGAATTTCTTCTCTCACAAGGTTGAGTGTCTTTGGAAGTCCTTGACACTGAGTTATGGGGCAGAGTCCTTGTGTACATTTAAAGCTGAGATGGATAGATTCTTGATTAGTAGGGGGAAGTCAAGAGTTATGGGAAAAGGCAGGAAAGTGGATATGAGCAATGTCAGATCAGTCATGATCCTGTCGAAGGCAGAGCAAGCTTGAGGAGCCGAACGGCCTACTCTTCCTGTTTCTTACGGTCTGCATTGTTTCTAATTTATGATCTGTACACACATTTTGAGCTGTTAGTCTTCAATGAATTTACAAATGCTTCCTCATAGTAAGTAAATTGAATTGACATCTAATCCAAGTCAATAGCCTGACAATTCAGGACCAGAGAGCTCTAAGTGAGCAACATTGGACTCCTTGTTGCTTGAGAATAATGTATAGATGGTGAAGAGTCTAGGAGAAATGGTGTTGCTTGAGAAAAGTGTGCTGTAATTAACAACTGTATAATTGTGATTGTTTGCAACTTACTTGTAATTCAACAGTATATTGGATTTGTGTAGATGGATTTATTCTGAGAGTTTGCTTTGTCTCAGCAAAACGTGACAATGTAAAATGCACTTTCCCTAGATGAGCTACTCCAGGAGCAACACTTCAGTGTGGATCAGCTTGCTTCCAGCTCTGAAAGCCAAACTGCATTTGATTCTGTTGAGGCACCATTTGTTGATGGCAAACCATTCCGGCCTATTCAGGTTAAGACAATGCCAGCTATCGCTGATGTCCAAGGTATGTGATGCTTGGAACAGAGAACGCAAAAATATTTGGTCGTTGATTAAAATGATTAAGAAATTGATTATTTTTAACAAAACATAAATGAAGACATCTAACCTTTACAAGAGAAATTTTTCCGGGTATAGTCAAGAATTTAGAGCACCTGTTAAAGATACAGTTCACTTTGTAGTTTAGATTAGAATTCTCAAGATAATGTGCAGATAGTGACAAAATTGGGGGAATAATGATCCACCCTAGAATCTGGAATGGAGAGAAGGGGGTATTTTGTGTATATATAATTATTTAAATATTTATATATATTTCACACAACATAGTTCGCTGGTCAGTTTGTGCCAGCTCTCATTGTCTGTCTGTCTGTCCCTTGCTCGCTCGCTCTCTTACCCAAGCTGCCACCTCCACATTCACACTCTTCACTGTTTTCTTTCTCTTTCCTCCCTCATCACCCGAATGCCCTCTTCTGGTTATGCCAGCATTCCCATCCATTTTCAAATTACTGTGTTTAGCTTGAGTTTAATAATCGATCAGACTAAACCCTTCATGGATTCATTGTATTGCAGCACACAGTAATAAACTGAAAAGGGTAAATGAGGGATTTATGACCCCAATGTACATGTTACATTGAATGGATTGCCTGCTGGTGTCCTTACTGACTCCCTGAATCTTGAGGGTTACTTCCATGACTCTCCAGCCAATATCATCCTGGTCATTATTTTGTGTCATCTATAGGAATCATTTCCAACCTGCAAGTAAAAGAATCTATAACTAAATTAAGGTATGATTTGTAAGCCTCTAAAAGTTGCAGGTCAAAAGTGATTAGCAACAGTGACAATTGTGAGGAAAAGAATCTTCCAAAGGTGGTTCAGCATTGGGTTCAATTTCCAAATTGTCTCTGACCTGCAGCCCCTGATCATGCAGCCCTAAGAGGGAAAAGAAGCACATTTCATTAAAGCAATAAAGAACTAACGTACTGTTGACTGGGTGGCTCTCTTTCTGGATAACAAGGTGTGGGGCTGGATGAACACAGCAGGCCAAGCAGCATCATAGGAGCAGGAAAGCTTGACGTTTCGGGCCTAGACCCTTCATCAGAAATCAGCTCTCTTTCTGGAGTTCTTTCTGACAACCTGGTGTTCTGTAGCTAAACCTAGTAACAATTTGTCAGTATCAGCAAATTCCCCAAAGAAAGTTAGGTGTCATCACCTTGATTGTATGTGCAAGTGTCCACATGTCAGTATAAGCATAGAAAATAAGTGCAGGAGTAGACCATTTGGCCCTTCAAGCCCCCACCACCATTCAATATGATCATGGCTGATCGTGCAATCTCAGTATCCCATTCCTGCATAATTCCACAAGTTCACAACTTTGAGTGAAG
Source organism: Ginglymostoma cirratum (assembly GCA_024137785.1). Classification (NCBI taxonomy): domain Eukaryota; kingdom Metazoa; phylum Chordata; class Chondrichthyes; order Orectolobiformes; family Ginglymostomatidae; genus Ginglymostoma; species Ginglymostoma cirratum. The sequence goes on from JAHRHZ010000041.1 coordinate 39,229,195, forward strand.
AAAATCTTCCTCGTCTCGATCCTGAATGGCTTACCCCTTAATCTTTTGACTAGACCTCTAATTCTGGACTTCTGCAACATCAGGAGCATTCTTCCCACTCTAACCTGGCCAGTCCCAGTGCAGTGTAGAGACCAATACATTGAGATTACTCCATATTCTTCCACCCTCTTTACAGCAGGCAAGCTGGAGAGGCTTGAGCATTGCCTGCAAGATCTGATTATTCCTATTGTTGTTTCAGCTGCTGTTCTTTATACAAATAAATTGTTCTTAACTCTGGAGAACAAACTGTTTAAATAGGAGGGAATTGATATATATTGTGCACACCATCATTCCAGCTCCACAAGGTCTTGAGGTTGGATTTTTCTGTTGATTGGACCAAAACTCTCAGAGCTTCTAAGGTCCAAATTGAAACAAGTTGAGATTGTTTGAACCCAGCCTGTATTGGGTAAGAGAACACCAAACGTTAAAAATGAAACTGCCAAGCTGATGCCGTAAACTGAAGTACTGGTCAGATTTTTATGTTGTATTTGGGCGACCCATAGACTCAAGTGCTTTTTGAGAATCAGACATAAAGTGGCTTTCACGTCCAACAGATTAAATTCAAACTAAGAATATATTTAATTGAATAAAACCTTTTCTATTTTTGTGGGGTTTAGTTTATAGTATTTTGTCACTGAATGTTGAGAATTAATAATTGTAGATGATGTACCTTTCCCTTTCAGGATTTGTATATCAATTTGAAGCAACTCCAGTCAGGCCATGTGTAATAACTAACTTCCTTCTAGTCTACTTGGACAAGCATGTTTTTTTTTTCCATTTTTAGAATGTAAATGTTTTTAAATTAATTTGCATTTCCTCCCATTTGTTAACCTCTTGGCACAGCATTGCTGTGATCAGCATGGTCTGTCGTTTCTGTGTGCACGACTCACTGGTTGAGCTGTAAATAGCCTAAAAGTCATGGTCTTATTATTTGCTCGTGGGATGTGGGTGTTACTGGCTATGCTAGCCATTATTCCCCATCCCTTATTGTGTCACTGCAGTCTTTGTGGTGTAAGTGTACCCACAGTAATTTTAAGAAAGGGAGTTCCAGGATTTTGAAGCAGCAAAAATGACAGAACATTAGTATAGTTCCAAGTCAGAATGCAAACTTTCAGGTGGTCATATTTCCAGATGTTAGTGCATCTGCTCCCTTATCCTTCTGGATGATAGAGGTTAAAGTTTAGAACCTACCATCAAGCAAGGTACTGCAGTGCGTCATACTGCTACTACTATGTATCCGTGGTGAAGGGAGTAAATGCTGAAGCAGTTGGTTTATGTGTCAGTCAAATTGGCTGCTTTATTCAGGATGTTGTCAAGCTTTTTGAGTGTTGCTGAGGTTGCACCCTTCTGGGGAGGTGATGGCCTATTATTGCTGTGGACGATTAATGCAGAGACCCAGATAACGTTCTGGGGATCTGGGTACGAATCCCACCACGGCAGATGGTGGAATTTGAATTCAATAAAATATCTGGAATTAAGAATCTAATGATGACTGTGAATCCATTGTCGATTGTCAGAAAAACCCATCTGGTTCACGAATGTCCTTACCTGGTCTGGACTACTTGCGATTCCATACCTACAGCTATGTGGTTGACTCTTAAGTGCCCTTTTGGGCTATTAGGGATGGGCAATAAATTCTGCCTGGCCAGCAACGCCCTCATTACGTGAATGAGTAAAGGTTTAAAAAAAAAGACAAGTGGAAAGTATTCCATTACACTCCTGACCTGTGCCTTATCGATGGCGGGCAGGATGTGGAGAGTCAGGTGGTGAGTTACTTGTACAGTATTCCTAACACACCCTGTTTTTGTACGTACAGTGTATATGTATATATATGATTGGTCCAGTTCAGTTTCTGGTTCAATGGATGTTGATGGTGGGCTATTCAGTGTTGGTGATGCCATTGAACCCATGAGGTGATGGTTAGACTCCCTTTTATGGTCATTGCCTGGCACAGATATTACTTGCTACAAGTCCAAGCCTGTATGTTGTCCAAGTCTTGTTGCAGCCTTATGGACATGGACTGCTTCAGTGTCTGAGGAGTCAGAAATGGTGCTGATCATTGTGCAATCATCAGTGAACATCTTAATTTTGGTTTTATGATTTCCTGGAGCTGTGATGATTGATCTACAGCAATCACAACCACCTTCCTTTGCCCAACCGCAGAGAGCTTTCCCCATAATTCTGTTGGCTCCAGTTTTTCATGGGCATCTTGATGCCTCATTTGATTAAATGTTGCCTTGATGTGAAGAGCAGTCACTTCTATTTCACTTTGAGTTTAGCTCTCTTGGCCATGCTTAGGCCAAGGTTGCAATGAGGTCAGGGGCTGAGTGATTCTGATGGAACCCAAACTGAGCATCAGTGCATAGGTTATTCCTTTGCAAGTGCCCCTTGATAATACTGTTGATTGTTCCTTCTGTCACCTTGCTGATGATCGAAAGTAGGCTGATAATGCCGTAATTGGCCAGATTAGATTTGTACTGCCTATTGTGGACAACATACCTGGGCAGTTTTACACATTCAGATAAGTGCCAGTGTCGTAGCTGTACTGGAACAACTCTTCCAGGGGCACAGCTCATTCTGGAGCACAAGTCTTTGGTGGTATTCCCAAAATGTTGTCAGGGCTCATAGCCATTACAGTATCCAATGCCTCTAGCCATTTAATGCATCAGGGGCCAGATGAAACCCCCTCAAAATAATCACAAGATAGTCTAGACCGTAATATATTCTTATTTTAAAGGTAAACGTGAGGTTGCATTCCAGAGGCAATTCAGTTGGTCAAACTACTGGATTTAGAGTAAAACACACTTCATTCATCCCCTACAGTTAAAATACAACAAAAAAAAGGAATTGGAATAACTCTGTTGGAAAGCTTAACAGAATAAAAGATACAGTACCATTATTGATTAACTATTTCAGTATTGTAACATCCCATAAACACACCCTTGGCAAAAAGCAAATTCAGAAAACATATCATCTACATACAACTCAGTAACAGGAAGGGAGCCCTCAGCTTTTGGCTGTAGTTTGGCTCTATTTCTGAATCTTAGATTTAAGATAGCGGGAGCTCCCATGTTCTGCCTGTTCTTTTTCATTTTCTTCCCCCCAGACTTTTAACTTTAACTTAGCAGAGGCAAATGGGGGAGCCTGAAGATTGTGGTTAGTCCCTGGCCAGGTTGGCGTGCGGCAGAGTCCAGGTGAGCCCCAGAGGCTAGTCCCTGGCCAGACCAATGCACACGCAGTGGGTCCCTGAGGCGAGTCCCGGGCCAGGCTGGCATGGGGGTGGAGAGTCCAGACGAGTCCCAGGCCAGAGCAGCATGGGGGCAGCGAGTTTGGAGGCAAATGGAGCAGAGGCCTGCCTTGGGCTGGTGAGGTTTGGGGACTGGAAGCAAGGCCTTGAGGTTTGAAGCCCAGTATGTTCTAGAGACTTGGCCCAGGCGGTCTGAAGGCTGGCATGGACTTGGTGAAAAGTCTAAAGTTCTCGAGTACCTTTTAAAAAGAAAACTTCTTTATTCTTTATTCATATGCTGAACTTTTATGATTCTCTCAAGTCTGTAACATATACTTTAAGTATTTTGTACCTAGGTACCCTGTACCTAAGATGGCACCAAAACGGTGAAATTACAAACTTTTCACTGCACTCGTTCAAGTGTACAAGACAATAAAGGCTAATTCTAATTCAATTCAATAAAGGAGAGAGGGAAATAATAGCTTCCACTTCTCCAAGACCCCAACAGCAACTGCTGCCACTGAAAAAAAAAACTAAAAAAAGTAAACTGAAAATCCTGGTTGTGTGATAGGTTGACCACAGTTCTTCAGGCTGCTTCTGTTGTTCCAACTTGGGGAAAAAAAACACAAGGCCTCACAAGTTGTTTACTCTAGTGGCTCTGATAGACTGCTCGCCACGCCTACCTTAAAACCTCTCGAAAAAAAGGGCAAAATATCCTCTTAAAACCATATCATCATCACAAATGATATCAATGGAGTTAATTGAATTGGCTGAAGACTGGCATTTGTGATGCTGGGGACCTTCGGAAGAGGCTGAGATGAATCAGCCACTTGGCACTTCTGGCAGAAAGTGGATGTAAATGTTTCTGTCTTCCCTTTTGCACTGATGTGCTAGGCTCTGTTTTATTGCAGATGAGGGAAATTTGTGGAGCTTTCAATTTCCTGCTGGTTGTTTATTTGTCCACCATCATTCAGAACTGCATTGACAGGACTACAGAATTCAAATCTAATCTGTTAGCTGTGGGATTGCTTAGTCCTGTGATTCCAAATGTCTGTGGCAGGTTTTTATTTGAATAGTTTGTAAAACAGCTATCCTAATTTTGGCACAAATCGTCAGATGTCAGTGAGGAGGACATAGGCTGTGTTTGTTGTTGTCATTTCCAGTGTTGTCTTCGATGCTGGTTGGTCTGTCCAACTTTTGTTTAGTTTTTGTAATGGTTTGATACATCTGAGTGGCTTACTAGGCTATTTCAGAAGGCAGTTAAGAGTCGACTACACATTGCTATAGGCCTGGAATATAGGTCAGTCCAGATGAGGATGGCATACAAGTGTATCATTTAAAAGACCTCTGAACTAAATGGGTATTCATGACAATGGTTACATGGTCATCATTAAGCTAGCTTCTAACTCCAGATATTTATTGAATTAAAAATTCACTATCTGCCATTGTGGGATTCAAACCCATGCCTCCAGAGCATTAGCTTGGGTTCCGGATCACTGGTCCAGTGATATTATCACTGTCTCATATCTGTGTTTGATGAAAGTGAGTCACTAATACACTGCATATTTGGACTATTTGCAGAGTTGTGAATTTTTGCAAATATAAGTGGGGATTTAAATCAGTCCTGTTCTTTATTTCTTATTCTTTTCATTATCTGATTTCTCTCAACTTCTACGCTGTCAGGCACAGTGTCGGACTCGTGGTCAGCAACTAAGAAAGGTTGGTTTGAGACTGTTCCAGGTGTCGCTTCACAGACCGATCCTTTTTCTTCACTCATCTGTTGCAATCCCCTTCCTACCGCAGTCAGTTGCAATTGATATGTAGCAAACGTAACAGAAATTGCTGGAGAAACGCAAATAGTTCCAGCAGCATCTGAGGCAAGAGAAACAGTCGATGTTTTGAGTCCAGTGACATTTCTTAAGACTCAATTCTGAAGAAGGGTCACTGGACTCGAAAGGTTAATTCTGTTTTCTGTCCACAGGTGCTGCCAGACCACCTGAGTTTCTCCAGCAATTTCTGTTTTTGTTTGTTTCAGATCTCAAGTATCTGCAGTTCTTTGTTTTATTTTAGCATACCATACTACTGTTATTACTGCCATCAATAATTCTGGTGCACTCTGACACACCACTGATCTGCATGCCATCCTGTACAATGTTTAGTTATTGATTCTTGTTTAATGCACGTATCTGGAACGTTTGTGTTCTCTGAATGATGGAATGTTAATTTTTCCAGTTCATGACCAAAGGCACCTGCCAGGTATAAAAATGACATTGTAACATTTTGCTTTTGGATGTCAAACTGTCAGTCACTGGCTGTTTTCAGGAGACATGCAGCATGAACCCACGTATTTTGCTCAGGCAGCTGACAGCTGTTGCAAAGCTGTTAATGTGTTCTGTCTTAATTCTCAAATCATGCATCCTGTTCCATATCTCGTTTTCCTGTAATCCTCTTGAGATCCTGATGCTGGTATTGAATTGGTGTACTCTGTCATTTTTCCCCACAGGTCTTGAAAGTTAAGTCAGTGCTTGAGCAGGAGGCTGATAGTTCTGATCCTTGCCCTATGAGCCCAAGATTGTAATAAGCAGAGAGACTTATCTGTGTTTTTGATATGATTGAAATGTTGCAACTCGTGCAAGAGTTTTAATTAATTCTAATTTGTACATACTGTTCTAGCAGGACAATACATGTGATTTGGATAGCTAGTGGAATCAAGTGGGCTCCCAGTGGCAGATTGATCACCGAATAGGAAAGTTGCTGTACTCCAAAATACTGCAGAATTGGTCTGTCAGGTTCACATGTTATGCCCCAAGGACTGTCCTCTAGGTAACCCTAAAATCTGGTGACCCATGAAGAGGATGCTCTTGGCTGGACACATGCCAAAGCTTTGGCTGCAGCAGCATCCCTTTGGGGGACAGTATGCTCCATATCAGGCAAATAGACACCTTCGTAGATTTATCAGTATGTTGAGGGACTTCAGCATGCGCAGTAAGATTTAGAGCATAGAAAGAGGCCATTTGCCCAAATATGCCAGGATTTGAGCCTGAACTGTGAATCTTAATCATGTTTTCCCCATTCTCCAAATCCTTTTTAATTGCCTGTTAAGATTTCAGGAACTGTTGTGGACAATTCCCTGCTTTAATAACCCAGAGAGCAGCACACTTTATATTGCCGTTGCCATCAGTTGACCACCAGTACAAATAAGTTTCATCTATTTATTCTCTCAAAATTATTCTCTCTGTAATACAATTAAAGTCTCTGTCAAATCTGACTTGACATTCTATTTCATGACTCTATTGTGTCTCGTGTTCATTGGCAGCCTTTTTTAGTTTAATCTGAAATTCCCCAGTGTTTGTATCATTCCAACACCGAATTATCATCCTCAGATATGTCTCTTAAGGGCATTGGAATGAGCTTGTTTTTAGAACTACTGTTGGTAACTATGTTGAAGTGAGATCTCCATCACATATTTTAAATGCAGGTATGCAAAGATGACAGATAGTGACTGAGGTGAGGGTTATGTCAGACTCCCGTTATCTTGGATTTAATTCGGAAATGAGCTGCAGCCTGTTAGAATCTGTCTTGCAGCTATGTTTGTGATTGTTTTGTGTTCAGTGCTACATATTTTTCTCTCAATTCACATGTACACATAATAAGAGTATCTGTTTTGTGAACAGGTTCTGGGATGATTGATCCTGAAGGACTGATGCCTGATGAGAATGCAATTGGTAACAATCAGAACAATGTTAATGGAAATGTGGTATGAACCATGTTTACTGAAATCTTTCTCTTCTGTGTGGTCTTGTTTGCTTGTAGGAAAGCAGACTTATTTGTATGTTTTGATCTGTACCATTCAGATATGCATGCTGATCTTTGTTTCCCTGTGTCCCTCTTTAAGTTGTGAAGGTATTAACTTGTTTACTTTAAACAGGGTAGACGGACAAGAAATGGCATTTGTATTACATATGCTGATTTAATTTGGCGAAGGTCAGCAGATTGTTATGCTCCCCTTAGAGACTGGTAACTTTAAAGAAAATAAATTCAAACTCCCAGTGATAGCTAAAAGAATGACGTGACAATATTTCACATTTTAAGACTTCAATCATGTAACACACAGACCAAATCAATTTTGACTCGGCACTATTTTTGCTCACAGCATATACTTTATGGAACAGAATTTCCCCTCTTCAGATAACTGAAAATTTAAGGTATTGTGGTGCAGTGGTACCAGCCCTACTTCTGAGACAGGAGGTCCAAGTCCTACCTCCAGAATGTTGTGGCCGTAGGTTGATTTTTTTTAAAAAAAATACACATCTGAAAATCCCATATTCTGGCTACTTTGCACTCTCTCATGTATTCATTCAATTTTCCCAGGTTCTTTGTTTCAAAGGATTTCTATTCATTTTGTTCCCCATCCGGTAACTTCTAACTTCACAACTTTCTTCCGCAGTGGATATTTTTCCTGGTGATTTTTCCTTTAGCGCAAGCTGGGGAATCTTTGAGTTTTGGGAATTCCCTTCCTCAAAAGGCAATGGATACAGAACTTCAAATATTTTAAACAGCCATGTAATCATCTTGAATGCACAGCAGGATCAAAGTGTTGAGTGGCCCACTCTTGCTCCTTGTTTGCATTTTCCAGCCTTGTTTCAAATCCACACAAAATTGGCCTTTTCAATCCAAGCACAAGTTCACATCTGAATTTCTGGGTGTTGAACCGCAGGAACTTCTGACTTCCAGCTGCTATCTCCTGGACTCTGGTGGACTAGCTTTTCTGAGGCTTTTAGGATTATCTTAAAGGAAAGGCTAATTTTACAAGGATTCCTGTGGGCATTACTGCTCTCATAGTCCAACTAATTCAATTTAATTTCCTTGTGGGATGTGGGCTTCGCAGGCTGGAGAAGTACTTACTGCTCAGCCCTAGTTCCCTTGAGAAAGTGGTGGTGAGCTACTGCCTTGAACTGCTGCAGATCATTTGTGTAGGAGCATCCACACTGCAGTTATGGAAGAAGTTCCAGGATATTGACCCAGCGGCATGTCATCTTGAATCACATTGGCCTTAAATCCAAGTAGAAAAGCTGACTAATTATTCGTTATTCTATGTTGGAAGTAAATGGATGTTTTAAAGCTTGACTGTTTACAACTTGACATTCTTGACACCTTTATTGGACTGTCAAGACTTTCACTCTAACCACTCAACTTACTGTTGCCTTCCTCTCCAAGTGTGAATATCTTGCAACTCCTTCAAAATAAAACAATCTCGGCCTCCTTTTAATCTTTAATAGCCACAGTACCCAGGCCTGTTTTTAGGGCAGACTTCAAAGCAGGTCACATCACTGTTTCCAAAGTTTTGCAGCTCCAAAACACAACACTCTTGTAAACTTTGTAATTGTAATCATTGCAGGTGTCTTTGTGCTGTCCTGGTAAGACCAGTAGGCGTGTTAATATATTAGTATTAACTTAAGCTTAACTTTTCTTTTCTTCCTCCATTCTACTTCAGTGTTCACTGCACTCTAGTTCACTCCACTTCAGTGTGATCACCAAGTCAAATCAAGGAACATTTAACCATTTTTTCATTAGTGTAGGATGAAGAAATTTTGGGGCACATGACCATTTCTGCCAAATGTTTGGGAAAATCCAAAGCTCCTCCCACTACCCAGCACTCCCCAGGCCTTGTTTCTTCTCTTTGCTTCCATTGCTAAACATGTAGTAACTTTTCATGTAGCCAAGCATTCCGGCTGCAAGATTACCTAGGTTACCTATTCTCTAGTGTAGCCTCTTATTACTGATCGTTCTTAAGTAAAAAAAGTTGAAATGAAAAGTGGGTTTTTCAGACAGTATACTGGACAGAATGTCAAGTTTTGTATGTGCTACTAAACTCTTAACAGTAAATGGTGAGGAAGGTAGAAGTAAACTTCAAAGTATGTAGTGGGGTGAAATGAGATCTGTAAACCCTGCTCTTGCTCTTGATCTTGATTTTTGTATTCTCATGTATAGAATATTATGGGGTGATCTAAATGTTTAATCAAGATAATCGAAGAACTTGGTAAGGTACAGGAGGCTATTCAAGTGGAAAAGCAAAAAGAAAAGTGGTAGGGGACTTGATAATTAGGGGTACACAGCAGATTTGAGGGTCCTGCTTGGTGTGTTGCCTACCTGGTGCCAAGGGTAAGTACGTCTTGAATTGGCTTGGGTGGTCACATGCATTTAAAACGAGTAATTGAGGGGGAGGGGGGATAGTTCCCTTCAGCAATGTATCCTGGATGCAAAGAGGGGACAAGCAATATTGTATTTAGGAATGAGTAATAAGATGGATTTAATTAGTAACCAAATTGTGCATGAATAGTTTTCAAATACTGATCATGACATGATCAAGTTCGGTACAGCATTTGAAAGAGAAAAGCATGAATCAGCAACTAGAAATTTAGATTTAGGTAAGGCTGACTTTATAATGAGATGAGATGAAATGGATGTAGTTCACAGTAAACTGGGAAAATCTGCTAATGGGTAAAACAGCTGAAAAACATGCATGTTTAAAGAAACATTTAATCCAATCCAAAACCAGTTTATACTACTGAGGGAGAAAAGCACCACCTCACAGAAATAAAAATGGCCATGAACAACTAAAGAGATAAAGGCCAGAATAAAATAAAAGAAAAGGCTTACAAAAACACAGCACAGATCCTGCTGAATGGGAAAAGTACAAATCCAACAAAGGACCACAAAGCATCTTATAAGAACTGCTAAAAGGGATTATGAAAGGAAACTTGCAAGGGACATGAAAATCAATAAGAAATTTTATAGTTATGTAAAGGAAAAGTGGGTGGTCAGCAGCAATGTTGGCCCGCTAAAGACTGTAAGTGGGGATATTGTCAATGAATATGGGGAAATGGCAGACATGTTGAATAATTACTTTGCCTTGGTATTTATAGTAGAAAAGGAGGATAACTTGTCGAAAGTCCTGAGGATGTTAATAGTCAATCGGGGACAGATAATATTTAAAATTAACCTAAGCAGAATATCAATAATGAGTAAAATTAATGATATCAAAGAGTGACAAATCCCTAGGACCTGACAGTTTCTATCCAAAGGTATTAAAGGAAATAGGGGTGCACTTTGTAGACGTCCTAATCATATTCCTTCAGAGTTCTCTGAATTCAGAACTTCCTTCTGGATTGGAAAATTCCATGTCACTCTGCTTTTATAAGAAGTTCAAAAGAGGAAAACCAGGGAAATTATGGACTAATAATTATATCAATAATAACTAATGACTATAATAATAATTAGCTGAACATCTCTGGCGGGAAATTGTTGGAATCTGTAATCAAGGATGAGGTAACTGAACATCTTGAAAATTTTCAATTAATCAGGGAGAGCCAGCAAGGATTCATAACAGGTAGGCAATGCTTGACAAAACTCCATGAATCTTTTGACGTGGTTACTAGGGTAATGGTCAAGGGAATATCTGTGGATGCTGTTTATGTGGACATTCAAAAGATATTTGGTAAAGTCTCACATAAGAAACTCTTAACTAAAGTAGAAGCCCATGGAACTGAGGCCAACTTACTTAAGAGTCGTAGAGCTGTACAGCATGGAAACAGACCTTATGGTCCAATTCATCCATGCTGACCAGATATCAAATTTATCTGTCCCATTTGCCAGCATTTGGCCCATATCCATCTAAATCCTTTCTATTCATGTACCCATCCAGATGCTTTTTAAATATTGTAATTCTACCAGCCTCTTCCACTTCCTCTGGCAGCTCATTCCATACATGCACCATCTTCTGAATGAAAAAGTTGGCCCTTAGGTCCCTTTTAAATCTTTCCCCTCTCACCTTAAACCTGCCCTCTAGTTTTGGACTCCCCTTCCCAGGGGAAGAAACCTTGGCTGTTTACCCTATTTATGACCTTATAAACTTCTATAAGGTCACCCCTTAGCCTCCAACGCTCCAGGGAAAATAGCCCCAGCCTATTCAGTCTCTCCCTATAACTCCAACCCTGGTAACATCTTTGCAAATCTTTTCTGAACCCTTTCAAGTCTCACACCATCTTTCCTACAGCAGGGAGACCAGAAATGCACACAGTATTCCAAAAGTGGCCTAACCCATGTCCTGTACAGCTGCAACATGACCTCCCAACTCCTGTACTCCATGCACTGACCAATAAAGGCAAGCGTACCAAACGACTTCTTCACTATCCTCCATCCAATGTCTATAATCCCTGTCCTTAGTTAGCAGCATCAAAACCAGAAACCTTGCCCTATTTCCTACCCACCCCACTCTTTCTCATATAGATGCCTTTAACCAATGGGATACTGCAAGTACAGCTCTAGCTGAGGATCAAATGGCTCACAATAGATTGGGAAACCAACCTGAGACCTGCTGGGGCCACACAGCAAAGGTTTCACCCAGTTTCCATCAACACCAGTAGTACTGACACATTAACCTGCATCTGCTGTCTGTCTGCCCTTCTCACTAATTACCATCAAGAGGAGCAGACACAGCATGTTTGAAATAATAGGCCACTGGGGCAGTGATGAATCTACTGCCCGATCACAAGGCCGGTGGGAGACTGTCTTTCAGTAACTGTGCAAAGGTCCATGCACTTGATTACACTCTGTTGTGGTTTCTGCAGTGGAACAGCACAGTCTGTATTTTTCTGTAATAAAAACATAAATTGCTGGAGAAACTCGAGGTCCGGCAGCATCCGTGGGAAGAAAGCAGTTAACCTTTTGGGTCCAGTGACTTCTCTTGTCAGTTCTGTAGTCACTAGGCCCAAGAAGTCAACCCTGCCTTCTCTCCCCACAAATGCCGCCAAACCTGCCAAGCATCTCCAACAATTTCTGTTTTTGTTGCAGATTTTCAGCATCTGCAGTTCTTCTGTTTTAACTCCTGTATTTTTCTGTCACTGTTTGGTGGGCACAGGGTTATAGTGAGTAGAGCTAGAAATCAGGGATAATGGGTAGGTACTCAAATTGGCAGGATGTGACCAGTAGTGTCCCACAAGGATCCGTATTAAGGCCTCAATTATTCCCGTTATTTATTAACAGTTTGAATAATGGCATAGAAATTCACATATCTGATTTGCTGATGACACAAAGTTAGGTGGCATTTAAGGCTGCAGATGATAGCATAAAACTACAAAGGGATAATGATAGACTAGTCATCTAGCACACAGGTGCAGCAGGTAATCAGGAAAGCGACAGAGATGTTGTCCTTTATTTCAAGAGGGTTGGAATATAAGAGTAGGAAAGTCTTACTGCAACTGTACAAGGTGCTGGTGAGACCACATCTAGAATGCTGAGAGCAGTTTTTGTCCAGTAGTTAAGGAAGGATATCACTTCATTGGAGGCAGAGAGAAGGTTATCTCGATGCTCCCCAGTTTGGAGGGGTTGTCTGAAGAGCAAAGTTTAAATAGGTTGGGACTGTACTCTTTGGATTAAAAGAATGAGATGTGATATCATAGAAACTTACAGGAATCATAAGGTGCTTGACGTGGTAAATACTGAGGATGCTTCCCCTCATGGGAGAGTCCAGGCCCAGATGGCATAGCTTCATAATAAAAGGAGTGCCAATTTAAGACTGAGATAAGGATGAATGCCTTCTCTGAGAGTTGAGAGTCTTTGGAACTCCTTGCCCCTGAGATGTAGGGCAGAGGCCTTGTATATATTTAAGCCTGAATTGGATGGATGGACAGATGCCGTAGAGGAATCAAGTTACAGGAAAATGCAGAAAAGCAGACATAAGGAATGTCTGATAAGCCATGATCTTATCGAAGGGCAGAGCAGGCTTAAGGGGCCGAACAGTTGATTCCTGTTTGCTATGGTCTTGTAATGAACAAGGTCAGAAATCACGTGACATCGGGTTATAGTCCAGCAATTTATTTTAAACCACAAGCTTTTGAAGTGCTGCTCCTTCAACAGGTGAAGAGAAGTACACAGGCACAGAATATATAGGCGAAGAAATCAAAAGATAGTACAAGTGGTTTGAGTGTTGACAGGCCAAATAACAAGTGATCAAAAGTGTCAGACGGTGTGAGTAAACTGTCAACAGCTGAAGAGCAAGTGAAGGGGATGACCTATAATCCAATTAATTGAGGCAGAAAGATAATTACAAAAAATTAAAAATGAGATGCTGCTGGAGTCAAACCAAATGGCTGGAATAACATGACAGGTATAAGAGTCACATGCCAAGGGTCTAACCAAAATAACACAATCCAAAACTGTACAAGCTAATTAAGGTAGAGAAATTGTAACAAGTTATCAAGGTGATGGTGTCAAAACAGGACAGTAAGGAAGATTTTACAAATACAGATCAGTGTGGGTTACATGTAGCTTGACGTGAATCCAAGATCACGGCTGAGGCCGCCTTCTTGGGTTCGGAACTTGGCTATCCGTTTCTGCTCAGCGATTCTGTGTTATTGTCCATCTCGGAAGCCACCTTGGAGGACGCTTACCTGAAGATTGGAGGCTGAATGTCCCTAACCGCTGAAGTGTTCCCTGACTGGGAGGGAACATTTCTGTCTGGCAAGTGTTATGTGATGTCCATTTGTCCATTGTCATAGTATCTCCAAGGTCTCGCCAATATGTCATGTCTTGGGGCATCCTTGCCTGCAGTGTATGAGGCAGACAATATTGGCCAAGTCACGTGAATGTCTACCATGTACGTGGTGGGTGGTGTGTCCATGTGCGATGGTAGTATCCATGTCATAGATCTTGTATGTCTTGCAGTGGACAAGGTCAAAAGTTACATGACACCAGGTTATAGTCCAACAGGCTTGTTTGAAATCACAGGTTTTTGTAGCACTGCTCCTTTGTCAGGTGAAGTGAGAGAGAAGCACACAGGGTCCGAATTTATAGGCAGAGAGATCAAAAGATTGTACAAATGGTGTGAGTGGAATGTTAACAGCCTCCAATACATGCCAAATCATTGACATGGATACTACCATCACACATGGGGACACCACCCACCATGTTCACGGCAGATATTCATGTGCTGCAGGCAAGGATGCCCCGAGGCATGGTGGATTGGCGAGACCATGTAGACACTTCGACAATGCATGAATGGACACTGCGCAACAATTGCCGGACAGGAATGTTCCCTCCCAGTAGGGGAACACTTCACCGGTCAAGGACATTCTACCTCCAATCTTTGGGTAAGCATCCCTCAAGGCAGCCTTTGAGATACCCAAAAACGCAGAATTGCTGAGCAGAAACTGATAGCCAAGTGCCATACCCAAGAAGAAGGCCTCGACCATGATCTTGGATTCATGTCACACTACGTGTAACCCCACTGAACTGCATTTGTAAAATCTCCCTTACTGTCCTGTTTTGACACCATCACCTTGATAATTTGTTAAGAACTCTCTGCCTTAATTAGTTTTTACAGTTTTGGATTACTTGTTACTTTGGTTAGACCGTCGGCATGTGGCTCTCATACCCATCATGTTACTCCTGCCAGAGATAATAGGTACTGCAGATACTGGAGAATCCGAGATAACAAGGTGTGGAGCTGGATGAACACAGCAGGCCAAGCAGCATCATAGGAGCAGGAAAGCTTGACGTTTCGGGCCTAGACCCCTCATCAGAAAATGATGTGGGGTCTGATGAGGGGTCTACGCCCGAAACGTCAAGCTTTCCTGCTCCTATGATGCTGCTTGGCCTGCTGTGTTCATCCAGCTCTACACCTTGTTATCTATGTTATTCCTGCCATTTGATTTGTCTTCAGCACCATCTTATTGTTAATTTTTCGTGATTATCTCCCTGCCTCAACTAATCAGATCATAGGTCATCACTTCACTTACTATTCATACCATCTGACACTTTTGATCACCTGCAGAGACTTGTTACTCAGCATGACGACACTCCATGCACACCATTTGTATGATCTTCTGATCTCTCTGCCTATAAATTCTGTGCCTGTGTACTTCTCTTCACCACCTGAGGAAGGAGCAGCACTCCAAAAGATTGACATTTCCAATAAACCTGTTGGACTAGAACCTGGTGTCATGTGACTTACGACCTTGTCCACCCCAGTCCAGCACCAGCACCTCCACATCATTGTCATAAATGAGCTGAGCTATGCTGCATGGATTTCAATATAAGCAGGTGTTAGTTTATCCATTTGGGACCAAGAAAGGATTGATCAGGGGACTTTCTAGTTGTAATCAAGATAAATACAATGGATGTTCAAAGAGATTTGGATGCTCCGGGTCATAGATCTTTAAAATGCTACAAAAAGGTGCAGAAAATAATCAAGAAAGCTAATGGAATGCTGGCCTGTATATATCTGGAGGACTGGAGTAAAAGGATGCAGAAGTTATGCTGCAGCTATACAAAACCCTGGTTCAACTCCACTTGAAGCACTGAGAGCAAATCTGGACTCTACACCTTAGGAAGGAAATTATTAGCCTTGGAGGGAATACAATGCAGGTTTCCATGAGTGATACCTGGACTTCAGGGGTTAAGGTTTGAGGAGAGATTATACAAACTAAGCTTGTTTTCTCTTGGGGTGATCTGATAGAAATGTTGAAGATAATACCAGAAAAAGATTATTTCCACTGTCTCGGGATTCTAGAGCTAGAGGGAAGAATCTGAGAATTAGGATCACGCTGTTCAGGAGAGATCATAGATCATAGAATCCCTACAGTGTGGAAACAAGTCCACATTGATCCTCAGAGCATCCGACCCAGACCCACACCCCTGTAACCCACCTAACCTATGCATCCCTGAACACTACGGGCAATTTAGCATGGCCATACACCTAGCTTGCACATCTTTGGACTGTGGGAGGAAACCGGAGCACCTGGAGGAAACCCACGCAGCCACAGAGAGAATGTGCAAACTCCACACAGACAGTCGCCAGAGGGTGGAATTGAAACCGGGTCCTGGTGCTGTAAGGCAGCAGTGCTAACCACTGAGCCACTGTGCCCTTAGGAAGCACTTCTACACACAAAAGATGGTAGAGATTTGAACACTCTTCCACAACAGCAGTTGATGCAGAATCAGTTGTTAATTTGAAAACTGCAATAGTTTTGTTAAACAAGGTATTAAGGGCTATGGGCCAAAGGGACATATGAGGCTAAGGCACAGTTCAGCCATTCTCTCATGGAATGGTAGAACAGGCTTTAGGTGCTGAATGGTCTATTCCTGTTGCTATGTTCCTGGATAGAAACTATCTCCCTTTGTTGGTGGAGTCCAGAACAGAAGGTCAATAAAGAACGTGAGTGGAGTTGAGTTACAGATCAGTTGGAATCTAATTATATTGGTGGAGCAAGTTCAAGGGGCTTAATGCTTCTATTCCTTTGATTCCTAATGCTAACTTAACAACTCAGGAGGAATGACTTTGGGTTGTTGTAAGTGTTAACTCTAATAGTTGTTCTCTTAATCCTCTCAGGTGATTGATGAAAGCTTTGATGTGAAAGAAATGATTTTCGATGCAGAACGAGTCAGTGGAGGAGACAACATGGTACGGACAGCATCTCTTGGTGGGAAGGCCGTGTGAGAGATTTGATTCAGATTATGGAATCTAGTTTACACTTTATGATTCTTTGATAACTCATTTTTTCTCAATGACTCTAACAGATGTGTCTGCTTTAGGAAGTAATGTTGTTACTAATAAAATGGTGTACACTTTTGATGCAAAGTCTTTGTACGAAAAGGACTTGTAATAATGGATACAGTTATTAATCTGACTTGCCCTTCCCTGACAATTCCAACTGATTTTGATTCCACTCATGCTTAATTTGATCAAAAGTGTACATTCATTTATTTTTCTACTAGCACATAGTTAAAATAACAAATATTCATGAAGTTTGTGAACAGCCATGATAGACTATTATGCTAAATGTTTGTGCTTCTCCAGGACACTAATGGGAATATGCAAGACGGCTTCAGCTTAAGTAGCAGTGCCCTTGTTGGTATGTTAGTGATCGCAGTTGCTGTAGCCACAGTAATTGTCATCAGCTTGGTGATGCTGCGCAAGAGGCAATATGGCACCATCAGCCATGGCATTGTAGAGGTGAGCGGTATAAGCTGAAATAATACCACGTGTCTCCATGTTTTAATGTTATTTTAATTTTGGTCTTTAACGTTGGTTGAAGTTAAGGATGTTGATAGAATCTCTTACCGCGAAGTAGAATATCCACATTATAGGTATGCTGCAGAGAAGAAGACAGTATGTTTTGAAGTTGTGTGCCAGCTTCAACTCCATGTTCAATGACTGACAGGTTGTATCACACGGCTTATGATGCTCCAAATGACATTTGGTGTCAGCTAGATTTTTCACTAACCAAGATGTGCACATCGAATCTCCTTGAAACATCGGAGAGATTCAGCACGCTCAGCTGCCAGCATGAAGAAATAGCGATTGAAAATGGGGCTACCAGGCTGGTTCCCACACACTGCACAAGGGGAGCACTGCGACATTCACTGGAACTGTACTACCTCTTGGCACACACTGGAAGTGCTCTGAATCATAGCGCATGTCTCCATGTTTTGATATTAGAACAAAGAAAACTTACAGCCCAGGAACAGGCCCTTCGGCCCTCCAAGCCTGTGCCGATCCAAATCCACTGTCTAAACCTATCGCCCAATTCCTAAGGATCTGTATCCCTCTGCTCCCCACCTACTCATGCATCTGTCCAGACGCACCTTAAATGAATCTACCGTGCCTGCCTCTACTACCTCTGCTGGCAACGCGTTCCAGGCACCTACCACCCTCTGTGTAAAGTACTTTCCGTGTGTATCCCCCTTAAACTTTTCTCCTCTCACCTTGAACGCGTGACCCCTCGTTATTGAATCCCTCACCCTGGGAAAAAGCTTATCTCTATCAACCCTGCCTATACCCTTCATGATTTTGAAGACCTCAATCAGGTCCCCCCTCAATCTCCTTTTTTCTAATGAAAACAATCCTAACCTACTCAACCTCTCTTCGTAGCTAGCACCTTCCATACCAGGCAACATCCTCATAAACCTTCTCTGTACCCTCTCCAAAGCTTCCACATCCTTTTGGTAATGTGGCAACCAGAACTGTACACAGTATTCTAAATGCGGCCGAACCAAAGTCTTGTACAATTTTAACATGACTTGCCAGCTCTTATACTCAATACCCCGTCCGATGAAGGCAAGCATACCATATGCCTTCTTGACCACTCTATCCACCTGTGCAGCCACCTTCAGGGTACAATGGACCTGAACTCCCAGATCTCTCTGCTCATCAACTTTTCCCAAGGCTCTTCCGTTTACAGTATAGTTTGCTCTAGAATTAGACCTCTCAAAATGCATCACCTCACACTTGCCCGGATTGAACTCCATCTGCCACTTCTCCGCCCAACTCTCCGGTCTATCTATATTCTCCTGTATTCTTTGACAATCCCCTATGCTTTCTGCTACTCCCCCAATCTTCGTGTCATCTGCAAACTTACTGGTCAGACCACTTATGCCCTCTTCCAGATCATTTATGTCTATCACAAACAACAGTGGCCCCAGCACTGATCCCTGTGGAACACCACTGGTCACCTTTCTCCATTTCGAGAAACTCCCTTCAACTACTACTCTCTGTCTTCTGTTGCTCAACCAGTTCTTTATCCACCTAGCTAGAACACCCTGCACACCATATTATTTTAACTGTGGTTTTAACATTCATCAATCCTGACACATACGTTGATCAACCCTACCTGCCTACACCATGTGCCTTTCCCCTCCCCACCCAATCCCTCTGTGGGCACAGTCCTTGCACACACTGGTACCCAATGCTGAATTGCATGCTTTCCCACATAGTACCCACTGAGTATGGAATGGCCTCACACACCAGCATCTGCTTTCAGCATTTAACAATTCCAAGTCAATTATTCCATTATCAGAGGTGCCATGACAATTTTCCTCACTGGCATTGAGTTTTTTTTTGTTGCGAACCAGCTATTTTTTTGTTTCTAAGTGTGGTTCTGAACTTATAATGTACAGCTCAAAAGCTGTCATTTGGGACTGCGATATCTTGCACCACATCAACCCCTAGTGGTGTGTGTCTAAAACATTCACCCACTGTCCTACTTACTTTCGAACTGTGAAAGGTTTATCTGACCCACCACACTAATCTGTGTAGTCCGTGTGAAAAGATGGTTTGTACTTTTTTTTTAAAATGTCGTAAGTATTGGATTTATTCAGTTCTGATTTGACGTGTTTTGATTTATTTAAGGTAGCTGTGCTGGTATAACAGAATGTGGAGAATGTTTCCCTCATTTTGCATGTGTCAAGAAAGACAAGCGAGAATATACTCTGTAAGGCAACACTGTAACTGAAGCAAAAAATGATTTGGAAAAATTTGAAATGAAAGCCAATAATATTGAAAGATCTGAGGAAGGATCACCAGACCCGAAACATTAACTCTGTTTTCTCCTTCACAGATGCTGCCAGAACGGCTGAGCTTTTCCAGCAACTTTGTTTTTGTTCCTGATTTACAGCATCCGCAGTTCTTTTGTTTTTATTTAATATTGAAAGATGTTAACTATTTGGGAAAGGATTCTTCATAATTTGACCTAAAAACAAACAAAAAATAACAACATCTGTTACTGGAAGCAGGAGAATAGGGTAAATGTTTATTCTGACCCCCAATGTTTTAATGTAAGAAACGAGGAACAACATCTTTACGTCTTGTGCTCCCAATGGACTTGTTTTGATGTGATTAACGCCATCTCTGAACACGTCCTGATATCTCTTCCTATTCATCTATATCTTTTCCTTCCACAAACTCCATTTCCTATATGTCTATCCTTAAAAGAAACTCTCTTCAAAGTCTCAACTTTCAGATTTTCTGCTGCCTTTCCTTTGTCCCTGTATTTGCAATGATTTGTCTGCAATGAATCATTTAAGACAGATGATCTGTGGACAGATCATTGAAGGTGGTCGGGCAGGTGGAGAGAACAGTAAACAAAGCATACAATGTTCTGGGCTTTATTAATAGGGGCATAAAGTACAAGAGCAAGAAGGTGATGAACATGGCCACTTGTTAGACCTCACCTGGAGTTTTGTGTGCAGTTATGAGTGCCGCATTATAGAATAGGTGTAGGTGAATTGGAGGGAGTACAAAAACAAGTTATAGAATGGTTCCAGGATGAGAAACTTCAGCCAAGAGGATACGTTCAAGAAATTGGGACTGTCGTCCCTGGAGAGGAATGGCTGAGAGGAAATTTGCTTGAGGCTTTTAAAGTAATGAGCAAGCTGGACAAAGTAGATAGGGAAAAGTTGTTTCCGTTTGTAAAAGAAATAAGAACAAGAGGGCATTGATTTAAAATGATGTGGGAAAAAATATTTTTTTCTCAGTAAGTTGTTAGGGTATGGAATATACTGCCTGGAAGGAGGCAGGTTCAATGAGGCATTCAAAAGTATGTTGAAGGTTATTTGGGTAATAGTCTGCAGGGATATGGGGAAAATGCAGGAGATTTGCACTAAGAAAAAGTTGGACTCTTCCTTTTTTAAAAGCATTCAGGTTCCTTGACTTGAGGGACAGAGTACCACAACTAGCAAGGTTTGCTAAACCTGGTCACTCGTTAAGCCTCTGATGGAATGCTGTATCCTGTTTTGGGCACGATGTTTCAAGGATGTCACGTCCTCAGCAAAGCCGCAGAGGAGATGTACTAGGATGGTATCAGGGATAAGGAACTTCAGTGAAATGGAGAAATAAGTGAATCTGGAGCATTTCTCTTTGGAGCAGAGACGTTAAAGGGACAGATAAAGGTGTGCAAAGTTGGGAGTGGTTTTGATGAAGATATGAGAAGAATCTGTTCTCGATGGCAAAATGATGAGTAAACAGAGATCACAGGTTATTTTTCGACCTCTATACCCTTCAGCAAGGACTTTTTTCCTTTTTGGAGACCTTTATTCATCTTGCCACCTGCTTATACTACTTAGGTAACAAGGTGTAGAGCTGGATGAACACAGCAGGCCAGGCAGCATCAGAGGAGCAGGAAAGCTGACGTTTCGGGTCTGGACCCTTCTTCAGAAATGGGGGAGGGGAAGGGGCATCCAAAATAAATAGAGAGAGGGGGAGATGATGATAGAAGGTGGCTAGTGGAGCAGATAGGTGGAGAGAAGATGGACAGGTCAAGGAGATGGGGATGAAGCCAGTACAGGAGAGTGTAGGTAGGAAGTGGGGGTGGGGGTTGGTCAATGAGGTGGGAGGATCGGATAGGTGGGTGAGAAGACAGACAGGTCAAGGAGGCAGGGACGAACTGGGCTGGTCTTGGATGAGGTCAGGGATGGGGAGATTTTGAAGCTTGTGAAGTCCACATTGATACCATTGGGCTGCAGGGTTCCCAGGCGGAATATGAGGTCCTGTTCCTCCAGCCTTTGGGTGGCATTGTTGTGGCACTGGAGGAGGCCCAGGATAGACATGACGTCCAAGGAATGGGAGGGGGAGTTGAAGTGGTTCATGACTGGGAGGTGTTGTCGTTTGTCATGAACCGAGCGTAGGTGCCCCACAAAGCGGTCTCCAAGCCTCCGCTTGGTCTCCCCGATGTAGAGAAGGCTACATCGGGAACAGCGGATACAATAGACCACATTAGCGGATGTGCGGGTGAACATTTGTTTAATGTGGATGGTTTTATTGGAGCCTGGGATGGGGGTGAGGGGGGAGGTGTAGGGGCAGGTGTAGCACCTCCTGCGGTGGCAGGGAAATGTGCTGGGGGTGGTGGGGCTAGTGGGGAGTGTGGAGCGTGGAGCAGGCGAGGGAGTAGTGGAGAGCGCGGTCCCTCCGGAAGGCAGATAAGGGTGGGGAGAGGGAAATGTATCCTTGGTAGTGGGGTCAGATTGCAGGTGGCAGAAGTGGCGGAGAATGATGCGTTGAAGCTGGAGGTTGAGGGGGTGAAGAAGGGTCCAGACCGGAAACGTCAGCTTTCCTGCTCCTCTGATGCTGCCTGGCCTGCTGTGTTTCTCAGACTTCAGCATTGGCAGTTCCTACTATCCCCCACTTACACTACTTTCTGTTTTGCTTTTTCAGATATCTGTTGAGACTCATGACTCTGTCTCCATTTCCTTCTTCCCAATCTCTCTGTTTAACTTTCAACATAAGCATGAATGATTTCAATTTAATATATTCATTTGAGATTTTTCCAAGTTATCTTTGAATCTTCAAATTTCTGGCTGTCAAATTCATCCTTTACAAATTTTCATCTTGTAATTGTTACAAAATTCAACAGATGGGAGGCAGTCCAACTTGATTTTATGTTACCTTACTTTAGATGAGAAGAGTCTATCCTACTCCCTGTGGGCCACATACAACACATCACAGCACTTCATACTTTACTCATAACTTTACGTAGAGTTCTTATAATACATAAATAATTCCATAACATTACAAGGGAGGATCATAGACCGAGAAAAAAAATAGTATGAAGTGAAGTTTGTTTTCTGAATTTTTTAGTTTATGTAATTTTTATCTGAAGTCAGAGTTTCAAATAGAGGTAAATGGAAGTAAAGTTGCCATGTTCGTACTGGACCATAGTGCTGCTGTCTCATTGGAAAGATATGACTGGAGGTTGTTATAACCTGAGAGTTACCTAGCTTCAGGTGAGGGGACAGGTGAGAAAGAGCGTCCTTCATTGTAACCTCAGCTGGTGCAGAAATCGAACACATGCTGTTGGCATTACTGCATTGCAAACTAGCCATCCATCCAACTGAGTTAACTAACTTCACGGCTAAGTAAAGTGGAAGATTGTACAAGGTGCTGCTCCTCCAATCAGAAGTCCTTTCTGTGCCTTTTTCTCGTGCTGTAGGTTCATCAGTGAACTTACCAGCAACAAATAGTGAAGCTTGAAGTCTGGAACTGGGTGGGTCTGGAAATGTGAGGCTTTCAAGGAGACTTTTGCATTGGAGAAGATGTGAAGGAGATGTGAATCATACCACATGGAGAAGGCAAAGAGGGTCTGATGGTGGAGGGGATCTACTAGCTATGTTGTGAAAGCGAGGGGCAATTCATTACATTTAAGTCTCTCTTGGAAAAAGGAACTAACTACTTTTGTTTCAATGTGAAATGTTTGCTACTGGGTCAGTAAACCTGGTGGATTGGTGGATTGACAGAGTGAGAGGGTATTAAAGAGGGAGGGAAACTTGTGAGAAAGCGAGAGAAAGGGTTGATTAGGAAAGAAGAACAGGATAAGAGTGTGAGAGAGGGAATGGGAAAGGAAGTTGAGGAGGAAAGTCAGCTCACTTCTGATGCCCACTTTTATGAATTCTACTGAATCCAGCTCAGAGTGTGCACCATCAGATCAACCCGAGGTTAGTGTTAGTTAAAGCTAACGTGTTAGCGTTGTCCCAATCATCATCCCCTTCTCTGGTGATCATGAATTGGGGTTGATTCTTTCTGGCTTTTCTGGATGCAAAAGGCAAAAATCTGCTTTATTATAAAGCTTTGCTGTCTGGCACTTTTTAGTTGTTTATTAACTATTTAACACGAAACTTATTGTGTTTTTTTTAAGTTCATGTTTACTGTTGTGGCCATCGTAATCTTTCCGAAATTTGCCCACATGGACCCCCAGGAAGAGAAAAAAATTCAAATGTGTCCACCCTCAATGCGGTGTGGTTGGACAACCCTGATTTCATTCTAGTACATCTTTCCTTTCAGTTATCTTGAAGTAAGACATGATCCATGGCTTAGTGGGTAGCTCCTCTGAGTAAAGTGGTTGAATTGCACTTCTCTCAAGGCTTGAGTAAATATCACCTTGGCTAAAGTAAGGTGTAGCCCTTTCAGAAGCATGTTTAATATCCCATCTATAAACTGAGATTTTGTCCTCACACTATTTTAAGTTCTCTGCAGTTTATTGTGGACTTGTGTTTGTCCCAAAATTACTCCAGCACCATTTTCATTTCTAGTTTATGTATACAAAGCATAACCTTATTTACCTCTAATTTAAGAAAGTCAGTCCAGTTTGGATTATTTTGGTATTGTGACCAGTCAAGGGGATTGAATTTCACTGGTGTATTTTTATAGCATCACTCAATGGAACAGGTACGTTTGAGAAACTACAATTGTCAAATGAGTTAATTTGATAAATTCAAGCTTTTCATTAGATGTAAAGCACCCTTGACTTCCCAGGAATAAAATATAAAGAGGCACTTCTATCTTGTATAGAAAGGTATTACAACTCTTTGTGTTTGTTTGATCTACCATAATCTGTTCATTGTCAGTTATTGGCTTGTAATTTTAGCCATTCTGTCATCATCCAGCATCAGTTCTTAGGATTCCAACTTAGCAAAGTCATGAAAATTGGTGATGCCAGTATGTGAGAGTCTTGTTCTCACAGAATTTCAGTCTTAATTCTTCTGGTTTGTTTAAAAGTTAAAAGTGTAGTTATAGATTCTGTATAATTAAATTCTTTGGTCTCACAGGTTGACCCCATGTTGACCCCAGAGGAACGCCACCTGAACAAGATGCAAAATCATGGCTATGAAAACCCAACTTACAAGTATCTGGAGCAGATGCAGATCTAACACCAGATGCTAAATCGGGCCAAATGCAGCACATTCAGCCAATCTTCCAACTACTGATCTGTAACATTAGAGGTCTCCATTTCACATACACAATTCAGAGTGTAAAACACTTATTACTGTAGATTGTAAGATTCCCATTCTTTTAAATGGGCTTGAAATGTAATACAATATATATGATGTATAATCGTAAGAAAGTCTATTACCTGATGACAATGATGATATAGTTATTTCCTTTTTAAAATTATTGTAAATCAGTTTTATTTGTGTGTCACAAAGATCTATAAATAGAGGCTGTAGATTTCTACTTAATGGAGCACCGTATGTGAAGGGGATTTGTATTGATTTATCTCATGGAACCTGCAGGATTTTCTGCTGTAATCTACGTTTAAATGGTTAACACTGTGATAGGCAGCTGAAACCAGGAGGTGATGATTCCATTTTTCATTGTGCGTCTGTGTAATTGTAAATTCACGTCACAGTTTCTGAGGTTCTAGAAACCTGTGGCTCGTTTCCCCTGCACATTCCTTATTTGTTCTGTCAAACTATGCACATTTTTCAGTTGTATTATTGTGGTAGCTTTAACTTGCAGGGCTACTGAGTGCAAACTCATCAATAAACTTTACTTCCAGAAATGTGCCTTGCCCTTGCATGTTGTATCTTCTCACATCAGACCTTGCCTGGTTCTATTACAGCGGATCTGGGAACAGACCTGTGCAATTACTTGGTTGGATGGGTAAAAGTACAAAGCTGCCTTCCCAGTTGTGGAGAGAGAGCCTGGATTGGACTGGGCAAGATTCGTAGGCTAAATAAGATAGCTGGTTACAGGTCAAAGGCTTGTAATACAGGACAGCTTGTGTAAAGTCCATGTGGGGAACAGAAAAGAGCAGTGAAAGAAACCATCCTGGGAAGTGAGCTTTTGTAATAAATTTGACATGAGTATTCATCAATACAGAATAGCCATATATATCTGCAAATAAAAAAAATGGCCATGAGATATGTAGTAGTGCAGTTGCAGAATCCAATCTGTGGTATAACAGCATTCTTCTTGTGTTTGAGTGGAGTCAATTTCTGCTTCAGCTGCAGTCTGGATTTACTCAGTTCTTCCAGAGTTATTCAGCAAGGAGCATAGAAGTTGGCAAATATATTGAGGAATATTTTTCCTAACATGAACAATGGGAAGGACTCTCTGCTGAGTGCAGACCAATCACTGGTATACAGAATGAATTGAGTGTTGACTGATGATGTGTCTATAGTGTTAAAGGGTGTCAACCAATTGGTTATGATGCCATTCACTTGCTGCTGGGGTGCCATTTGTTGCTTTTGAAGCTAATTTCCCAACAAAGAGGACAGCATTACACTGAAAACTTTTGTGAAATACTAAAGAGGTTTAATTATGAGGGGCTTAGAATAATGAAAGACCTATTTCCTTTACCAAAAGGGGTGATCAATAATTAAGGGGGCATAATTTCAAGTAATTGGCAGAAGGATTAGACTGGAGTTGAGAAGAAACTCGATCTGAAAAGAGGCTCAAATACTAGGATATTCTCCTTTCAATTAATCTTTGGTACAGTATGGTACGGACAGCATTTATTGTCCTTCCTTAATCGGTCTCAGGATGGTGCTAGTACATCTCCACTTTGAACAACTGTGGTCCATGTACTGCATGTACACCCACGGTGCTGCTAAGAAGGGAGCTACAGGATTTAGACCCAGCAACATTTGAAGGAGTGATACCACAGCTGCAAGTCAGGATGGCGTGGGCATGGAGGGGAACTTGCATATGGCGGTGTTCTAATGAATTTGCTGCCTTATTCTTCTCGGTGATAGAGGTCACAGCTGTGGCATGCATGTCACTTTCTACTGATCAGATCAAGTGTGAGATATTGTTGGAGTGCTACTAGATGTAGGTATAGCCTGCGAGAAAGTGCAGAAAAGATTGACCAGATAGGTTTTAGGGAAGAGAAGCTTCAATTATGTCAATTGGACAAGTTGAAACTCTATTCCTTGGAAAAGGGAAGGCCGAGAGGAGACCTGACAGAGATGTTCAACAACATGGTATCTGGACAGAGTAGATGGGAATAAGTTATTCCCAGTGTTGGAAAGACTGAAAGCAAGACAGCACATCAATGTAAAAGCCAAAACTGAAGCATTTGTAAGAATCTTCAGCAAGAAATGTCAAGATTATTCATTTCAGCCTCCTCCAGAGGTCCGCAGCATCAATTATGTAAATCTGCAGCCAATTTGATTGACTCCGTATGGTATCAAGAAACTTCTGGAGGACTGGATACAGGGGCCTGACAACATAGAATCACAAGTACTACAGGGCAGAAGGAAGCTATTTGGCCCATCGTGCTTGCACAGGCTGTGTTATGTTGTGCCAATGTCCTGCCATTTCTCCATATCCCTATACACCATTACTATCCAGAAAGTATCCAATGCCCTCTTGAATGCCTTAATTGAACTTGCCTCTACCACATTTTCAGGCAGTGCATTCAATACCCTAACTACTTGCTGTGTGACATCACCCTTACTTCATTTGCACATCAGTTCAGATCTATAACCCCTCGCTTTTGTTTCTTTTTCAAGTGCTCCTGCAATCCCTCCAGAATTGTGTCCCCTATTTTATAATGTCATCAACTAAACGCATCAACTCTCACATTGATGCATTCAATCACATCTGCCATCTTTCTACCCACTTTTCCAACTTGTTAGTGTTCTTTTTGGAGTTTCACACTGTCGTCCTCATCAGTTTCCAAGTTTCGTGTCATCTGCGAGCTTGGAAATTGTTCTATGCACAGTTGGATCCAGATAATTAATATAACATGAAAAGTGAGGGTGCCAGCATTTATCCTAAGGAACTCTACTACAAACCTATGTCCAGCCTGGAAAATACCCATTGACCATTATTCTCTGTTTCCTACCATTCAGACAATTTTGTATCCACGTTGCCACTATCCCTTTTATATCATGACCTATACCTTTCCTTATGAATCTGTTGTGAGGGATTGTATCAAATGCCTTGCTGGAAATTTATGTCAACCACATTAAAAGCGATACCCTCATCAACCCTTTCTGTTACGTCTTCAAAAACCACCCTACAAGTGAAATACAGTTTCTCTTTTAGAAATCCAGTCCTCTTCCTAATCAGTTCATCTCTTCCATGTCACCACTGATTCAAACCAAAGGTTTCCCCACCGTGAAGTCACTGTAATTGCTGGAATTAACCTTACAACCTTTATTTTTTAACAAAGCCATAATGTTTGTAATTCTGTACTCTTCTGGCACTTTCTCAGAGTCCAGAAAACACTAAAATATATTGGCTAGTTTTTCTGCAATTTCTAGCTCACTTCTGACTTTGTATCTTTTTTAATCTCTTTATGCCATCTTCACAACTTACTTTCCTATTTAGAGAGCTGTACAGCATAGAAAGAGATCCTTCCATCCATCTAATCCACACCAACCAGATATCCTAAATTAATCTAGTCCCATTTGCTAGCTTTTGGGCCATGTTCCTCTAAATGCTTCCTGTTCATATACCTATCCAGATGCCTTTTAAATGCTGTAATTGTAAAAACCTCCATCACCTCCTCTGGCAGGTCATTCCATACATCGTGTGAAAAAGTTGCTCCTTTCTTTCCCATCTCACCTTAAACTTTTGCGTTCTGGTTTTGGACTCCCCTACCCTGGTGAAAAGACCTTGCCTACTCACTATTTTGTGTAATATTTTTGTAATCATCAGATTCATACCTGTTATTCTGCCATTCATACCCCTGTTTCTTCATCCAAGTATAAATTATAATAGGTTAACATCTCATCAACCTGCAAAAAGACCTATTTGCACTTTCTGCCTGCTTCCTATTAGCTAGCCAGTTGAATACAATCCTATTGCTGAAGGCCCACAGCTACTGATGGAATCATAGCTTTGAGTTGCTAGATTTGTGTTGAATCTATCCCATTTACATGGTATAAGTACCACACAACATGATGAAGGGTATCCTTAAGGTGAAAATTAGCTTACATTTCCTTCAGTGGTCACTCGACTGATACCATCATGGACAGATGCATTTTAGATGGGATTGATGAGACCAAAGTCACGTAGGAATTTTCCCTCTCTGACTCTCCCACCACCTGCAGATCAAGTGTGGCATGTCTCCTTTAGGACATGATCAGCTCAGTCATTCAGTGTCTTTTTTGGAAGTGCCTCAGAGTCAAGAATAACTTGCTTCCACTCTGGGATAGGGCATCTGCAGTGGTTGAATAGTCCAAACCTGGTGCTACAGATTCTGCCACAGGTGAGGAAGATGGTATTTGAGCTGCATGCTCTTTCCACTGTTAGCACAATTACAGCGAGTCTGAGATCTCCTGGCATGCTCTCTTCCTTACGGAGAAGGGCAATAAGGTCGAGGATTCATGTCAAGTGCCTTTCTGATGTACTTCAGCATTGGAGACCACGTGGTACCAACAAGACACTATTGGTGATGACCATTGAAATCTCCAATCCAGAGAACATTGCAAAGAGCTGCTGGGTGATTGCATGGGTAATGTGTGAAATGTATGAACATTCTTGACCCATAAAATTTAGAAACAGTGGCCTTGTCCATTTGATGATCAAAGCAATCAATTTCCAGTGTTAATATCATTGGAAATTATAGGTTTTTTTTTCTATTCATGTGTGGGTTGTGGGCATCACTGGCTGACCAGCATTTATTGCCTAACACTAATTGCCCTTCAGAAGGCAGTGGTGAGCTGACTTCTTGAACCACTGCATTTGCGGTAGGTTGACCTACAATGCCAATGAAGAGGGAATTCCAGGATTTTGACCGAGCGACAGTGAAGGAATGGCGATATATTTCCAAGTCAGGATGATGAGTGGCTTGGAGGGGAACTTGAAGGTGATGTCAGGGCCTATAGCCTTTGCAGTATATAGTGTCTCCAACCGTTTCTTGATATCACGTGGAGTGAATGGAATTGGCTGACGACTATTGTGTGTAGGACCGCTGGAGGAAGCAGAGATGGATCATCCATTCGGCACTTCTGGCTGAAGATTGCTGCAAAAGTTTCAGCCTTATCATCTTTTGCACTGATGTACTGGGCTCCTCCGTCATCGAGGATACCCAGTTGGGCCTCCACCTCTAGTGAGTTGTTTAGTTGTCTACCACCATTCACCAATGGATATGGCAGGACTGCAGAGCTTAGATTTGATCCTTTGGTTGTGGGATCACTTAGCTCTGCTTATCACTTGCTGCTTATGTTGTTTGGCATGCAAGCAGTCCTGTTTGGTGGCTTCACCAGGTTGTCACCAAATATTCAGGTATGCCTGGTGCTGCTCCTGGTATGCACTCCTGCACTCTGCATTTAACCAGAATTGATTTCCTGGCTTGATGGTAGTTGTTGAGTGGGAAATATGCTAGGCCATGAGGTTTCAGATGTGCTGGAGTACAATTCTGCTGCTGTTGATGGCCCACAGTTCCTCATGGATGCCCAGTCTTGAGTTGCTAGATCTGTGCACGATAGTGCCACACAACACGATGGAGGCTATTCTCAATGTGAAGGCGGAACTTTGTCTCCACAAGGACTGTGCGGTGGTCACTCTTACCGATACCGTCATGGACAGATGCAACTGCAGCTGGCAGACTGGTAAGGATGAGACCAAGTATGTTTTTCCCTCTTGTTGGTTTCCTCACCACCTGCCGATCAGTGCCAATCTAATCTCCTTTTGAAATCAGTGATCATTTCCACTTCTACCAGCCTTGTCGGCATTGAGTTCCAGACCATTCAAACCCACCGAGTAAGAAAAGTTCTTTACATCTGCACTTCATCTCTGACTGAAAACCTTTCATCAATGTCCCTTAATACTTATATCAGTGCCTGGGAAAAAAGTGTACATGAGAATAGATTTGCAGTTAAAACAAAAGAAAATCTTTTACTTGAAAAATAGTCAAGGAAAGGTGAAGGTGATTAAGAACTTAAAGGTAATCTTCGGGAGGCAGAGCGCATAACTGTGGTACTTAATAGCTTTCATGTGTCCTTGCAAAGGAGGCTGCTACCAATGAACAGCAAGTTATATTTATATAGAATGTGTAAAGTGATAAACTAATCCAAAGGAATTTCACAGAAACATTAGAAAACAAAATATAATGCTCAGCTGCAAAGACATTGAGGTTTCTGGGACTGAAGGAGATTACTGAATTAAGGAGGCAAGACGATGAGTAGATTTGAAAATAAGGATGAGAATTTAGAAATCGAGATGTTTATTGTCTTCCAAGAATCTTTAAATAACTGGGAGACCGCATGATCAGCAAGCATATAACAAGCACCAGGGTAAACAGCAAGCAAAGTAGTTGAGCTGAGACAGGGATGGAGTTGGGCATTGTCACCAAGGAGAAAATCAGCAGTTTCAATGATCGTGTAAGTATGTAGTCAGGCATTGAGCTCTGGATCAAGTTTGGTGTCAGACAGTTGATGGGGAAGGGAAGGGAATGGAATCAGTAGTCATGAAGTGGATTTTTTTTTTGACAGGGATCAAAGACAATGGCTTCAGTCTTCCTAATATTTAATTAGATATCCCACAAACTGTTTAACAATAAGAGTGGAAGACTCAGATAACTTGCTGTTTAGACAAAAAAGTGAAGGAGGACTTAGAGAAATTGGATTGGACAAAGCTGGTGAAACTGCAAGAACAACTGAAATGGTGCAACATCAAAGGTGGCACAAGGGCAGAGAAACCTGGAGATGTGGTAAGTATTGCTACCTGCAAATTGAGATATCAATCTAGAGTATTTCAAACTGAATTTCTGCACATACAAAATCCAGGCTGCTTTCTACTTATCATACTTCCGTAAGGTTCTTCAACTCCTAATGTATCATAACACTCCTTTATTTACATATGTACACAGTAGATTATCAAATACAACTCTCTAGTGCCTAAGGCTTCTCTGTCTTCACATGCTCTGTCACTGGTGACATCATCATGATTTAAATAAATGCCTTTATAACACATCAGGATGAGGAAATGAAGCTGTTTTTCTAGATCTTGAGCATTATAAAGAGAGGCATACAATAAAAACAAAAGGCGATTATGCTAAACCTTTATAAGTCATTAGTTAGAAACACACAGTTTATGCCCTATTCTGTAGAAACACAAAACACAGGGAAGATCTGTGGTAAAATAGGGAAGATTAACTGTGCATGGTCAAAGGAAGCAGAAATAAAAGATATGTCTGGTGGAGGTGTGAGAGTGGCAGAACAATAAACAGCACTTAGCTGAAAACAAAAAACCCAAACTCAGTGAAGGGAATCAAAATTTTGGGAGGGGAGCAGAGATTTCAAACTGAAATAGTTGAACCAATGTTGAGTCTAGAAAGCTGCAGGTTGCCTAATCGGATGAGGTGTTGTCCTTTGAATTTACTTTGAACTTCTCAGAGGACTACAGAAGGCCAAGAGATCGCTGAGCAGGGGTGTTGTGCAAAGTGGTTCACCAGTCTGTGCTTGGTCTCAGAATTGCTGAGCAGGCCATATAGAAAAAAGTACTGTGGGAAGGGATGGGGTTGTTAAGGGTGATTAAGGAATGGACCACAAAGTCAAAGATTCTGCATGAATTCTCACTATGCCCATCTTCTGTGGATATGTGGCACATTCTTTGTTTCAGTTTGATTCTCACCCCTGCATACTAGTTGCTGTGGAATTCTGGGCACAGAGAGGGAGATGTGTTTGGTAACCTCTCATTAGAGGTAGCATAAATGGCACAGAATGATCTAATTAAATAGAAACTGGCAGGTCAAGTGTGAGGATATGGGAAAGCCTATCATGGCCCTGAAGCAGGTAGAGTAGGGGTGAAAGAGAAATGGAATGGATACACTTGAGGACTCTGTCAATCACAACAAAATTCCTCAGTTGGGAAAAAAGGGAGATTTCACAGAAATTGGAAGAATGGAATAGAGACCTTGCAGGAAGGAGGTGTGAGGGAATGTAGATAGCTGTGAGAGGAAATGGGCTTTGCATGAAAATTTGTTGATAGCCTATCACCAGAGATGAAGACAGAGAAGTCAGGGAAGGGAAGAGTTGAAAATGGATGATGTGAAGATGAGAAGGATTGAAATTGGAATCAAAATGGACAACGTTTTCTTGTTCGGGGTGAAAGCAGGAAATGGCACTTGCATAGTCATCAGTGTGCCAGACAAATAGATGAGTTGGTACCTGCAGAAGACTAAAACAAAGAATGTACCACATTACTGACAAACAGATAGGCATAGCCACATGGATACCTTTTGCTGGGATGCAGTGGATAGGTTTAAAAAAAAAGTTGTCCAGTGAGAGAACATGTTCAGCCAGGTGAGGGAGGTGGTGCTGGTGAATGGGGACTGGTTGGTCTTCATTGGAGGCAATAGAAAGAGCTCAGAGATCACCCCGGTTGGGAGATGGAGGTATAGAGAAATTGGAAGTCTGTCATAGTGAGTATAGCCAGGAAACTGGAAATGATATAGCGCTTTGGAGGAATCATGGTGTAGGTGAGAGACTGCACATGGGGAAAAATAGAGTTGAAATGGAAAGAAATCAGTCCAT
This sequence comes from Ginglymostoma cirratum, assembly GCA_024137785.1. Taxonomy (NCBI): domain Eukaryota; kingdom Metazoa; phylum Chordata; class Chondrichthyes; order Orectolobiformes; family Ginglymostomatidae; genus Ginglymostoma; species Ginglymostoma cirratum. Next base: position 39,262,499 of record JAHRHZ010000041.1, read on the forward strand.
CGGGTTGGAGTAATGCACCTCCCAGGGCCACCCTGTTAACAGGTATTAGGAAGGAGGGCTCCTGGATTTGGGAATTGTGGAAGTGGATTACCAGAGGATATGAGGTCAGTGACAGACTTGGATATAATAGTCTGAGATTCAGTGGTGGGGCAATGCTCCATAGAAGGTAGGACAAAGTGTCAGAGAGTGTTCAGCCTTTGCTTGGCATATGTCAAACAGCAACAACATCTCTTTCCCCTGATTCCTTGTCAGTAAGTTAGATGATGATGTTAGGGTTAGGCCTGAGAGAACTGCTGAGAGTGGGAACTCAGCATTAGATTTGCAGATTTCGAAATAAAGCTTATTCATTTGAGCTAGCCAGCTTTGCAAAAAACAATTATTGTAGTTTAGAATGTTCTAGTGGTTTTAAAAAGTGATAATTAAATTAGTCATGCAAGTGGAAGTGTGCTGGTTTGGACAGAAAAGAGAAATCTTGCAGGAAGGTGTATATAGGCTGGATACTCAGGATGATTGTGAGCAAGAACCCCAGGGACCAACATTGAATGAGAATCCTCAGAAAGGGACTCAGTGACAGAACTAGCTAGTCTCAGACTGATCAACTTGACTAGACATAGGTAAAATTTTATGCAGATTGTGAGGTTTGCATATTCTTTGTAAATGGCTCATTATGTGGGTGACAAGGTGGCTCAGTGGTTAGCACTGCTGCCTCACAGCACCAGGGACCTGGGTTCAATCCCAGCCTTGGGTGACTGTCTGTGTGGAGTTTACATGTTCTCCCTGCGTCTGTGTGGGTTTCCTCCCACAGTCCAAAGATGTGCAGGTTAGTTGGATTGGTCATGCTAAATTGCCCATAGTGTCCAGGGGTGAGTAGGTTTGGTTGATTAGCCATGAGAAATGTAGGGTTACAGGGATAGTTTAGGAGGGTGAGTCTGGGTGGGACACTGTTTGGAGAGTTGGTGTGGACTTGTTGGGCTAAATAGCCTGTTTCCAACTGTAGGGATTCTATGAATAAAATATATTGTACTCACTATTTATGTCTGTAATATTTTTACTGCTATTACATCTTGGGTCTGATTATCCAGGGTTGAACAACAGAATAGAGTACAGCAAGGTCAGAGTCAGGCAGGTTAGAGCAAGTGAGGAGATCAGAGAAATTGAGACAGCCAGTACCACGTAGGCAGTTCTCAATGATCTATACAGGCAAGAGTAATGGTTCTAAAAGGTGAGAGAAGGGGGTAAAAGTGGTCAGCTGTGCAAGGGGTGAACTCCTGTCTATAGCAGATGGTGAAGGTTACAGAAGGACAGTTCAGTGTTGTGTGAAAATGTTGCCATTGAGTTACGGACAGATTGTTCTGTATCAGAAAGGTGAAAATTGGAGGATGGTGAACGTATGGCAAGAAGATTAGTTAGAAAATAGAATCAGAGGGAAGTGGATGAATAAAAGAACAGCTGTAGCCTAATTGCCTCCTTCAGCCTGATTTGACCTTTATTTCGATCGTATTTTGATTAGACTTGCATGGAGGAGGGTTGATCAGTAAGTTTGTGGATGCAACAAAACTTGATGGGTCGTAAATAGTAAAGAGGATAGCCTTAAATTCAGGAGGACATAGATGGGCTGGTCAGATGGTCTGCATCTCCATTCAATAAGATCATTGCTGATTCTCCGTCTCAACATCAAGCTCTTATTCTTTCTTGACGCTCTTATTGTCTGAAAATCTATTTCCTTCTTAAATATATTCAGTAACTTGGCCTCCACTGCCTTACCTGAGTGACAATTCCACAAATGCACCACCCTCTGAGTGAAGAAATTTCCCCTCATCCCAATCCTAAGTGGTCCATCCTGTATCCTGAGACCATGACTGTACCCTGCAAAACCCACCCCCTCCTCCTCCTCCTCCTCCACCCCCAAGAAGAATATCCTGCCTGCTCCAGTCTGTGCCGCCTGGTCAGAATTTTGATGAGATCTCCTCTCACTGTTCTAAATTCCAGTGAATACAGGCCCAATCAACACAATCAACCCAATCTCTCTTCATACGACAAACCTGCCATCTCTGGAATCCCTTGGCTGCACTCCTTTTCTTCGGTAGGGAGACCCAAAATTGTGCAATCAACTATTGCGTTGAACAATGAGCCATGATTGTGATGAATGGTGGAGCAGGCTCAAAGGGCTGAATGGCCTCCTCCTGTTCCTATCTTCTATGTTTCTATATTCTCAGAACATTAGCTAAAGGTTCTGGATTACTCACATTACCACTACACCACTGCCATCCCTTTAAATGTGACATTTTATAACTTTACCTGTAGCTAAAGTCTAATTGCTGGGAATAAATAGTAACTTTTGTTATGTACTGAAATCTTGTCCATACTTTCTGTCAACCTGGATCTGAAGATTAGGTAAACTAGGAAATTTTATGTACTTATTCTAAAATCTTCAAGTTTGTGACAACTCTGGGAATAGCGGGGCTTGATTTCCAGCATACTGTCCCACTGAATCATGATTTCCAGTGAATCGTGACAAGGTTTGGGGAAACATGTTTAGGGTATTGCCTTTGAAACAGAGGCAACGAGGACTTGGTTTGGTATTGGTAGATAACACAAATGAATCAAAACCAGGTTCTGTGCTGTAATTAAGACATGGAACTGGAAATGGCAAAGGATTTCCTGCTGAATGCCCTCTGAATTTCTTACCCCTTACCCTAAAATTATGCCGTTTCATGCTTGACCCCTCAACCAAAGGGAACCGCTGCTCTCTAAACACCCTGTCCATACCCTTCATAACCTTATACACCTCAATCATGTCTACCCTCAGTCTTCTCTGTCTCAAAGAAAACAATCCAAACCTATTTAGTCGCTCCTTGTAGCTAAACTTCTTCATCCCAGGTAACAACCCAGTGAACCTCCTCTGTACCCCCCTCTAGTGCTTTCACATCCTTCCTATAGTGAGGAGACTAGAACTGCACACAAGTACTCCAGTTGTGGCCTGACCAACTCCGACTTTCTAGCTATGAAGAGAGGTTGAGTAGGTTAGGATTGTTTTCATTAGAAAAAAGGAGATTGAGGGGGGACCTGATTGAGGTCTTCAAAATCATGAAGGGTATAGACAGGGTTGATAGAGATAAGCTTTTTCCCAGGGTGAGGGATTCAATAACGAGGGGTCACGCGTTCAAGGTGAGAGGAGAAAAGTTTAAGGGGGATACACGCGGAAAGTACTTTACACAGAGGGTGGTAGGTGCCTGGAACACGTTGCCAGCAGAGGTAGTAGAGGCAGGCACGGTAGATTCATTTAAGGTGCGTCTGGACAGATGCATGAGTAGGTGGGGAGCAGAGGGATACAGATCCTTAGGAATTGGGCGATAGGTTTAGACAGTGGATTTGGATCAGCACAGGCTTGGAGGGCCGAAGGGCCTGTTCCTGGGCTGTAAGTTTTCTTTGTTCTTTGACATTACTTCACTGCTCTTATACTCTATGCCACGACTGATGAAAGTAGGAGTTCCATATGCCGCCTTAACTACCCTATTCACGTGCTTTAACGACTTTTCAGGAATCTGTGAATAATATATGTTAGTGTGTTCACTGAGCTGGGAGGTTTGATAGCAGATGTTTTGTCCCCTTACTAGGTGACATCCTCAGTGTTGTGGAGCCTCCCACGAAGTGCTGTTGTCTTGTGCGGCTTCAAATTTATATGGTTCGGTTTTTGCTGCTTCAGGTAGCTGCCAGTTCCGGTTGTGTGCTGTAATTGTCAGTATATCGGGTCTAGGTCATAGATCATAGATTGGTGGAGTAGCAGATAGTGAAGGGGACTGTCAGAGATTACCGCAGAATATAGATAGATTGGAGAGTTGGGCAGATAAATGGCAGATGGAGTTCAATCCGGGCAAATGCGAGGTGATGCATTTTGGAAGATCTAATTCAAGAGCAAAGTATACAGTAAATGGAAAAGTCCTGGGGAAAATTGATGTACAGAAAGATCTGGGTGTTCAGGTCCATTGTTCCCTGAAGGTGACAACGCAGGTCAATAGAGTGGTCAAGAAGGCATACGGCATGCTTTCCTTCATCGGACGGGGTATTGAGTACAAGAGTTGGCAGGTCATGTTACAGTTGTACAAGACTTTGGTTCGGCCACATTTAGAGTACTGCGTACAGTTCTGGTCGCCACATTACCAAAAGGATGTGGATGCTTTGGAGATGGTGCAGAGGAGGTTCACCAGGATGTTGCCTGGTATGGAGGGCACTAGCTATGAAGAAAGGCTGAGTAGACTAGGATTATTTTCATTAGAAAGACGGAGATTGAGGGGGGACCTGATTGAGGTCTACAAAATCATGAGGGGTGGACAGCAAGAGGCTTTTTCCCAGAGTGGGGGACTCAATTACTAGGGGTCATGAGTTCAAAGTGAGAGGAGGAAAGTTTACGGGAGATATGCGTGGAAAGTTCCTTACGCAGCGGGTGGTGGGTGCCTGGAACACGTTGCCAGCGGAGGTGGTAGATGCAGACACGTTAGTGTCTTTTAAGATGTATCTGGACAGGTACATGGATGGACAGGGAGCAAAGAGATACAGACCCTTAGAAAATAGATGACAGGTTTAGACAGAGGATCTCAATCGGCGCAGGTTTGGAGGGCCGAAGGGCCTGTTCCTGTGCTGTAATTTTCTTTTTTCTTTGATCTTTGTCGTCATAGAATCCCTACAGTGTGGAAACAGGCTCCTTGGCCCAACAAGTCCACACCAACTTTCAGAGCATCCCACCCAGACCCATCCCCATCCCCATCCCCATCCCCCTAATCTACTCATCCTTGAACACTATGGGCAATTTAGCATGGCCAATCCACCTCGCCTGCACATCTTTGGACTGTGGGAGGAAACCGGAGCACCCGGAGGAAACCCACACAGACACGGGGAGAACGTGCAAACTCCACACAGACAGTCACCCAAGGGTGGAATCGAACCCAGGTCCCTGGTGCTGTGAGGCAGCAGTGCTAACCACTGAGCCACCATGCTGTCTAATTCAATGTGTTCATTGATGGAGTCTGCGGATGAATGCCAAGCCTCCAAGAATTCCCTGGTTGTCCTTTGTTTGGCTTGTCCTATGACAGTAGTGTTGTCCCAGTTGAAAGTCCGTGAATAATTTCCCCAAGATCCCTCTGTTCCTCTAAACTAGCCAGTGTCCCATTAAATTCTCCATCAGCATGTTTCTTCTTCCAAAGTGCATCACCTCACACTTATCAGGGTTAAGTACTACCTGCCACTGTTCTGCCCATCTGACCAACCCATCTATATCTTCCTGTAATGTGCAACCATTTCCTTCACTATTAACTACTCTACCAATCCTGGTGCCATCTGTAAATTTGCTTAACATTCCCCGCACATTTTCATCTAGATCATTTATCTATATAGCAAACAATAAGTGTCCCAGTGCTGATCCTTGTGGTACACTGCTGGATACCGGCCTCAAGTCACTCAAACAGCCTTCTATCACTACTCTTCGTGTCCTATTACCAAGCCAGTTTCTGTTCCATCTCACCAAGTTTCCCTCAATTCCACGTGCTTTAACCTTCTTAATCAATCTCCAGTCTCCAATACGGGATCTTGTCAAAAGCTTTGCTAAAATCCATATAAACTACATCAACTGAACTTCCCTCATCCACACACTTGATCATATTTTCAAAAACTTCTAACAACTTTGTTAGTCATGACTTCCCTCTGACAAAGCCATGCAGACTATCCCTATTTAACACGTCTTTCCAAGTAGGTATTAATTCGCTCCTTCAGAATTTTCTCTAATAGTTTCCCTACCACTGACTTGAGACTCACTTGTCTGTAATTTCCTGGTTCATCTCTACCACCCCTCTTAAAAAGTGGAACCACATTAGTTGTCCTCCAGTCCTCTGACACTTCCCACATGGCCAGAGACCCTGCAATTTTCTGCCTCACCTCCCACAGCAGCCTGCAATTCATCCAGGCCAGGGAATTGTTCATTTTTAAGCCCATCAGAGCCTCCAATACCTCCCCATTTCCTATATCAAACTGTGCAAGCTCCTCACAGTCCTTTTTCCTGAATTCTGTACCTATGTTTTCCATTTCCAGAATGAAGACCAAAGAGGTATATTCCAGATGCTATATCATCACATAGAATGTAATTGTGACATCATACACAAATACCATCCTGCATATGTGCATTAAAGCATTTGCACCTTTGAAACGGGGTTCAGCATCCGAAGAGAGAATGGGACCAGGCGGGTAGGAGGAAACAGCAGCAAGTGGAAATGAGGAAAAGGAGGGAATCAGGGTGGAGGAAATGAATGTTGGGGGGGGGGGGGGGCGGGATTTAGAATGAGGAGGAGTGAGGACGGACGAGACAGCGAGAAGCGGGGAAAACTGCCCTCACACCTGTCCCCCAGATCTCAGACAACATCACTCAAAACTGTTCAAAATGCGCGTGCGTAATTTAAAGCAATTCATACTGCACATGTACTGGTGTCAGCTAACGCAACCAATTTCAAGAACAAAGCATAATACAGCACAGGAACAGGCCCTTCAGCCCTCTAAGCGTGTGCTGATACATTTTGCCCTTCCATACTAAAACTGTCTTCACTTACAGGATCCGTGTCCCTTTATTCCCTTTCTATTCATGTATTCATCCAGGTGCTTCTTGAATGCTGCTATTGTGTCAGCTTCCACCTCCTCCTCTGGCAACGCATTCCAGGCACTCACCGCCCTTTGATGTGAAAACTTGCTTCGCACATCTCTTTTAAACTTTCCCCCTCACACACTAAACCTGTGTCCCCTTGTAATTGACCCTTCCACCCTGGGAAAAAGCCATACTTCCCACTCTATTCATGCCTTTCACAATTTTTTAAACCCCTATCAATCGCCCCTCAACCTCCTGCATTCCAGTGAAAACAAACCCAGTCTAGCCAATCTTTCTTCACAGCTAAAATCCCCCATACCAGGCAACATACTGGTAAACCTTTTCTGTACCCTCTCCAAAGCATCCACATCCTTCTGGTAGTATGGTGACCAGAACTGTACACAGTATTCCAAGTATGGCCTAACTAAAGTTCTATAAAGCAGCAGCATAATTTGTCTATTCTTATACTCAATGTCCCTTCCAATGAAGGCAAGCATTCCATAGGCCTTTTTTACTACCTTATTTACCTGCACTGCCACCTTCAGTGATCTGTGGACTTGCACACCCAGATTTCTCTGCATAGCATTACTTCTAAGGGCTCTGCCATTCATTTCATAACATCCACCTGTACTTGACTTTCCAAAATGCATCACCTCACATTTGTCCGGAGTAAATTCTATCTGCCATTTTTCTGCCCATGTCTCCAACTGATCTATATCCTGTTGTATCCTCTGACGATCTTCCTCACTATCCACAACTCCACCAATTTTTGTATCATCTGCAAACATATTAATTAGACCAGCTATGTTTTCTACTAAATCATTTATGTAGATCATGAACAGCAGAGGTCCCAGCACCAATCCCTGTAGAACACCACTGATCACAGCCCTCCATTTTGAAAAGCACCCTTCCACTGCTACCCTCTGCCTCCTATGGCTAAGCCAGTTCTGTATCCATCTTGCCAGTTCACACCTGATACCAAGCAAGTTGATTAACTTGGCAGCTAAAGGGGAGGTAGCATTGCCTAATGAACCAGAAGGGCAGAAATAATTGAGGAGCAAAGTACAACACTTGAGTTTACAGAAACTAGAGAGGAGGACGATTTCTCTGGGTCCTGAAATGTTGGACTCAAATGGTATTCAGTTATGGTTAAAGCAGCTCGAGAATGAATGAGAACATGAAAATACTGAAAATGGAATTCCAAAGGGCAGTGAAAAATAAGGAAAGGGAGGTGGCTATGGAAATGAAAGGCAGGAAATGGAGATGAAACAACTAAAATTGGAAGCACAAGAGAAAGATAAAGCGAGGGAACGTGAATATCAGTTTAAAATGATGCAGTTGAAGCAAGATACGTCAGGTGCAGATGCAGGCCCTGGTGCGAGAGTGTGAGTCAGTTTCAGTTCCAGTACAGAAATGTTTAAGTTTGTATAGGTCTTACCAAAGTTTGAGGTAAAGGATAGGGCAGCATTCTTCGTGCCATTTCAGAAAATGGCTGGGCAAAAAAATTGGGCTAAGGAGGATTGGAACTTGCCCATGAAAAGTAAGTTTGTAATGTAAAGCACAGGAAAGGTATATTTTATTGTCTAAGGAGATTTTTTGGGATTATTCAACTCTAAAGAAGACCATATTGGCTGCATACAATTTAGTGCCTGAGATGCATAGGCAACGTTTCCAGAATTTATGGAAACAGCTTGAAGAAACCTATATTTAATTCAAGATGTTTAAATAAGGTAATTTTGACAGGTGGATAACATATGAAGCTCTTAGAGAGATTACTCTCTTAGAACAATTTAAAAATTCACTACTGTCCATAGTAAGAACCCAAATTGAGGACCAATGGATTGCAATTGCAATTGCTTGACAGGCAGCAATAATGACATGAACTGAGAATGGCTGCAGTTGACATCAAGATGATATATGGCCAGGCATTAAGGAGACCTAACAACACCAGAGTCAATGAGAATTGGGGGAATTCCATCTGCTGGTTGGTGTCCACAAATATCCACTCCATCCACCACTGATGCTCAGTAGCAGCACTGTGTGCCGTCTGCAAGATGCACTGCAGAAATTCATCAAAGATTTTTAGACAGCATCTTCCAAGCTCACAATTTAGGACAAGGGCAGCAGTTATGTAAGAATACCACCACCTACATAATCCCTCCCAGGCCATTCACCATCTTGACCACATATAGATAGGATGGTTGAGAAGATGTTTGGCATGCTCGCCTTCATTGCTCAGACCTTTGCGTATAGGAGTTGGGACGTTATGCAGAGGTCGTACAGGACATTGGTGAGGCCTCTTCTAGAGTATTGTGTGCAGTTCTGGTCACCCTGTTATAGTAAGGATATTGTTAAGCTGGAGAGGGTTCAGAAGAGATTTACCAGGATGTTGCTGGGAATGGAAGATTTGAGTTATGGGGAGGGCCTGGATAGATTGGGACATTTTTCACTAGAGAACAGGAGGTTGAGAGTTGACCTTATAGAAGTTTATAAAATCATGAAGCACATAGATAACATGAATGGCAGGTCTCTTTTCCCTACGGTCAGGGATTTCAAGAACAGGGACGCAGACTTTTAAGGTGAGAAGAAAAACATTTAAAAAAGACATGAGGGTTTTTTTTTATACAGAGAGTGGTTTGAGTGTGTGGAATGAACTTCCAGAGAAAGTGGTTGATGCAGGTACAGTTACAATGTTTAAAAGATATTTGGATAAGTACATGAATAAGAAATGTTTGGAGGGATATGGACCAAGCGCAGGCAGGTGGGCCTAAGTTTAGTTTGGGATTATGGCCTGCCATGGACTGGTCGGATCGAAGGGTCTCGTAGATTGAAAGAATCAGCAATAACTCTGTTTGGAATAAACTGTTAAGGGGCAAGGACAAATTGTTATACAGGAAATGAAAGCAACTAGCCATGTTTGAGAGAAGAAGTTGAAACTACGTAAACAAAACTGTTTTAACAACTGATGGATAAATTCCTGCCTTGTGTCACGAGGACAAATGATTGCCCTGCAGGAGAATTTAAGGAGTTAATTGCAGCAAATTGATTCCAAGGAAAAGGGAAGGTATTTCTGATAAGAAGACAAGCTGTAGACTTGATGTTTCAAAGTAGTAGTCAATACTGTGGATGAGAGAATCTAAAGGATCACTAATCATGTCATTCCCTGAACTTGAAGGAAAGAAAATTAACTCCAGGACTCTTCAGCAGCAGAACTTCAAAGAACAACACTGCACAAAGATTGAGCCCTGGACATCCAGAGACAGACACTATTGGTTGGAATCATAGCTAAATTCCACCATTAATCAGGTAATAGCCAAGTTGGGATGTGAGGGTTAAATTGCTTACTTGAGAGGTCTTACTTTGGTTGCTACCTGTAATAAAGTTTCAATAATTGTCTCAGTATTTGATTGTGTGTGATATTTCTTAATAAGTAGACGAATGAAAGGTAGCTTGAGGTCATTTACCCACAACAACATGGACTGCAGCAGTTCAAGAAGGCAGCTTAGCAGCACCTTCTCAAGGGCAGTAGAGAGGGGCAATAAATGCTGACATAGCCAGTGATGCCCATGTCCCACAAGTGAATAAAAAAATGCTGACAATGATCACCCTCATAAATTTAAAAGGGCTAGAAAATGGGAAAGTAAAAGGAGGCAAATTACCAATGTGCGGAATGGACAGCTGGGAATGCCCCAAGGTCTCTTCTTTAGATCAGAAAGGAAAATACTGAGTGTGTAGTGAGAATTGGAAGCTGAGGCATACTTATTATAACAAAGTCGGACACATTCATTCAGAATGCGGGATGTTAAGAGGGAAACTTGTGGGACTTATTGGAGTTTGTCAAAATTAGTCAAAAAATGAACCTTAAGGAAAAAGTCAGGGAACACACTGAAGCTTTAACTATAATGTATTGAGTGGATGTAGATGCCATTGCGAGCATAGAAGAAGCACATAGAGTAGATGAGAAGTATGAAGTATTTTTATTTAAAGGGAGATAGCCCCTTTTTCTTAAAAGGGAGCATCTAAACCCACAGCTATTCAGATACATGGGATACTCAGACTCATTTGCTGGAGAAGGATGTAGTTTCCCTCAAATAAGTTCAGTAAAGGCCAAAATGTTGGTAAATGGCATAGGAAGAGAATATATTCCAATTCCATTGTACAAAGTCCAATAGGAGTGTGACCTGTATCTAGACAAGTGGTAGTTGGTGGGTAGTTAAAAAATGATCTGACAGGAGTGAAAGTTAAAGTTTTGCCTATAATCACAGAAAGTTCATTTGGGGCTAAAGAGACATAACAGATGTAGGAACAATTGTTTAATGGCACTATTTTCCTCTGGTCTTGTGACCTGATGAACTGCAGTTAAGGGGCTGTGTGGACATGAAGCTGATTGGTGTTTAGCAATAACAATGATCTTCTGCCTGCCAGAAATCAATGTCTATTTTTTCCCTTATTCATTCATGGGATGAGGGCATCGCTTTTAGGCAGTATGTATTGCCCATCTCTAATTGCCCAGAGGGCAGTTGAGTCACCACATTGCTGTGGGTCTGGAGTCACATGTAGGCCAGACCAGGTAAAGATGGCCGGTTCCCTCCCGAAAGGACATTAGTAAACTAAATGGGTTTTTCCCCGACAATCAGCAACGGATTCATAGTTATCACTAGATTCATAATTCCAGACTTTTTTTCTGCGGTGGGATTCGAACTCAGAATGTTATCTTGGTCTCTGGATTAACAGTCCAGCAATAATACCACTAAGTTCAATAAATGTGATTTATTGTCAGTTAGCTGACCAGGCTGTGAGCATAGCGAACAAGAACAAACAAAGAACAGGCCCTCTAAACCTGTGCTGACACATTTTGCCCTTCCATACTAAAACTATCTTCATTTACAGGATCTGTATCCCTCTATTCCCTTCCTATTCATGTTTTCGTCCAGCTGCTTCTTCAGTGCTGCAGTTGTGTTTTTCTCATCATCTCCCCTGGCAACACATTCCAGGCACTCATGACCCTTTGTGTGAAAAACTTTTCTTGCACATCTCTTTTAAACTTTACCCTTGCACACTGAACCTGTGTCCCCTTGTGATCGACCCCTCCACCGTGGGAAAAAGCCCTATACTTCTCACTCTATTCATGCCTTTCACAATTTTATAAACCCCTATCAAACTGCCTCTCAACCTCCTGCATTCCAGTGAAAACAAACCCAGTCTAGCCAACCTTTCTTCGTAGCTAAAGTTCCCCATACCAGGCAACATCCTGATATACCTTTTTCTGTACCCTCTCCAAAGCATCCACATTCTTCTGGTAGTATGGTGCCCAAAACTGTATGCAATATTCCAAGTGTGGCCTAACTAAAGTTCTATAAAGCTGCAGCATATCTTGTCTTTCCTTATAGTCAATGTCCCTTCCAATGAAGGTAAGCATGCCATAGGCCTTTTTTACTATCTTATTTACCTGCATTGCCACCTTCAATGATCTGTGGACCTGCACACCCAGATCCCTCTGCATATCAATACTCCTAAAGGTTCTGCCATTCACTTCATAACATCCACCTGTACTTGACATTCCAAAATGCATTACCTCACATTTGTACAGATTAAACTCCATCTGCCATTTTTCTACCCATGTCTCCAACTGATCTATATCCTGCTGTATCCTTTGACAATCCTCCTCACTATCCACAACTCCACCAATCTTTGTATCATCTGCAAACTTACTAATTAAACCAGTTACTCTTTCCTCCAAATCATTTATGTAGATCACAAACAGCAAAGGTCCCAGCACTGATCCCCGTGAACTCCACTAATCACCACCCTCTATTCTGAAAAGCATTCCTCCACCATTACCCTCTGTCTCCTTATAACAAGACAGTTCTGTATCCATCTTGCCAGCTCACTCCAATACCATGTGACTTCACCTTTTGTATCAGTCTGCCATGAGGGACTTTATCAAAACCTTTACTGAAGTCCATGTAGAGAACTTCAAGTGCTTTTCCCTCATCAATCATCTTTGTTACCTCCTCAAAAAACTCAATCACATTAGTGAGGCACAACTTCTGCCGTACAAAATCATGTTGTCTATCACTAATAAGTCCATTTGCTTCCAAATGCATATAGACCTTGTCCCTGAGAATCTTTTCCAATAATTTCCTTAACACCGATGTGAGATTCACAGGCCTATAATTTCCAGCCTTATCCTGTTACCCTTCTTAAACAATGGGACAACATTGTCCATTCTCCAGTCCTCTGGAACCTCACCTGTGGCCAGAGTGGATACAAAGTTATCAGCCAATGCTCCAGCGATTTGTTCTCTTGCCTCCCTCAACATTCTGGGATAGATCCCATCAGGACCCGAGAACTTATCTACCTTAATAATTTTTAAGACACACAACACTTCTTCCTTTTTTATAGTAACTTGGCTTAGGAACTTGACACTCCCTTCCCTGAGATTATCTTCCATCAATTCCTTCTCTTTGGTGAATATTGATACAAATTATTCATTTGGGACCTTGCCTACCTCTTCTGGCTCCACACATACATTCCCTCCTTTGTCCTTGAGTGGACCAACCCTTTCCCTGGCTACCTTCTTGCTTTTTATATATATATAAAAAGCCTTGGGATTCTACTTAACCCTATTTGCTAACGACTTTTCATGACCCCTTTTAGCTCTTCTAATACCTTGTTTAAGTTCTTTCCTCCTATCTTCATATACTTCAAGGGCTTCATCAGTTTCTATCCTCCTTGACCTTCTGTATGCTTCCTTTTTCTTTTTGACCAAGATCATAACATCCCTGGTCACCTAAGGTTCATGTAACTTGCCATACGTAGCCTTCATGGCTAGTAGGAATGTGCCGCTTCTGATCTCTTAACAACTGCCATTTGAAGTATTCCCACATGTCCGATGTAGATTTATCCTCAAACAGCCGCCTCAAATCAGTATTCTCCAGTTCCTGCCTAATATTGTTGTAGTTCGCCAGTTTAACAACTTCACCCAAGGACTGCTGTTATCCCTATCTATGAGTATCTTAAAACTCACTGTATTATGGTAACTATTCTCAAAATGCACCCCCACTGAAACTTCACTCACTTGGCCGCTCTCATTTCCCAAAACTAGGTCCAGTGTAACCCCTTCTCTGGTTGGACTGTTTACATTTTGTGTCAAGAAACCCTCCTGATGGTCCTTGCAAATTCTGCTCCATTCAAGCTCCTATCACACGATAAATCCCAGTAAATATAGGAGAAATTAAAATCACCCACAACAACCCTGCTGTTTTTACATCTTTCCAAAATCTATCTACATTATTGTCTCGTCTGTCTCCCACTGGCTGTTGAGAGGCGTGTAGTATACCCCCAGCACTGTGATTTCACCTTTCCTATTCCTGAGTTCGACCCATATTGTCTCACTTGTATGAGTCCTCTGATGTATCCTCCCTCAGTACAGCTGTGAGGTACTCGTTTACCAGTAATGCCACTCCCCCACTCCTCTTACCTCCCTTTCTATCACACCTGAAACATGTAAATCCTGGGACATTTAGCTGTCAGTCCTGTCCCTCTTTCAGGCAAGTCTCTGAATCGCAACAGTGTCATAATTCCAAGTACTAACCAAAGCTTTAAGTTCATCTTCCTTGCCTATTATACTTCTTGCATTGAAACACATCCATTTCAGACCACTTCTCCTGTTCTTTTCAGCTGCGTTTCTCTGCCTGTTCTTGTTCTTAGTAATGTTTGTCTTGGTTTCTACCTCTCCCTCAAATTCTGCATCTACTACCCTACTCCTCTGGTTCCCATCACCCTGCCACACTAGTTTAAACCCTCCCCATCCACTCCACCAAGTGTCCCCCCAAGGACATTAGTCTCAGTTCTGCCCAGGTGTAACCTGTCCGATTTGTACAGGTCCCACTTCCTCCAGAACCAGTCCCAATGCCCCACGAATCTGAAACCCTCCCCCTGACACCATCTTTTCACCCACATGTTTATCCTGTATACCCTGCTGATTCTACTCTGTCTAGCTCATGGCACTGGTAGTAATCCTGAGATAACTCTCTTTGAGATCCTACATTTCAACTTTCTTCCCAGTTCTCGATATTCTGCTTTTAGGGCCTCATCCCTTTTTTTAAAATCTATGTCGTTAGGACCAACATGTACCAAGACTAGTACTACTAGCTAGGTTACACTAATCATGGAAGTCCCAGGAACCCATCTACACTGATTGTATCCAACGGAAGGAAAGTAATTGGCTGTATTTAAAAACATAAGACATGCAAACTTTTTCACTCAGAAGATGGTGAGAATCTTGAACTCACTGTCTGTCAGGGTGGTAGAGGCAGAACATTTAAGAAGTACTTAAATGTATACATGTGATGCCAAGTCATACAATATTATTAGTTAAATGCTGGAAAATTGGATTAGAATACTTGTGTTCTTGTCTTGGACCTGTGCTGACTTGATGGACTGAAGGGCCTCTTCCCATACTATAGACCTCTGTGACTCTACAAAATAACAACACAAGTGGTGCTCACCACTAACAAGACGCTGTTGTAGAGCCAAATCTGCTCATCACAAAAATAAGTAAGTGATATATTAACTTCAGTGCTGGTGTGATGTCAGGTATGTAGGCTGTATGTCTCCAATACTTTGATCATGTCAAACAGTATGTCCCTTCAGCTGTTCATCACAGACTGACCATACCCAACCAACCCAGGCTTACAAAATGCAAAACATGGTGTTATATGAGTTTCTGTGATCGCACAACATTTGCAGAATATTCCTAAGTATGTTAATAATTACACCGACAACCAATATATAATTGTCAGTCAGGCATGACACCATGTCATTTCCCCACCCACTATATCTGTTATCACATTGAAGAATTTAAGGAGAAACAAAAACAGAAGTTGCTCGAAAAGCTTAGAAGGTCTGGTAGCATCTGTGAAGAGAAATCAGAATTAACGTTTCAGGTCCAGTGACCCTTCCTCAGAACTGATGGTAGCTAGGAAAATGTCGGTTTATATGAGAAGATAGAGTGGGGTTAGGTGGGGACAGAGCTCAAAGAGAGAGAAGAACAGTTGGTTAGACAAAAGAGTAGATAATGATCTGGCTAGGAGGGTGAATAGCTGTTAATGGAGACTGTTAGTGGCTAACAACAGGTAGTGTGTAATAGCAGGCTATATGATAACAAGTCCTGGTGTGGGGGTTGGGGGGCTAGGACATGGGAAAGTTCAGGCCCTAAAATTATTGGGTCTAGAGGGCGGCAGGGTCCCCAAGCAGAAAATGAGGTGTTGTTCTTCCAGCTTACGCTGAGCTTCTGTGGAACACTGCAAAAAGACTGAGACAGAGATATTGGGCAGGCAACAGGGTGGTGTGTTAAAGTGGCAGGCAACAGGAAGCTCAGGGTCTTTTTTGCAGGCAAAACGTGGGTGGTCACCGAGTCTACGCTTCATCTCCCCAATGTAGAAGAGACCACATTATGAGCAGTGAACAGAGTAGACTACATTGCGTGAAATACAAATAAAGTACTGCTTCACCTGCAAGGATGGGGTTGAAATTGGAAGCAAAATCAATGAATTTTTCCAATTCAGGACATGAGAGGGAAGCAGCACCAATGATATTATTGGTATATCAGAAAAAGAGTTGTGGTTGGTGCTGGAAAAGGACTGGAACTCCCTCCACCTGGACTCCTTCCTCTGGCCTTTTACCTGCATTTGATCTGTCCATTGAGCACTGTTAACGTGACATTGGTCGCCTCAATTTCTCTGTCCCGCTCACCTAATTCAACCAGTCCCTGCCCACTTACATTCGAGATTCCTCTGATCCTTTACACCACTTTCGGAATTTCTAGTTTGCCGGCTCCAACTGCCTCCACTTTACCATGGACATGCAATCCCTTTACACATCCACCCCCTGCCAGGAGGGTCTTGGAGCTCTCTGCCTCTTCCTCGCGCAAAGACCTGAACCATTCCCACCCACCCTCACCCTTCTCTGTTTAGCTAAGCACGTCCTCATCCTCAACAACTTCTCTTTTAACTCCTCTTACGTTCTTCAGGTCAGAGGGGTGGCCATGAGTACGTGTTTGGGCCCCAGTTATGCCTGTCTCCTCATGGGGTATGTGGAATATACAGTCCTATTCTGGCCTCCACCCACAACTCTTTCTCTGTTGTAGTGATGATGTCATCAGTGCTGCTTCCCTCTCTCGTCCAGAATTGGAAAATTTCATCCAATTTCCACCCTGCCCTCACCTTCACTTGGTCTATCTCTGACTCCTCCCTTCCCTTCCTTGACATCTCTGTTTTCATTTCTCGAGAACAACTAGCCATTAATATCTGCTATAAACCCACAAGACTCCCACAGCTACCTGGACTATATATAGTTGCATCCTGCTTCCTGTAAAGACTCCATCCCATTCTCTCAGTTCCTCCATCTCCATCATATATGTTCCAATGAAGCCAACTTCAACAAGGGAGCTTTCTGCAGGGACCGTTCCCTCTAAGACACCCTGGTCCACTCTTCCTTCATTCCCAACACCCCTCCAGAGTCCCACGGCACCTTACCCTGCAATCACCAATGGTGTAACACCTACCCATTTTCCTCCTCCCTTCTCAGTAGTATCTATGAGCCGAAACATATCCTTCCAGATGAAGCAGCACTTTACCTGTACTTCACGCAATCTAGTCTACTGTATTCGCTGTTCACAACATGATCTCTACACTGATGAAAACAAAGCATAGACTCGGTGACCACTTCACAAAATACTGACATTTTGCCTGCAGAAAAGACCCTGAGGTTCCAGGTGCCTGCCACTTTAACACACCACCCTGTTGTTTGACCAGTAGCTCTATGTCAGGATTGCTGCAGTATTCCAGTGAAGCTCAATGCGAACTGGAAGTACAGCATCTCATTTTCTGGGAGATAGTAGGAACCGCCGGTGTGGAGCTGGAGGAACACAGCAGATCAGGCAGCATCAGAGGAGAAGGAAAGCTGATGTTTCGGGTCTGGGCCCTTCTTCAGAAAAAATGTTCCTCCAGCTACACACCTTGTTACCTCATTTTCTGCTTGGGGTCCCTGCAGCCCACTAGTTTCAATATCAAGTTCAATAATTTTAAGGCTTGAACTTTCCCACATCCTAGTCCCCAACCCCCACACCAGGTCTTGTTATCACATAGTCTGCCGTTACACACTACCTATTGTTAGCCACTAACAATGTCCATTAACAGCTATTGACTCTCCTAGCCAGACCATTATCCATTCTTTTGTCTGTCGAACTGATCTTCTCTGTCTTTGAGCTCTATCCCCACCTATTGTTTACTCTCCCCGCCTCCAACCTATCTTCTGCACATAAACCAACAGATTCCTTGCTACAGAGATAGTAGGAACTGCCGATGCTGGAAAATCAGAGATGATACGGTGTAGACATGGATGAACACAGCAGGCCAAGCAGCATCAGCTGATGTTTCGGGTCTAGACCCTTCTTCAGAAATGCTCCTTCTGTAGAAATGGGGGAGGGGAAGGGGATTCTGAAATAAATAGGGAGAAAGGGGGAGGCGGATAGAAGATGGATAAAGGAGAAGATAGGTGGAGAGGAGACAGACAGGTCAAGGAGGCAGGGTTGGAGCCAGTAAAGGGGAGTGCAGGTGGGGAGTTAGGGAGGGGATAGGTTGGTCCAGGGAGGATGGACAGGTCAAGGAGGTGGGATGAGGCTAGTAGGTAGGAGATGGGGGATGGGCTTGAGGTGGGAGGATTGGATAGGTGGGAGGACAGGTTAGGGAGGCGGGTGCGAGCTGGGCTGGCTTTGGGATGCGGTCGGGGGAGGGGAGATTTTGAAGCTTGTGAAATCCACATTGATACCATTGGGCTGCAGGGTTCCCAAGCGAAATATGAGATGCTGTTCCTGCAACCTTCGGGTGGCATCGTTGTGGCACTGCGGGAAGCCCAGGATGGCCATCTCGTCCAAAGAGTGGGAGCAGTAGTTGAAATGGTTCGCGACTGGGAGGTGCAGTTGTTTGTTGCGAACCGAGGGTAGGTGTTCCACAAAGCGTTCCCCAAGCCTCTGTTTGGTTTCCCCAATGTAGAGGAGGCCACAACAGGAACAGCGGATACAGCATACCATATTAGCAGATGTGTAGGTGAACATCTGTTTGATGTGGAAGGTCTTCTTAGGGCCTGGGATGGGGATGAGGGGGGAGGTGTAGGGCCAGGTGTCGCACTTCCTGCGACTGCAGGGAAAAATGCCGGGGGTGGTGGGGAGTGTGGAGCGGACAAGGGAGTTACAGAGAGAATGGTCCCTCCGGAAAGCAGATAAGGATGGAGACGGAAAAATGTCTTTGGTGGTGGGGTTGGATTGCAGATGGCGGAAGTGTCGGAGGATGATGCGTTGGATCCGGAGGTTGGTAGGGTGGTACATGAGGACGAGGGGGATTCTGTTTTGGTTGTTATTGTGGGGACGGGGTGTGAGGGATTAGTTGTGAGAGACACGGTCGAGGGCATTTTCGACCACTGTGGACGGGAAGTTGCGGTCCTTGAAAAACGAGGACATCTGGGATATCCGGAAGTGGAATGCCTCATCTTGGGAGCAGATGTGGCGGAGGTGAAGGAATTGGGAATAGGGAAAGTGGGTGAGAGGAGGTGTACTCTGGGTAGCTGTGGGAGGCGGTAGGCTTGGGAGTCAGTAGTTTCTGAGCGAACATCATTTCTGAAAAATGGTTACCGGACCCAAAATATTACATCTGACTTCTTTTCACAGAAGCTGCCAGACCTGCTGAGCTTTACCAGCAACTTCTGTTTTTGGTTTCTGATGTACAGCATCTGTAGTTCTTTTGGTTTTTATTTAGAATTTGATGAAATTTGTTAAGCATAATTTGAAAAGCGCTACTGAATCCTCGTTTGAAATTAATTATTCATTTTCAATTTGATGACAATTCTATATCATTAACTTTTTTGTGGACTCATTTCTGAAGGATTCTGAAAATCATACATTGAAATCTGTGGAGATGCCTTGACCAATTTTGTACTAAGGGGTCACTAAAAGACACTATGGACATTCATAAAAAAAACTTATCGGCGGTCACATAGCTTAGATTATCTGCTTGAATTTGTTAGTGAAAGTCACATCTCACCAGCCAACTGTTAGAATTTACTGGAAGTCACATGTCCGTGTTTATGGTTGTGAGGTGTGTGACAATTCAATACTGTAGTGGAGTTCAGATAGGGTGGAGCCTGTAAAAAGATATGACCCCTGCTCAGCCTTGGTAAGTTTTCTGAAAAACTCTGCTAAGGATCAAATATAAGAACTGAAAAGCTGAAACAGGTATTCTCTATGAAAGGGCTCTATTAGACTTCCTGACATTCTGAATTAATTGTGTCTGAAGAAATGCCACAGGGAGACAATTGCTGTATCTAATGACAACCATTTGAGTCTAATGACCCATCTATGCAGTCAAGGATGTCTGACTGAAGGCAATCTGGAGTATTTCAAATATTGTCCTTTTATTCTGAGGATGAACAATCATTTTAGGAGGAGTTGTTTTTTGTCTTAAAGTTAATCTCTGCAGTGAAAGTTTCCTTATTTTTCTTTAAGTGGTGTGTGTACAAGTGCATTGATATCATTTAAAAGGGTAAATATTTCTACTTTCATATTTTTGTCTGTGTATTCATCAGCTTTCTAATGTTGTTGAATAATTTTTTTTATTATAATAAGTCAATAGTTTTGTTGTTTGTTAAAGTAATCTGGTTGATGGATCTTTTTATTCTGACCCTAAAGTTGTGATGAGAAACGTAGTATATACACACACACACACACACACACACACACACACACACATTTCGATTTCAATACAGGAGAATATTAGGCTTTTTAAAAGATTATTTTAAAGGTCAGAAAATCAATTTACAACAGTGACCTAAATACATCATTTCCTAGAAAGCATGTCATTGCAGTCAAGGACCTGGGGGAACCCTTGTAGGGTGAATGGATAAAATGTGTACACTGTTGAATTTTTGGCAGGTATCTAAACACATCAATGCAATTAGAGATAAAAGGTACTGCAGATGCTGGAATCAAGATGAAGGGTCTAGGCCCGAAACATCAAGCTTTCCTGCTCCTATGATGCTGCTTGGCCTGCTGTGTTCATCCAGCCCCACACCTTGTTACATCAAGGCAATTAGTTTAGTTTTGACTTCAGGGCAGAAGATGCAAGCTTTTAGTCCAGAACAACCCTGAGTTTTGTTCAGATGGTAGAATAAACTTTTCTAGCAAGAGAATCAAGTAAACTCAGGGGAACCAGTCACCTCAGAAGAAGTGGCTTCTAATCTGCGGAGCTTCCAAGCCAGGAGAGTTTAGATATAAATCTTCAAGTTGTTAGAACTAAAACTGTTTAGATCATCAGAATTACAAGAGGGGTTCATGGCAGTGTTCTCAGAAAGAAATCATAATTGTCTCCACAGTTCAAAATAAAGAACTAGGAGAAAGTTGGTCATGTAAAGATTTAAAAACCTGGGAAAACAGCGATATTTCTGAGATTGAGACTTTGTAATGGATGGTATTGGGAAATAGGTTAAACCTGTGTTAAGATATTTCTAACTGTACTCTCTATGATTGCTTTTTTTTGCTTATTTCTTCTTTCATGTTATAAACTTACGTTCTGTTGTAAAAGAAACACCTGCAATCTCATGAATATGCTACAGTGACAACTATCACATGAACTAACTGTAAAATATTAAACATATGATATATCAAGGCAGGTTTCATTCTGGGATAATAGGAACTGCATATGCTGGAGAATCCGAGATAACAAGGTGTAGAGCTGGATGAACACA
>JAHRHZ010000041.1:39284325-39304718 GCA_024137785.1 Ginglymostoma cirratum
CCAAGCAGCATCATAGGAGCAGGAAGGCTGAGGTTTCGGGCCTAGACACTTCATCAGAAAATCTGATTTTCTGATGACGGGTCTCGGCCCGAAACCTCAGCCTTCCTGCTTCTATGATGCTGCTTGGCCTGTTGTGTTCATCCAGCTCTACACCTTGTTATCTAGGGTGGTGAAGGTGGTGTTTGGTATGCTGGCCTTCATTGGTCAGTGCATTGAGTAGAGGAATTAGGAGGTCATGTTGCAGCTGTTCAAGACGTTGGCTAGGGCACTTTTGGAAAACTCCAATCAGTTCTGGTCTGGAATGATCTGCCAGAGAAGGTGGTAGAAATTGATACAATTACAAAATTTAAAAGGCATCTGGATGGGTATATGAACAGGAAAGGTTGAGGGATATGGCAAAATGGGTGTAGATTAATTTAGAATATCTGGTCGGCATGGATGTGTTGGACTGTAGGGTCTGTTTCCGTGACGTATACCTCTATAACTCTATAACTCCAAAGAGAGAAGGAAATCAGGTAACACAACTCCTTAGACAAAAGTTTAGAGTAAAGAAGGGAAATGTGGTAGCCGAAAGGATGATTTTGATTTCAGTGGGGGATTTGGTTGAAACAGAATCCACACTTTGGCCAAATTTACAAAGCGTGGAGTTGAAAGATGTTTCATCTCATTTGAGAAGGGTGCTGGCCAGATTAACTATCCAACAGATGTCTGGATCATAACATTACAGAGTGTTTGCATATATGAAGAACAAATCTGCACACTACCAAGATGTATAAGCAATGCTCAATGCTTTGATATCTCCTTGATCATCTTTCATCTCAGATTCTCCAGCATCGGCAGTTCCTACTATCTCTGTAGGAATGAAATGGAGTTGTTTGTAGTTTGGAAAAACAAATGAAGCTAACTGAGGCATACGAGATATTACTTTTTGGGGACATTTACTCTGGTTAGTTCAGGTTGCAGCTTAGCACAGTCTCTGTCAGGCGACTGAAACAAAAAGAAGCAAGGAAACCTCCAAAAGTTGGCTGCTTCAATCTTTCTCTTTCCTGTTTCTCTGTATAGATGCATCCTCTAATTTTCTGTCAAGGGAGCACAAAAAACTACAGAGACTCTAGAAGAATTAATTCCAAAAGCCAAAGAAGGAAAGACAGAAAGAAAGATGCCAGGTCCAACAAAGCAACAGTGAAGTGTGTGACAGCAACCCATCTAGTTTGAGTTCAACCAGTGACGCAGAACTATGTTCTCCTTGGTTCTTTGCCCCCTCCACTTACCATATTTGTGTTTTTCTCTTTTCCTAAGTTGTTTTTGTGGTTGGCAACTTTTTAAAGGGATAACAGCACAAAGAGAAATCCTGTTCTCTTTAACTGTTCTTGTTAATACTAAAGAGATAAAAGGTACTGCAGATGCTGGAGAATCCGAGATAACAAGGTATGGGGTCTAGGCCTGAAATGTCAAGCTTTCCTGCTCCTATGATGCTGCTTGGCCTGCTGTGTTCATCCAGCCCCACACCTTGTTATCTTGTTAATACTAAGGTTGTTACATTGAGTTCTTTTTATTGTTAGAGAGGAACTTGGTTTATCATTTTCTTTAATCCTAGGTAATAGTCAATTAGGTGCAAATTGGGATTTCTGGTAGTTTCTTTAAATCTTTACATTTGTGTTGTCTTCAGGAATAGTGGTGCTTGATGTCCAGGGCCCTAGTCCAGCAAGAACATAAGAACTAGGAGCAGGAGTAGGCCATCTGGCCCCTCAAGCTTGCCCCGCCATTTGATAAGATCATGGCTGACCTTTTTGAGACTCAGCTCCACTTACCCGCCCACTCACCATAACCCTTAATTCCTTTACTGTTCAAAAATTTATCTAGCCTTGCCTTAAAAACATTCCGCGAGGTAGCTTCAACCGCTTCACTGGGCAGGGGATTCCAGAGATTCACAACCCTTTGGGTGATGAAGTTCCTCCTGACCTCAGTCCTACATCTGCTTCCCTTTATTTTAAGGTGATGCCCTCTAGTCCTAGTTTTACCTGCTAGCAGAAACAACCTCCCTGCCTCCACCTTATCTATTCCCTTCATAATCTTATATGTTTCTATAAGGTCTCCCCTCCTTCTTCCGAATTCCAATGAGTATAATCCCAGTCTACTCAGTCACTCCTCATAATCCAACCCTCTCAACTCTGGAATCAACCGAGTGAATCTCCTCTGCATCCCCTCCAGTGCTAGTATATCTCTTCTCAAGTAAGGAGACCAAAACTGCACACAGTACTCCAAGTGTGGCCTCATCAGGACCGTATACAGCTGCAGCATAGACTCCCTGTTTTTAAACTCCATCCCTCTAGCAATGGCAGACAAAATTCCATTTGCCTTTTTAATTACCTGCTGCACCTGCAATCCTACTTTTAGCGATTCACGCACAAGGACACCCAAGTCCGTCTGCACAGCAGCATGCTGCAATTTTTTACCATTTAAAACATAGTCCATTTTGCTGTTGTTCCTACCAAAATGGGTGACTTCACACTTATCAACATTGTACTCCATGAGTCATGACAAAGTTTGGGATCTCGTGGACAGGATAGTTTGGAACAAGTACAATATACAATTGAGTGTGATTTCATGTAATTAATAAAATATAAAATGATAAACACTGAGTTTTGTGATAAGAAGTAAGACGGCACTGGAAGCTGGTAAGTTTTTTCTGCAGGTTGAAGTGACACCACTGACAAACTTACAAGAGATCACAAAAGCCAAAGGCAGGATATTGTTAACCTAGGGTAAAATACAGACAATCCACAGACAAAACTGTGGAAAAACAGCAGATAGTGTAAGACAGCTGGACTAAGAATTGTGGGAATTATAATATATAAGTTGTAACATTTGTCTGAAGGTTGGAGGTTTTTGTAACCCACCAAATTTTAATTTTACACTTTATGGTGATAAGACTAGCTCTCTCTGCACACACATGAAATAAACAAATGTAATCCACTTTTTTGAGTCACCTCAATGCTTTGTTAAGTTGTCCGATAACAGGTGCTGAAGGGTTATTTAAAATATTTTACATTTTCCTAAATTCTAGCACTTTATGCACCCTCCCCAAGAGCAGTTACTCACCAACCAATCACCTTACAGCTTTTCTGTGACATTACTTTGAATTTATTTCAAACTCAGCATGTATATAGAAGGTGACAGGGTCTGCTTCCTCTTTTCTTCACCAGGCCAGTCTCTCCATCACTGCTTCTCCTAACTCCACCTTGGTAGAATTTTCAGCCATTGGCCTGCTTTTGTAGCCACAGTATTTATATGAATGGTCCAATTAATGTTCTGTTCAATGACAGGCCCTAAGTTGTATGGTGGGGGCAGGGGTTGGTTGGTTCTGTTGATGGCAACATTGTTGAATTTCTGATTTTTTTCTGATGAAGGGTCTAGGCCCGAAACGTCAAGCTTTCCTGCTCCTATGATGCTGCTTGGCCTGCTGTGTTCATCCAGCCCCACAACTTGTTATTCCTGAATTTCTGACATGTCTTGTTGAAAACATTCATTGCTTGGCTTGGCTCTTGTGTTTCATGAATAATGTTTACCAGTTATTCATCACAAGTTTTCTCCCTCTGTCTGCTGTAAGCCACCTCAACAGCTATGTCTTTTGGGACTGAGCCAACTTGGTAAATGGTGATGCTGTTGAGTCACTCTTGATACTGGATATTTAAGTGCCCAGAGTACATTTTATGCTGTTGCTGGCCTCTGTGCTTTTTCCAAGAGATGTTCAACATGAAGTAGCTAAGAGGTAGTAGGTACTTGTCAGGGGTAATTTCCTTGCGATGTTTACCTGATGCCATGAGATCAATCCCTTATGACTGTATAGAGACTTGGGAGTCCTAGTCCAGGATTCTCGCAAGGTAAACTTGCAGATTGAGTCAGTAATCAGAAATAAATGCAATGTTAGCATTTATTTTGAGAGGACTTGAATATAAAAGCAGGGATGTACTACTGAGACTTTATAAGGCTTTGGTCAGGCCACATTTGGAGTATTATGTGCAGTTTTGGGCCCCATATCTCAGGAAGGAGCGGGTTCAGAGGAGGTTCATGAGAATGGTCACTGGAATGGAAAGCTTAACATATGAGGAACGCTTGAGGACTCTGGGACTATATTCATTGGAATTTAGAAGGATGGAGGGGTGGGATCTAATTGAAACTTACAGAATACTGAATGGCCTAGACAGAGTGGATTTTGGGAAGATGCTTCCATTGGTAGGAGAGACTAGGACCCGAGGGCACAGCCTTAGAGTAAAGGAAAGACCTCTTAGAACGAAGATAAGGAGAAACTTCTTCAGTCAGAGAGTGGTGAATCTATGGAATTCACTGCCACAGAAGGCTGTGGCGGCCAGGTCATTGAGTACATTTAAGACTGAGATAGATAGGTTCTTGATTATCAAGGGTTACAGGGAGAAAGCGGGATAATGGGGTTGATGAAATTATCAACCATGATTGAATGGTGGAGCAGACTCAATGGGCCGAACGGCCTAAATTCTGCTCCTGTGTCTTATATTGCTGTGCTGCCATATTTTCTGGATCTGTCCTGGCAGAAATAGAAATACACCAATTGCTAAATGTTGGAACACAGGTTATCGAGAATATTAAGAAGAAACTAAACACTGCCATTTATTTCAAAGGGACAGAACGCAAAAGAAGTTATGTTAGACAAATATTAGACTACATTATGAATATTGTGTGCAATTCTAGTCACCATATTATAAAAAGGCACTGGAGAGGATGCAGCAATACCAGAATTATGTGGGTACAGATATCAGGAAAGGATTGACAGGCTGGATCACTTCCATCTTGGAAAGTGTAACCTGTTGAAGATCTTTAAAATTACGGAGGGTTTTGATGAAGTGGATACAGAGGGAATGTCTCCTCTTTCGGGATGGCACAGTGGCTCAGGGGTTAGCGCTGCTGCCTCACAGCGCAAGGGACCGGAGTTTGATTCCGTCCTCAGGTGGCTGCATGCAGTTTGCACATTCTCCCCATGTCTGCATGGGTTTCCTCTGGGTGCTCCAGTTTCCTCCCACAGTCCAAAGATCTGCAGGTTAGGTAGATTGACCATGGAAAAGAGATTGTATCAGAGATAAAAGGTACTGCAGATGCTGGAGAATTCGAGATAACAAGGTGTGGGGCTGGATGAACACAGCAGGCCAAGCAGCATCATAGGAGCAGGAAAATGTAGGGTTACACGGATAGGGTAGGGGGTAGGTTGGTGTGAATTTAACAGGCCTCATAGTCTGCTTCGATACTGTGAAGGGAAAGAGCACATCTTGGAAACCACCAATATAAGACTCACCTAGAAACTGAATGAGGAATTCACGAGAAGCCCAGAGATTGTGGGAATGTGGAAGTTACTAAAGCTAGGAGTGGCAGAATCAGAATTTCAGAGAGAAGGGAATATGATTATGAAGCTAGATTTAGATCAGAAAAGATGGGAAGTGGCTGACTGGGCTCAATGACCTGTTTCTGTGGTGTATATTCCAAGCCATCCTGTTCACCCAACATCCTAGGTTGTTCAAGAGAGTGCCAATGAGTTAGTTAACTGTGAGAGGCAGCACAGTTGGCATCCAAGGCGCTTGTTACAAACACAGGCAGGCTTTCCTCAGGACCCACTGGAAAAAAATCTAGAATCCTGACTCCCCAGCCACTCCTCACCACCTCCCATTGCCACAAAATGTTCTTCAACGTGGAGCCTCTGGTTGTTTTCCGTCGAGAAGCGTTGTCGGCCAGCTCAGAAAAAAGGGCTTACAGGATGGAGCCTCCGGGCCACTTTCCCCATCCTCCACCCTCCATCCGGGCAATGTCCACCCACTCCCGGTCCAGGTGAGCGGTTGGGAGGAGCGCCATGTACTTCCTGTCACGTGAGACCCATACCTGACAGAGAGTGCCGCACCCCCAGGGACCGAGACACCGACACAGAGAAGGAGAAGGAGAGACGCACCCCCAGGGACCGAGATACCGACACAGAGGAGAGCCCAGAGCCCAAGCGAGCTCCTGATCTCGCCGCCTCAAAAATGATTGAATCCAGCCTGAAGTTCGACCCGAAAAGAGATGTAAGTCTCTCGGTTGTAGTCCGCACACATATACTTTCACTCTGTACTCTTTCCGTTTCTGAGTGGGTTTAAAAAGAAAACTAAAGCTCCACAGGTTAACCAAGGTCTTCCATGGTTGACTGGATACCAGGATTGGAGAATGGAGAATTCAGTTTCTTGTGCAGAGCAAGGGCCCTCCCTGAGTGCACGGAAACTTCCCTCGAGGGTATGGACTGGGCGCAAGTTTCACATTGGGATTTAAAAAAAAAGTGGTTCAAATGGGCAGTGGCACACGGCTGGCCTTTGAACTGGGGAGTCAGGCAGCAGTCTGACTGACAGCCGAATCCAAATTACCTTGTAAAACTAAAGTACTGCGGATGCTGGAAATCTGAAATAAAACAAAGTGCTGGAGATACTGAAGGGTCTAGGCCCGAAACGTCAGCCTTCCTGCTCCTCTGATGCTGCTTGGCTTGCTGTGTTCATCCAGCTCTACACCTTGTTATCTCGGATTCTCCAGCATCTGCAGTTCCTACTATCTCTGGAGACACTCAGCAGGTTTGCCGCATCTGTGGAGAGAGACTCAAAGTTAATGTCTTGAGATCCCTATTATTCTCCTTCAAAACTGAAAGAAACTGGAACATGATGTCCCTCCTGTCCTGTCAACAGCATAAAAAAACGAGGGAAGGGTGCTCAGAGTAAAAGACTGGTGTAGGTAAAGGAGTAATTGAAATGTGAAAGGTGTAAATGTTAGGTGTGAGAAGGAGAAAATGGGTCCACTTTGACAACAAACCATCAAGACACAAATCAGACATGGCTGGGAGGTTGTAATCAAAATGGAGGACAGAGGTCATTCGCTGAAGCTTTTGAACTCGTTGAGTTTTGGAGGCCGTAAAGTGACCAAGTGGAAAGTGAGGTGGTATTTTGTCGAGCTTTGTTGGAACACTGTAGCAGATCCAGGACAGAAATGGTAGCTTGTGAGCAAGATGGCTTATTAAAATGGCAAGCAACTTGATAATGTCCCATTCCCTGTTGTCATTGCTTGAAAAATTGTTAACCCTAAGCTCAGAACAATGGCTGGTTTAAAGATTCCAGGTTGAGGTTATGTGGACGTATATAAAATGAATCTTGAATCTTTTTGGAATCAGATTGGGAGATGTGTCCAGCAGGGCATGTCCAACACCTGTAATGTAACTGGTGTTTACTCTTGGACTTGTTGGGTTCCGATCTGGAAGATTAATTTTGGAATTATAGAACTGGTTATTCAGCTTTGACCCATGAGGGAGAATATTTGCCTCTGTGCTAGAAAGTTGTGGATTTAACTCCTGTGCCAGAGACTTTAGCAGATAATCCAGGCTGACACTGCCAGTACAATACTGAGGAAAAGCTGCACTGTACCATCTTTCAGGTCAGTTTTTTCAGTAAGCCCTTGTAGCTTAATATAAAAGGTCCTATGGTACTTTAAAAACTCACTTTTCCTACATTATGATAATGATACTCTTTCTGCATTTGAACATTGGTTGTGAAAAAAATGCAGGGAATGTGGCTTGAAACATAAAGCACTGAGTGGGAGATTTTATTGAGCCACAGTACATGACTTTACTGAATGAGTGATGAACGCAGGCAGCCATTGCTGTGAAGGACTTGTATCTGTGGAACATAGTAACCGCACCAGTCAGGGTTCTGAAATTTTGTTTTGTACCCCAGCTAGATGGGAAAAAAAAACCTGTTAGTCCACTACTTAACATAACAGGATACTTTTTGATGATTATTAGTCAGTTGCTCCCAACATTATGAATTATAAACAAACACAATGCTGGAGAAACTCATGTCTGGCAGCATCTGTGGATGTTAGCATCTGTGAAGAAAGAAACGGAATTTTCAGACCTGTTGACTTTCTTCAGGATTTCTAGCATCTGCAGTATTTTGCCTTTATTGCAAATTTTTGGATGGGCAGAATCTCCAATAACACTGTGCTATTTCTCGGTTCCATTCTGCAGATGTACAGCAGCATGCTGGATTTGTAATAGCTGCTTTGTTATGCCTGTCACTGTTCCATTTGATATTGGAGTTTCCAGTCTTGCATGTGTATTTTAGGGGAAGGAGTGGAGTGTAGAGAACTCTCCCCTGGCTGTGTGGTATAAAAACCATTTACTGGTGATCCTAGTCACAAACCCTGTTTATCAACACTGATGCAGTGACTGACTCAGTTTGGCATGTGGACTTTGCAGCTGGTTGTATCTTAATTCTATGCAAATTTTAAAAGTGAGGGGTTTGTTTTTGAGTGATATGCATCACTCCAAATGGATAGTTTACTCATGTATTCCACAATAGTTTTGAGTTAGGGTAGCAGAGGTTTTGAACTATGGAGCCATGGTTGTCATCTTTTGCCGCTCAGTGCCCCGTACTCTTAGTGTCTCATCCAAGTGTGGAGGTCCTTCACCTGCCGAATGGATGGAAGAACATCTTCAGGTTTATAACACTTGAATGGAGAGTAATGTAAATCTGAAGCTTGAATGTGAAGCTTTTGCTCTGGAAATAAAGTTGTTTTGCATATATTGCTCAGAATAATTTTCAGGCTTCCTGTATTTGGGAAACCTGGCGAATTCTTCTTGAGCTGCTGAACCAGGCCCTGATCTAGATACAGTTACTATTAGTGAGAATACGAGGTAAAGGGCTGAACTGAGGCCTCATGAGGTACAGCAGAAAATAATCACTAACTTTACTGAAATTTGATTTTTAAAAGCAGGGAGATTATAGAAGGGAGACTGAGCAGAGTAGAGAAGGCTATAAGGTTCAGGGAAGGAATGTATTAGATTGCAATTTAATTGAAGGACAGAGCATTTGGAACTTAACAAGAAACAAAAAAATGGCATTCACAATCTCCAAGTGTCCCAAGTTGTGGAGCGTGCAATTAAGTTTCTCATTTAAAGAAAACATAGCGGTTTATCTGCATGTAGCAGGATCCCAAGACACCTGTGAGGCAATTGAGCAGTTTTGAGGTAGTGTGTGTGTGGAATAGTGCGATTGGAGAGATTGACAGTGAACTTTACAAATTGAACTTGTGCACTCTTAGGAATCATTCAGCTTCAAACATTTGAAATATGAAACCATGGGGGTCCAGCGCCAATCCATGGGTTAAAGATCAACAGTTTGCTCCCCAACCTCACTGTTTCTAATCGTTCAGCCATTTCTTGTTATTTAAGGGGTAGCATCAACCTTAAAAGATTGTGGGCAGGAATGATTCTGTGCTTTAACACAGTTTAATTTGTCCTTGCTCCTCCCCTGTTGTGATGACTCAGGAGGTGACGGGATTGATGCGTTGTAGATACTCACCAGTTTTGCCTGTGTTGCTGTGAATGGATTAGTCATGGTTATGAATTTATTGCAGTTTATTTTGAGATGATGTGGGCGGATATTAAGTTTCTCTGAAAGTAACATGAGTAATCAGAAACTCCTAGGTGTGATTAGGAGTCATCCATCATTAGCAAGAGGCAATTAAAAAAGATACAATGTTGAAAGATCTATTTTCCCTATTTGGATGGATTAGTTAGAGTCCAGTTGCTGCTGGGGTTATAGCCCGAGGTAAATGGTCAGTGTCTTGTGTCACTGGTAAAACTGTCTCAAACAGTGGCCAAAAATGGCAGGCCAGTGGGTGAGCTCCAACAGTATGTATTAATGTATGTGTTATGCATGTTCTGAGGAAGGGCCACCCAACCTGAAACATTAACTCTAATTTCTCTTCACAGATGTTGCCAGACCTGCTGAGCTTTTCCAGCAATTTCTGATTTTGTTTCTAATTTACAACATTCGCGGTTCATCCAGTTTTTATTTTGTGTTATATTTATATCAGCTGTGGCTCAGTGACTAGCAATCTTGGTGCCAAATCAGATGGTTGTGTTCAAGCCTGACTCCAGAGTCCTGAACACACAGCCCAGGCTTGATATATGGTGCTGTAGAAGAGAAATGCTGCACTGTCTTTTGGACAAGATATTAATCTGAAGCCTTGTTAAGTGAAAGTTACATTTCTGCTGTGAATGTTAAACATACTTCACTCCTAGCAAAGCTCTTGGGATTGGCCTGAGCTTATAAAAATCATAATATAAATGAAGTCTTTCTTTCTAGGAAGGAGCTCCTTTGGAATGTATTGTTTGTAGTGTTTAATAATTTCACTTTAACAGTAATTTTGCTTTAGAACTCTTGGTCTGTAGTTCTGTGGATGAATGCGTCTTGTGTATCCAGACACAGTGCATTGAGGGTTTCAGGCTTTATTTTTTTTTTCAAGCAGTGAGGATGAGATCCCCACTACCCTGTGGGTGAAAGCATTCTTCCTTGACACCTCTCTAATATTTTTGACTGTTACTTTCAATCTGTGTACCCTGGTTGTTCATCTTTCTGGTAAGGGAAATGAGTCCTTCCTATCCATTCTGTTCAGGCCTCTCATAATTTTCTCTACCACAGTTAAATCTCCCCTCAACCACCTCTGCTCTATTAAAAAAATAAGTGCCCCACCCATCCAGTCTGTCCACATACCTGAAATTTTCCTCTTATGGTAACATCCTCCTAAATATTCCCACTTCTTCATTGTGACTACATCCTTCCTGGAATATGGATCCAGATTTTACGTTGGCCAGAACGATGTTTCTGCAGCATAAAGGAAGTTGTGCATCAGGATCCTGTAGAATTCACAGCGTAACAGACTGAGGAATTGCCTGGAAAATTAAAGATTCCCATGGGCAATTCCCTTAAGCTTGGAACCCTCTGTATCCGTGTAAATCTGAGAATTCAGAGGGTTTTTCTGCAGTTAAGTAAATAGTTACCCAAGAAACACAAGATTTAAAAATCTAGTCTAATCCTCGGATAACTAATAAACTGTACCCTCAATATGCCACCTCACTTTGCAACACTGCAGCACCCCGTCTTGAGGCCCCCACCTGAAAGCCCCTTCCCAATTCACTGTACCCCACTGTTATCCTTCAGGGCTTGACATCAAGACCTCTACCCTGCCAAACGCGATATCCCAACGCGCTCTAAATAGTACAACACTTATTTGGCCCTCTTCCCACATGGCATCCTACCCTCCTGGAACTTGCCTTTTTATGGGATCTGTTAACGGAGCTATCTTTGCTGAACTTCAGAATCTCAAAAGCTGGCAACTTCACGTTGTGATGTGGTTTGACTCCCCCTGATTGTCCTGCACTTTGAGGGATCTGTCAGATTTAAAGTATGGTTCCTTGTTTCTGAAGGAGTCCTGATTGGACTCAAGTGTGGAGTTCTTTCTTGATGTAAAATGTATTAACAGAAGGGCAATCTGACTGTGATTGTTACTCCTTAGAAAATCTGGCCCATGGTGACCAGAACTATACACAATCATGTAGCTATATCTAACCACTGTGTTATATTTCCAGTGTAACCTCCCTGCTCTATTCTGTGACTCAGCAAATAAAGGAAAACATTTTAAATGCTGTCTTAACGACCTTATCTATCTGTCAAGCCATGGCCTTGTATCCTTGCTCTGTGGTTTCTCTACACTTTTCAGTATCTTACCATTTATTGTCTATTCTATTGCTTTGTTTTGCTCCCCAAATACATTACTTCTGCACTGAGTTCTATTTGCCTCTTTTCTGTTGACGAAATTAGCCCAATGATATCTCCTCCAGTCTACAGCTTTCTTCCATATTATTAACCACATAATTTTTTTTCATCTGCAAAGTTCTTGATTTCTCACTTTTTTACACTTAAATCTAAATCTTCGATGTAAGTCCCCGTTGATCGTTGTCCTTTGATTCTAGCCACGCAGCCAATTATGGATCCAACTTGTCCCTTTCTGCTGGGTCCTATCGGTTTTACTTTCTGACCAGTCTATTAGTGGGACTGCATAAAACATTTTGCTAAAGTACACATGGGCTATATGAATGCATATTAACCCACCCCTTATTTCCTTCTCAAAACATTCAATCAATTTTAGCAGAAATTTCTTCTGAATGTAAGTCCATGCTGATTGCGACTGCCCTTGATTACTTGATGCTTTTCTAAATGATCAGTAATGTTGTCCCTCAATTTTTTTTTCCAGTAATTTTCCAATCACTGCAACTGAACGGATTGGCCTGTTATTTCTTGGTTATTTCTCACTCCCTTTTTAAGCAATGGTGCCATTCAACTGTCCCCCAGTTTTCCAGCACCATGCCTGTAGCCAGAGAGGTTTGTAAAATGAGAGTCAGAGTCTGTTATTTCCTCTCTCAGCAGATCATGTTATGTACCCCTTTAGATATTTTTCACCTGAGCCTGTGCTGTTTGAATGTAGGAAGTCACGAGAAAATGTCAGCTTTTTCCAAACAGCAATAGTCTACTCCCATGGGTGCCATGGTGGCTCGGTGCTTAGCACTGCTGCCTCACAAGGCAGGAATCTGGATTTGATTCCAGCCTTGGCCAACTATCTGTGGAGTTTGCACATTCTCCCCGTGTCTTCGGGGGTTTCCTCCGGGTGCTCCGGTTTCCTCACACAGTCCAAAGATGTGCAGTCTAGGTGGATGAGCCATGCTAAATTGCCCGTAGTGTTCAGGGATGTGTAGATTAGGTGGGTTATAGAGGGATGGGTCTGGATCAGATGCTCTGAGGGTTGGTGTGGACTTGTTGGGCCAAAGGGCCTGTTTCTGCACTGTAGGGATTGTATGTATGTATGAATGAAGTATTCTTGGAATAGTTAGGAGTACATTTCATCTGGCGCTGGCTGTTTGACCTCCAAAGTTGCTGAGACTGAGCATTTTGTGTTTCCAAGCAATATTTTCCACTGTGCCCCATTCAAAAATAATGGCTGAATCATTTTCTTCCTCATGACAAATATTCATTGAAAATTATGGGCCACATTTTGTTTCCATAGACAGATTACCTATTTTGTTTCCACTCTGGTCAACTCTTCCTTGATGCATTGTTCAGTTTGCATTATTTTTACCCTCCAGTACTTTTTCAAACTTCCTTCTGCTTTCTTAATTTCATTTTTAGTCTTGCCCCTAACTTCCTATACTGCTAGGCTTTCTGTACTATTAAGCTTTCAGACATAGGCTTCCCTTTTTTGTTTTACCTGACCTAGTATTAACATTCAGGGATGTTTAGATTTGAGAATCCCACCCTCTTCCTCTGTGAGATTGTATTTCTTTTGAATTCTCTCCATCTTGAATAGTCCTCCCCTAGTTTGGACATCAATTTAACTACAAGTAACTGTTTCCAGACTGCTTTCACTCAATCACTTCTCTGCTTATTGAAAGTGACCTTTCCCCAAGTAAAATATTGCACTCTTGGTTTGTCTTTGTCCTCTTCTACGTCTGCCCTAAATCTAAGTGAGTTATAATAACTTACACCTGTATGAGTGTAGCTGTAACAACACTGGAATCTTGACATTATCCGGGATCAAAGCAACGCACTTGGTTGTCGCCCCATCCACTAGCTTCACTCCCCCCACCACCATCTTCATTCCCTCCACTCCCAACATGCAGCAGTGTGTACTAGGTACTAGATACAAGATACACTGCAGTAACTCAGCTTGGCTCCTTTGACAGTATCTTCCAAACTCTCAAGCTCAGCCACGTGAAAGGACAATGGTAGGAGATGCATGTTATGGTTCCTCGGTTACAACTTTCCTTGGGCGTTCTGTTGCCTTTTTGATAGAACTCCAAAGGGCAGTGTTGTTAAAAGTAGATATGTGCATTTATATTACACCTTTTACAACCTGAAGACATTAAGACCAATTCTGTATTTTAAGCAGTAATTACTGCTAGTGACTACTAAGTGACAGCTTGGTTACAGTTGCACAGTATTTTAGATGTCATTTGTTTTCATACAGGCAAATGCTATGCTATGCTTTATATTTCTGTTGTTGATCTGATTTGTGAGATGTTTATCATTTGACTGAATTGTGCATTTCGGATCATATGACATAATCGTGATTATAATACCCTATGGCAACAGTCAGGTTTTACAGCAATTTAATGACGTGGAAATTCCGGCACACCTTGCCCTCGAGCAAATTGGTAATATGATCACTGCTGGGAACTGCAGGAGCTGTGCTTTAAAATAAGATTGTCAGTGTAGATGCTGTTTTAAGTGAAACTAAGAAATCATACCTGTAGTCAGCCAAATAAGGTACTTTGAAAATGTTCTTGTCACTATGGCTCATTTGGAATCACTAACCAAACCCTTTCAATTTTGAAAGTTCTGGATTCAAAGCTGACTCCAAGACTTCAGCACAAGATTGATACTGGAGGGCATGCTGCTTTATTGCAGGTGCTGTCCTTCGGTAAGACTTGGAGACCTGGGATTTAGTATGCATGGATCTCTGAAGATGATAGCATATACTGGGAGGGTAGTCAGCAAAGTATCTTGGATTTCATAAAGGTATTGAGAATCAAATCAGTGACATTATGCTGCACCTTTATAAAGCTCTGGTTCGGTCACAACTCAAGTAGTGTGTTCAGTTCTGGTCACCAAACATTAGGAAGGATGTGAGGGTCCTTGAGAGAGTGCAGACGAGACGGTTGAGGGATTTCAGTTTAGGATTAGATTAGAAATGCGGGGATGGTTGTTCTTCGAGCAAAGAAGATAGAGGGAAGATTTGCCAGAGGGCTCTCTACTGCCCACTGTAAACCTTTGCAATTAGTGGAACCGTTGGGATTCCTTAAGCCCCATGCGCTTAAGTTTAATTTTGTTGGTAACCTCATGAATAGTGCACTAACCATCTGCTCACTATGTAAGTTTGATGCTGAGATAGGGTATATCAAAACTATCCTGCGTGGTCGTGGCTACTCTGATCAAATCATCACTCAAAACATACCACACAAACTAAGAGCGAGCCTGTGGCCATCACTTTTGACTCTGAGTCTATCCCAGAACACCCTGCAGAGGTAGGTTTCTTAAAAATATGAACAGTAGGTGGAGCTAGCTCTTTCAAGCCTTTAGTTTGCTATTGGTTTTCTGAATGAACAAGATGCTATATTCAAGCCAAAACCACGAATAGATAACAGGATCTGAATTTCAGCACCAGTGTAATGCCAAGTATGTAATATAGGCCGTACGACCCAACAACTGGCAGACTGTAATAGATGCATACAGATCCACAGCACAGAAAAAGGTCCTTTGGCCCATCATGTCCGCGCTGGTCAAAAACAACCACTTAATTATTCTAATCCTGTTTTCTAGATCTTGGCCCAAAGTCTTTTATGTATTGGCATTACTACTGCACATTCCTAAATACCTCTTAAATGTCATGAGGATTTCCACCTCTACCATCTTTTCAGGAAGTGAGTTCCCAATTCCCACTACCCTCAGGGCGAAAAGTGCATCACTTTGCATTATTTGGATTAATTTCTTTTGACATTGATTAGTGCATCTGTCCAGCCTGTTCAAATCCTCTTGTCGTCTAAGGCTAGCCTCCTCACCAGTTACCATGCTACGTATTGAATTGTCTGTGAGCATACTTGTCAATTCTCTGACAATCAGTTCCAAGTCAATTATATAAACCCCAAGCAGCAAGGACCCTAACATGGACCCCCGTGAGATCTCACGGGACACAGATTTCCAGTTGGAAAACCGCTCCTCAACCATCATCCTCTGCTTCCTGCTGCCCAGGCCATTGTGGATTGAAATTTGCCCAGTTTCCTCAAATTCCACAAGGGACTGGATTACTCCCTGACTTAATGACAACGTGGTAAGAATGGAATCGAGTGGACATGAGCAGTGGTTTCATTACTACCTGGAAGCATGCGTCAGAAGCAGCTGAGTGACTTTGCAATCCTCAAAAATTGTACTGAGCACGTGTACAGACGAAGTGGTGTTTTTAAGGAGTTTCATCAGTTTGAATGTTCAGCAATCCTGTCAAGCTTTGCACGCATTACTAAGGGAAATTTTCCAACTTCATTGTGAAAAATGTGGTTGGTGAAAATCAACTCAACTGGGCTGAAGTAAAGTGCTTGTCAGATTCCGAGACTGATCGATCACGAATTTTAAAGAAAGGTCATTGTTTTCAGTGGGGATCTGGGCGCATGAAATAGATCTCTGTTAAATTGAAAATCAAGGATGAGGATCGAGCAACATTTGCAAAACTATATCAGTGCCTTATGCAATCAGATTAAAGGTCGAGGCAGAATTAGACGCTAGCCAAGACTGGAATCCTTGAAACGATTAATGAATGTGATTAGGCCACACCTATCATACTAGTGATGAAAAACAATGGATTGGCAATCTGTTGTGATTTTAAAGTCACTATTAATCTGATTCTGTGTGCCTCATTCCCCAACGGATCATCAGTCTACCACTGCCTAACCTTGCTGCCTGCAGAGTAAACACCACCTCAATAATGCTCCTTCATTAATACTTTGACCTGCTGGACATTCTTGGAATGTAACAGTATATTTCCCATTTTATCTGCTTTTGTTGGCTTTATGCTAAAATACCTTCATTCCTCAGGCTTATTACGTTCTTTGCCACATTTAATGCTCTCTCAATCTAAAACTATCCCTCCTTTCCTTCGCCAGCCATGGAAATGACTTGCTTGCTAAGTTTTTGTTTTTCAGTAGAATGTATTTTTGTTGAATATTTTGATAGTTTCCCACTGTTTGATTACTTCCGAAACAACTTTGGGCAGGTCCTCCCTCGTAGTTCCATGATTGACTTTAAGATTCCCATTAAGTTTTATTATGCTCACTTTTTTTTTTACAGAATCACAAGATTTTCTATGAACCCCCTCCCTCAGCTTTGCACATTTTTCTTTTTCCAATAATGCGCTCAATTCACCTCGATAACCTCATTTGAATCTGCTTCTATCATGCTTTCAGGCAGTGCATTCTAGATCCTAACCACATTGCAAAAGTTTTCTCATGTACCTATTCCTTCTTTTGATGGTTAACTTAAATCTTTGCCTACTGGTTGTCAATTCTTCTGTCAATGTCTAGACCACTCGTAGTTTTGAATAGCTCAAACAAATCTTTCAAAGTTCTCTTCTCAAAATGGTCATGTACTTCAGTCAGCCCATATGACTACAGATCATCAGTCTGGGGCCATTGTTGTGCATTTTCTATTTAATCTTTTCAACTTAGTTTTTTCTGCACTGGCTAGTGCCTTCACATAATTTCTGAAGTGTGGCACCCAGAACTGGACACAGTACTCCTGTTTCGGCAGAACCAGCATTATATAAAAATCGAAAGAACTGCAAACGCTGTAAATCAGAGACAAAAATAGAAATTGCTGGAAAAGTTCAGCAGGTCTGGCAGCATCTTTGGAGAGAAATTGGAGTTAATGTTTCAGGTCAAGTGAACTGTTTACTACGTTTTGTTTCATTTGCAGTGTCTGAATTTATGCTGCTATATCTGGGTATGGGTTATTAATATATTGCAGAACAACAATAGTACTAACTAGTACTAACTCTGAAAGACAATCCTTGCACATTGGCCTCCCTAATGCAAAGTAACTTCACCATGAGCTTCTACATTTTGTCCCTCGGCCAATTTTATATCACGGCTAATATTTAATCCTCAGACTTTCAGTTTTTTAAACAAGCCTGATATGTGTTACTTTGCAAAAAAGCTTTAGGAAATCCACTTGTGCAACATCACCACACCTTCATTAATCTTGTCTTGCTCCATTGGATGAAGTCAGAAGTCACATAACAACATCAGGTTATAGTCCAATAAATTTATTTGAAATCATAACCTTTCGGAGCACTGCTCAATGGCCAGGTGAAACCTTATCTGACTAAGGAGCAGTGCAGTGAAAGCTTGTGATTTCAAATAAACCTG
The DNA here is from genome assembly GCA_024137785.1 of Ginglymostoma cirratum. Lineage (NCBI taxonomy): Eukaryota > Metazoa > Chordata > Chondrichthyes > Orectolobiformes > Ginglymostomatidae > Ginglymostoma > Ginglymostoma cirratum. The sequence goes on from JAHRHZ010000041.1 coordinate 39,302,171, forward strand.
TTGGAATATTCTGATTTCATGTGACTTCTGACTTTGTCCCATCCCAGTCCACCATAATGGCTTCTGTTAGATGAGTCAGACTTGACTTTCCATTAACTGAGGCTGGCTGTCAGATGTTAGATGCTTTGTTGTCGTAGTTCATTTGTTAGGAAGGGAAAGGTCTTACCTTTGCATAGCAGTTAACATGATCACAAGATGCTTGAAGCACCTTACAGCTAATGAATTACTTTCAAAGTTAGTCACTGATAATGTCTGAAATTTCAGCCATTTTCTGCACAGAGATTTCCCACAAGCAGCAATATATGACCAATAATTTGTTTTTGTGACATTGATTGTGAGATGGCTTCATTGCTTGTTCAGGTATCCAGTTTGAGCTTTTGTTTTTGCTTTTCAGTTATGAATGCACTGATGTGATAGGTTGAATAGCCTTCTGTGCTGTGCTGTTCTAAGATTTTGAAAGGCGAGGACTGTTTGGGTAGTCAACATGGCTTTGTGTTGCAAAATTGTGTCTCACTAACTTGATTGTTGTTTTTAAGGATGTAACGATGAGGATTGATGAAGGCAGAACGGTGGATGTGATCTATAAGGACTTCAGTAAGATATTCAACAAAGTTCCTCATGGTAGACTAGTTTGTAAGGTTAGATTACATGGAAGACAGAGAATTAGCTATTTGGATACAAATAGGAGGATACAAAAAGGTAGGAGACTGCGGGTGGTGGATGGAGGGTTGTTTTTCACACTAGATGCTTGTGACTAGCAGTGTGCCACGGGGATCGATGCTGTGTCCACTGCTTTTCGTTATTTATATAAATGATTTGGATGTGAACATAGGAGGTATGGTTAGCAAAACTGAAAATTGTGGATGCTGTAAATCAGGAACAAAAACAGAAGTTGCTGGTTAGTAAGTTTGCAGATGACTCTAAAATTGGAGGTGTAGCAAAGAAGGTTACCTCGGAGTACAATGGGATCTTGATCTGATGAGCTAATGGGCCGAAGAGTGGCAGATGGAGTTTAATTTAGATGAATGTGAGATGCTGCATTCTGGAAAGGCAAGTCAGGGCAGGACATATACACTTAATGGTAAGGCCCTGGGGAGTGTTACTGAACAAGACCTTGGAGTGCAAATTCATAATTCTTTGAAAATGGAGTCCTAGGTAGACAGGATAGTGAAGGCAGCGTTGGGTATGCTTGCCTTTATTGGTCAGTGCATTGAGTTTGGAAGCCATGTTGCAGCTGTACACGACATTAGTTAGGCCTCTTTTGGAATATGTCATGCAGTTCTGGTCTCCCTGCTATAGGAAGGATGTTGCAAAGCTTGAAAGAATTCAGAAAAGATTTACAAGGATGTTGCTGGGGTTAGAGGGTTTGTGCTATTGCGAGAGGTTGACCAGGCAGGGGCTATTTTCCCTGGAGTGTCAGAGGCTGGGGGCTGAGGGGGGGGACATTTTTCGAGGTTTATAAAATCATGAGGGGTGTGGATAGGGTGAATAGAAAAGGTCTTTTCCCTGGGGTGGGGGATTCAAATCTAGAGGGCGTAGGCTTAAGGTGAGAGGTGAAAGATTTAAAAGGGTCATAAGGAACAGCATTTTCATGCAGGGGTGGTGTGTGTGTGGAATGAGCTGCCAGTGGAAGTGGTGGAGGCTGGTATGATTACAACATTTCCAAGGCATTTGGATGGGCATATGAATAGGAAGGGTCTAGAGAGATATAGGCCAAATGTTGACAAATGGGACTTATGAGATTTATTTAGAATATCTGGTCAGCGTGGACCAGTTGGACCAAGGGGTCCGTTTCCATGTTGTACAGCTCTATGACTCTTTTTTTTTTGATTTTTATCCTTGACATCGGCATTAGGCTGGCTGACTGACCTGTTCCTCCTTTTGATAAAGGTTGTAACTTAGGCACTACTCTGAACTGAGGAGGATTAGAACATTATGGTGAAAGCCTCTGCAGTTTTACACTTCCATCCCTTAGTATCCTGACTGAGTGACCTTTCTACTTTGAGCACTGACAAATGTTTTGATCTTATTCAATTTCTTTACCTCTGTTACTGACGGCATCTACTTTATGAAGACAGGTGTCTGCACCCCTCCAATCTGCCTCCAATTTGAATAATTCATTCTTTGCCGCCTTCAGTTGCTTCTGCTTTAAGATGTAGAATTCCTTCTCTAATCTACTCCATCTCACTGTTTCTCTTTCCCACTTTCAGATGCTCCTTAAAATCAGCTTCTTTGACCCAAATCTTTTGTTCATTTGCCCTAATATCTCGTTATGTGGCTTGGTGTCAGAATTTGTTTGACAATCACACCTGTGAAACAACTTGGTATGTTTTAACAAGCATGGGGCTGGATGAACACAGCAGGTCAAGCAGCATCATAGGAGCAGGAAAACTTGACGTTTCGTGCCTAAACCCTTCATCAGAAATGGGGGAGGGGAAGAGGGTTCTGAAATAAATAGGGAGAGAGGGAGGCGGATAGAGGATGGATAGAGGAGAGGATAGGTGGAGAGGAGGCAGACAAGTCGAAGAGGCGGGGATGGAGCCAGTAA
>JAHRHZ010000041.1:39305118-39315536 GCA_024137785.1 Ginglymostoma cirratum
CATGCTTGTTATCTCGGATTCTCCAGCATCTGCAGTACCTTTTATCTTTGGTATGTTTTACATGAGCATTAAAGGTGATATACAAATAAACATTATTGAGAGTGATATCAAGTACAATGTTTGAACAATACAGAATGAGAAGAGAAACTGCATATTGTAACTTGGAGTCTGAATCTGAGCCGTCATCTCACTGTGTTCCATTCGCACAAGGATCAAACGTGAGACTTTACAAAGTCACCAGAAAGACTTCGCCCCTTTTTTTTGTGAAACTGATTCGTTCAGTTGCTGTCAATGAGCTGTAGTTGTAGGAGGATGTGGGAGAAAATGAAACTATTTTTGGAACAGAAGAAAATAAATTTTGGGATAACAGTGTGAAGCTGGAGGAATACAGGCCAGGCCGCATCAGAGGAGCAGGAAGTTGGTTTTCTAAAGAAAACTTTCTGAAGGGTCCTGACCCCAAGCGGGAAAGTTGACGCTTCAGGTCAGGACCCTTCAGAAAATTTTCCTTAGAAAATCAACTTTCCTGTTCCTCTGAAGCTTACTGGCCTGCTGTGTTCCTCCAGCTCCACACCAAGTTATCTCTGACTCCAGCATCTGCATTTCTTACTATCGCCAAAGAAAATTTCAGCATTGTCGACATCACTGAAAACTTGGCTCCTTGTTGTTGCAGCAATGCTGCACGTTTCCAGGCCACAGCAGATCGTGACTTGGAAAGCTGGTAGGGTTTTCTTGTTGGGTGTAAGCAAATGTGGTGTAAAGAGTTCTGGTGTAAGACAAGCGTGTGGGAGCTGTGCTTTACTCACAATTATAGTTATTTTCTTCATGTCCTCTGGTGTTTCATTGTCTGCAGGGGACAATGTCTTTAAAACAGAGGTTGATACCGCCCCCCCCACCGAAAACTTAAACCAAAACACCCAACGAGGGGACTTTGCCCTGTAATCTGTTTAAAGGAGTGTGAAAAGTGGTGTAACCTGCCTTTCAGCAACTTGTCATGGTTAAATAAAATAAAATACCTGGCAGTCACTTTAAAATCAACAAGTAACAGTTTATTTATCTAACTCTAACAATGAACAAATTAACTAAACTATTAACAAACCAAATAAATGCCTTCTAACTAATTATTCCCAAATAAAACAAGATGCTAATGGTATACTATTGCAATAAATAAATCCCACTTATATAAAATAAAATAAAAATAATAGAATTTAGCATCTTGAAATTAAAGCCAGGTTACATGTCTTCCGGAATGTTCTGTGTCTTCTCTGTCACATGTTGTGTCAGAAATATTAACTAGTTCTGCCATAAGTACCTTTTGATTTAGATGATGTTTTCTCTAAAACTTAGAGAAGACTGAGCTAGCCAGGAATTCTGTCTTGAGAGCTGAGAGCCATTAACTGTGGCAGATGGAGGTTAGCTGTCCTGTCATTGCCCAACTGCCCCTCCTTTTATACCCTTGATGACAAATCAATATTTCTTACAATAGGATTGGACCTATGTTGTCAAAACCATCGGATTTAATTTAATTGGTTTTTGATATCTAGGTGCCTTGTTCAAATTAATTGGCAAAATTCAAAATTTGTTGTCTTGATGACAAAACAAAGCTGCAGCTTGCCCGACGAACCGGTACATCCTTTTGATACAAATATTTCAATTCAGGTACTCTCTATGCACCTGCAAACCCACAAACTGCTGCCCACAGACTCTTTGAATCTTTAAGCATAGAAAAAGCACATCATCTTTTAAAGGGACTACACACTGCTCCCGCCTCTCAATATTTTACACATACCAGATTCTAACTTCCAGCCTGTCAATCCACAAATACTCAACCCAACTTTGCAACATCTCCTGGATTAGGAACTGAGGACTCACCCTAAACGCATGCAATTCTCAGCAAACAGATCACTGATTGACTTGGCATTGCTACAGTGCAGCCCAGGGAAAAATAATTCTTCAGGGTGTATATGATAGCAGCGAGAGGTTACCTGTTCAGTTAGTGTGCAGGTCATTTGCTATTTAAAGATTCACTGGCTCATCAAACCACAATTTGATTTCGTATTGTTTTTGTTCATCAGTTCCATGTTTGGATGTGGTATACTTGTCATGCCACTTAAAGCAAGTCCTTACAGGCCTTGTCTGGATATTCATTAAGCAACCTGTGCAGAGTTATTACACAACTTTGGAACAGGTGGGACTAGATCCCAGGTATATAAATAAAGCAAAGAACTGCAGTTGCTGGAGATCTCAAACCAAAACAGAAATTGTTGGCAAAACTCAGCATTTGTGGGGAGAAAGCAAGTCCAGTCTTCTTCAGTACTGCATTTTGAAAATGAAAGTAGTGATGGTGAGCAAGAACAAAAGTTAGAATGGAAATCCTGTTAGAGGAGGAGAACTTCAAAGTGGCATACCTGGAAGAGATGTGGCAGTAAATTAAACAGTAACGTAAAACAAAGAAGTGTAGATGCTGGAGATCCAAAACAAATCAGTGGTCTCCTGGCTCAGAAGTAGGGACATTGCCACTGTGCTGCTAGAGCTCTCAGGTCTGGCCTATACTGAGAGTAGGGTGGGGAGAGCTAATGGGATGTTGCTGTATCTGGCCCATCACTGAATGATAATCGCATGTTAATTCTTCATAATTTCAGTGCACTGACCTCTCTGTTTCTGAAGTAGATTGTGTTCAGAGTGGGCATGATTTTGGGGTGTGGTGACAGGACAAGTTTGTCCTGCTAGTGGAAATATTCCCCCTGAGCTACTCTTATGAAAACCATTTCTGTAAATATTTCAGTTGACTTTTCTGCTCAAAGGATGACAATTCCGACTTGTCAACTTCTCTTGTTTGCACCTCTGGGGGTAGTCGGTCCGGTAGTTGTTACTAACTCACTGATTCTCAGTTATCTTGACCACACTCCTTCACACCCTGAATCCTGTGAGGTCTTTATTCTGTTCTCCCAGTTTCCATGCTTCTGTTACATTGATTACGATAGTTCCAATTCCACAGGGTACCACCAACATGTCCCTCCCTTTTCCTCAGCTGAGGATTCCTCCCAATGTGGTTGACAGGGCCCTCAGCTATATCCAACCGGTTTACTGCACTTCTGTCCTCATCCCCCTCCTCAATTAACAAAAAGGTTCCCCTTATCGTCATTTTAACCACTCCAGTCTCTGCATTCAAAAGATCATCCCTGCTATTTCCAAAACATGCAGCAGAGTCCTGCCAAAGAATACAGTCATACAGCACAGAAACAGGCCCTTCAGCCCAATTTGCCCATGCTGAACAGGTTTCCTAAACTAATTAGTCTTGTTTTTCCGCATTTGGCCCATATCCCTCTAAAATTTTCCAATCCATCTACCTGTCCAAATGGTTCGTAAAGCTTGTAATTGTGCTTAGCTCTACCAGTTTCTCTGGTAGCTTGTTCCATATATGCACCACCCTCTGTGTGGAAAAAGTTCCCTTAGGTTCTTTTGAAATCTTTCTCCTCTCCTTAAATCTATACTCCCTAGTTTTGGACTTCCTTACCCTGGGGAAAAGACCTTGGCTATTCACCTTATCAATGACCCTAATGATTTTATAAACCTATATAAGGTCACCCCTTAGCCTCCTATGCTCCAGGGAAAGAAGTGTCCCAGCCTATTCAGTCTCTCCTCAGGACAACACTTTCCAGGACATTACCAATAACCATGTAAGTCCTGAGATAACAGGAACTGCAGATGCTGGAGAATCCGAGATAACAAGGTTTGGAGCTGGATGAACGCAGCAGGCCAAGCAGCATCATAGGAGCAGGAAAGCTTGACATTTCGGGCCTTGACCCTTCATCAGAAATGGGGGAGGGGAAGAGGGTTCTGAAATAAATAGGGAGAGAGAGGGAGGTGGACAGAAGATGGATAGAGGAGAAGATAGTGGAGAGGAGACAGACAAGTCAAAGAGGCAGGGAAGGAGCCAGTAAAGGTGAGTGCAGGTGGGGAGGTAGGGAGGAGATAGGTCAGTCCAGGGAGGATGGACAGATCAAGGGGGTGGGATGAGGTTAGTAGGTAGGAAATTGGGGTGCGGCTTGACATGGGAGGAGGGGATAGGTGAGTGGAAGAACAGGTTAGGGAGGCGGGGACGAGCTGTGCTGGTTTTGGGATGCAGTAGTGGGAGGGGAGACTTTGAAGCTTGTGAAATCCACATTGATACCATTGGGCTGCAGGGTTCCCAGGCTGAATATGAGTTGCTGTTCCTGCAGCCTTCGGGTGGCATCGCTGTGGCACTGCAGGAGGCCCAGGATGGACATGTCGTCTGAGGAATGGGAGGGAGAGTTGAAATGGTTCGCGACTGGGAGGTGCAGTTGTTTATTGCGAACAGAGCCATCTGCATGGGGAATGCAGGTGTATAGGGACTGGACGTCCATGGTAAAGATGAGGTGTTGGGGACCAGGGAATTGGAAGTTCTGGAGGAGGTGGAGGGCGTGGGTGGTGTCACGGACGTAGGTAGGGAGTTCCTGGACCAAGGGGGAGAAAATGGAGTCGAGATAGGTGGAGATAAGGTCGGTGGGGCAGGAGCAGGCGGAGGCAATGGGTCGACCATATCATTCAGGTTTGTATTTCCATTGTCTCCGCGTGCTCCTGCCCCACTGACCTTATCTCCACCTATCTCAACTCCATTTTCTCCCCCTTGGTCCAAGAACTCCCTACCTACGTCCGTGACACCACCAATGCCTTCCAATTCTCCAGTCCCCAACACTTCATCTTTACCATGGACGTCCAGTCCCTATACGCCTGCATTCCCCATGCAGATGGCGTAAAGGCCCTCCGCTTCTTCCTGTCCCGCAGGCTTGACCAGTCCCCCTCCACTGACACCCTCATCCGCTTAGCCGAACTTGTCCTCACCCTCAACAACTTCTCTTTCAATTCCTCCCACTTCCTACAGACAAAGGGGGTGGCCATGGGTACCTGCATGGGCCCAAGCTATGCCTGCCTCTTTGTAGGTTACGTGGAACAATCCCTCTTCCGTAGCTACACTGGCCCTAAACCCCACCTCTTCCTCCGTTACGTTGATGACGATATCGGCGCCGCCTCGTGCTCCCACGAGGAGCTCGAACAGTTCATCCACTTCACCAACACCTTCCACCCCAACCTGAAGTTCACCTGGACCATCTCTAACACCTCTCTCGCCTTCTTCCTGGACCTCTGTCTCCATCTCGGGTAACCACCCAGAAACTGATATCCATTTCAAGCCCACCAACTCCCACAGCTACCTCCTCCCACCCACCTTCCAGCAAAAATGCCAACCCCTATTCCCAATTCCTTCGCCTCCGCCGCATCTGCTCCCAGGAAGAGGCATTCCACTCCCATACATCTCAGATGTCCTCGTTCTTCAAGGACCGCAACGTCCCCCCCGCAATGGTCGAAAACGCCCTCGACCATGTCTCCCGCATTTCCCGCAGCTCATCCCTCACACCCCATCTCCGCAATAACAGCCAAAAAAGAATCCCCCTCATCCTTACGTACCACCCCACCAACCTCCGGATCCAACGCATCATCCTCCGACACTTCCGCCATCTGCAATCCGACCCCACCACCAATGACATTTTTCTCTCCCCATCCTTGTCTGCTTTCCAGAGGGACCACTCACTCGGTGACTCCCCTGTCCGCTCCACACTCCCCTCCAGCCCCACCACAGCTGGCACTTTTCCCTGCAACCGCAGGAAGTGCTACACCTGCCCCCACACCACCTCCCTCACCCCCATCCCAGGCCCCAAGAAGAATTTTCTCATCAAGCAGATGTTCACCTGCACATCTGCTAACGTGGTATACTGCATCTGCTGTACCCGTTGTGGCCTCCTCTACATCGGGGAAACCAGGCGGAGGTTTGGGGACCGATTTGCAGAACACCTGCGCTCAGTTCGCAATAAACAACTGCACCTCCCAGTCGCGAACCATTTCAACTCCCCCTCCCATTCCTCAGACGACATGTCCATCCTGGGCCTCCTGCAGTGCCACAGCGATGCCACCCGAAGGCTGCAGGAACAGCAACTCATATTCACCTTGGGAACCCTGCAGCCCAATGGTATCAATGTGGATTTCACAAGCTTCAAAATCTCCCCTCCCCCAACCGCATCCCAAAACCAGCCCAGCTCGTCCCCGCCTCCCTAACCTGTTCTTCCACTCACCTATCCCCTCCTCCCACCTCAAGCCGCACCCCGATTTCCTACCTACTAACCTCATCCCACCCCCTTGACCTGTCCGTCCTCCCTGGACTGACCTATCTCCTCCCTACCTCCCCACCTCCACTCACCTTTACTGGCTCCTTCCCTGCCTCTTTGACTTGTCTGTCCCCTCTCCATCTATCGTCTCCTCTACCCATCTTCTATCTGCCTTCCCCTCTCTCCCTATTTATTTCAGAACCCTCTTCCCCTCCCCCATTTCTGATGAAGGGTCTAGGCCTGAAACATCAAGCTTTCCTGCTCCTATGATGCTGCTTAGCTTGCTGTGTTCATCCAGCTCTACACCTTGTTACCATGTAAGTTCTGCCCTGGTTTGTCTTACCTAAATGCAACACTGCACATTTATCTGAAGCTCCAGTGACCATAATGCCATTAGTTGTAAAATAATTATCGAAAAGGATGGGCCTGGTCCACAAATAAAAGTTCTAAATTGGGCCAAGACCAACTTTGATGCGATTAGACAGGAGCTCCAACTGCCATTCCTTAGCCCACTGGCTCAGTTGATCAGAAGGGTTTAAGCTCGTCTGGGGGTGGTGGGAGATGGGACCCAAAGCAGCAGTAAGACACGAGGGAGTTGTTGTTAGTACAGAAGTTACAGACAGCAAGTTAAATACACAAGCCAGACAGGAACATGGCAAGGAATGAGGGAAGACTGATGAATTAAACTGTGTTTATTTCAATACGACAGTTCTGACAGGTAAGGCAGATGAACTCGGCATATTTGGGAACGTGGGACTGGAATATCAAAGGTATTACAGAAACATGGCTGCGGGAGAGACAGGACTGGCAACCTAATCTTCTGGGGTACAGATATGATAAGCAGGATAGAAGGGGAGGCAAGAGAGGCGGGGGTGTGGCATTGAAGTTCTGCTTTTTAACCTCCTGCCGAACTCCCTATATTCACTCTACAGGACCATATCCCTTTCTCTACATATGTTGTTAGTACCGATGTGTATGATGACCTCTTGCTGCTCATGCTCCCCTTTGAGAATTTGTTGCAGGTGTACCTGAGATGCCCTTGATCTTGGCACCAAGGAGGTAACACACCGTCCTGGAGTCTCGCTCATAGCCTTAGAAATGCCTGTCTGTGCTCCTGACTAGAGAGTCGCCTATTGCAGTTGCTTGCTTGGACCTTGCCATACTCTGCTTTATAGGAGAGCTGGTTGTGATGCCAAAGACCTGGCTATTGCTCCTATTTACAACCTGTTCCCTCACAACAGTACCCAAAATGGTATACTTGTTTGAGAGAGGGATAGCCACAGGAGACTCCTGAACTACCTCTCCTGGCAGTCAACCGTCTACCTGACTGAACCTGCATTGTGACAACCTCGCTGAAGCTGCTATCTATCATATTGTGTGCCTCCTGTATACTCCTCAGTGTTTCTATCTGCTGCTCCGACCAATGCATGCGGTCTGAGAGGAGCTGCAGTCAGATTCACGTCCTAAAGACATAGTTGCCAGGGATGATTGACTGGTCCCTGATCTCCCACATCTGACAGGAGGAGCATACCACTCCACTGACTACCATCTCTGCCCTTTTAACAATTAGCGGACTTAAGGGGGAGAAAAGATCTTACCTTACCCCTACTCTTACCTTGTTGCTGCTTGCCCTTCTCAACAAAGCTCAGTTTTCACCTCGGTCCACTCTTGGAACTAACCCGCAGCACCTCGACCCCAAAGCAGCCCCTTGCAAAAGTGGTCAGAACAAGACACCATTTTTCTCCACTTCCCCACACTTCCCTAAACTCCCGTACTTAGCTTAACTCCCCGTGTTTTCACTGTCTATAGTTCACATTCTGCTGGGAGCACACAGATTTTAAGAAAGCAAAGGATGAAGATTTACACTCTTAAACTCCCACACTTAGCTCAACTCCCAGTGTGTTCATTTTTACTCTTACCTCCCCTGTCAATGTTCCACAGAGATCATTTCCTTTACAATACTCTAGTCTACTCCTCCCAACATCTCATCCCATGGTACCTTCCCAGTGAAAGTCATTGAAGCTATAGCTATGTTAATAGGGGATTCCTGTATAATGGAAATCATAAGGCAAACGAGAGTCCAGGATGGCATATTTCCTCCTTGGTGCAAGGGTCAAGGGTGTTTTGGAGTGGCTGCAGAACATTCTGGAGGGAGAGGGTGAACAACCAGCTGTCGTGGCATATAAGCATGAACAATCTCGGTAAAAAAACGGGATGAAGCCCAACAAGCTACATTTCGGGGGTTAAGGGTTGGACTAAAAAGTAGGACCTCAAAGGTAGTAATCTCAGGATGGTTACCAGTGCCATGTGCTGGTCAGAGTACGAATAGCAGGCTAGCCAAGATGGTGCAAGAGGGAGAGATTTTAATTTCTTGGACATTGGAACTGGTCCTGTAGGAGATGGGACCAGTACAAACTGGATGGTCTGCACCTGGGCAAGACTGGAGCCAATATCCTGGGTGGAATGTTTAAAGTAATATGGCAGTGAGGTGGGAGTCAATACAGGAAGTCGGAAGGAAGTAAAATTGAAACAGAAACAAAAAACAGCAAGAGGAAAAGTGAAAGTGGAAGGCAGAGAAACCAAAGACTAAAATCAAAAAAGGCTACATTGCTTTATCATTCTAGAAGGGCAAGAAATGTTAAAAAAAATGAGCCTGAAAGGTCTGCATCTCAATGCAAAGAACATTGATAATAAGGTAGATGAATTAACTGTGTAGACAATTGTTAATGAATGTGATGTAATTGGGATCACGGAGACCTGGCTCCAGGGTGACCAGGAATGGGAACTCAACATCCAGGGTTATTCAATTTTCAGGAAATGGGAGGGTGGGGTAGTGTTGCTGGTTAAGGAGAGGATTAACAATAGTCAAGAAGGACATTAGCCTGGACGATATGTATGTGTGGAGCTGCAGAATGTCAAAGGGGGGAGAAAAATGTTCGTGAGATCTGTGTACAGACTGCCAAACACTAGCTGTGAGGTTGGGCATGGGATCAAACAAGAAATTAGAGATGTATGCAGTAAGGGTACAACAGTTATTATGTGTGTTGATTGGACTAACCAAACTGGTAGCAATGTGATGGTGGGGGATTTCCTGGCATGTATGAGATGGTTTCTTTGACCAATACGTCAAAGAACCAACTAGAGAGCAGGCCATCCTAGACTGGGTGTTGTGTAATGAGAGAGGATTAATTAACAACCTTGTGGAGTGAAATCCTTTGGGGAAGAGTGCCTGTAATATGGTAGAATTCTTCATTAAGATGGAGAGTGATGCAGTTAAATCTGAGCTTGAAGAAACCTAACTTTTGATCGTATGAGACATGCGTTGGCTAGGATAAGCCGGCCAAGGATACTAAGGCGTTGATGGTGGATAGACAATGGCAAACATTTAAAGAACACATGGATGAACTTCAACAATTGTACATCCCTGTCTGGCATAAGAGTAAAACAGGGAAGGTGGCTCAACCATGGCTAACAGGGGAAATCAGGGATAGTGTTAAAGCCAAGGAGGAGGCGTATAAATTGGCCAGATAAAGCAGCAAACCTGAGGGCTGGGAGAAGTGTAAAGTTCAGTAGAGGAGGACAAAGGGTTTAATTCAGAAAGGGAAAACAGAATATGAAAGTAGGTTTGCAGAAAAGAAAAACTGACTACAAAAGCTTCTGTTGATATGTGAAGCGAAAAAGACATGTGAAGTGAAAGGTAGGTCCCTTAGTTAGAATCAGGTGAATTCATAATGGACAATAAAAGAGGTGGTAGACTAGCTGAACAAATACTTTGGATCTGCCTTCACTAAGGAGGACACAAATAACCTTCTAGAAATGCTAAGAGACAGAGGTCAATGATGAAGAAGGAACTGAAGGGAATCCTTATCAGTCAGGAAATGGTACTAGGGAAATTGGGTTAAAACCCATTAATTCCGCAAGGCCCAATGCTCTGCATCCCAGTGTACATAAGGAATTGGCCCTAGAAATATTGATGCATTGGTAATCATTTTCTAGCATTCTATAGACTCTGGAAGACTTCCAACGGACTGCAGGGTAGCTAATGTAACCCCACGTTTCCAAAAAAAGGTAGGAAGAGAGAAAGTGGGGAATTATAGGCCAGTTAGTCTGACATTGCTGGTGGGGAAAATGCTGGAGTGAATTATTAAAGTTTAATAGGAAAACAGTGACAGGATCGGTCCTAGTCAGAGATAACAAGGTGTAGAGCTGGATGAACACAGCAGGCCAAGCAGCATCTTG
>JAHRHZ010000041.1:39320536-39454707 GCA_024137785.1 Ginglymostoma cirratum
CATGCTTGTTATCTCGGATTCTCCAGCATCTGCAGTACCTTTTATCTCCTTTACCAGGAAGTTGCCTGTATTGGAGCGTATAATCTTTTTAAGGAGAGATTGGGCAAACTTGGACTGTTTTTGCTAGTGTTAGAGGCTGAGAGGGCAACCTGATAGAAGTGTATAAAATGTTGAGAAGCATGGATAGTTGGAGACTTTTTTCCCAGGGTGCCAGTGTCAGATACTACGGGGACACAGATCTAAGGTGAGAGGGGAAAGTTTTTAAAAGAGATGTGCAAGACAAGGTTTTCACACAGAGAAGACGCTACCAGGAGCGGTGGTGGAATCAGATTCGATAACAACGTTGAAGAGGCACTTAGACGTATGAACAGGCAGAGAATAGAAAGATATGGACCACATGCAGGCAGATGGGGTTAGTTTAGAATGGCATTACAGCTGGCATGGGCGTAGTTGGCTGGAGGCACTGTTCCTGTGTTATTCTGTTCTATTGTTTTTTACATTGCTGTAACTACTAACTACTGTAACTACAGTCCGAAGATGTGCAGGTTAGGTGGATTGGCCATGCCACATTGTCCGTAGTGTTCAGGGGTGTGTAGATTCGGCGGGTTAGATGGGGATGGATCTGGGTGGGATGCTTCAAGGGTCGGTGTGGACTTGTTGGGCCGAAGTGCCTGTTTCCACACTGTAGGGATTCTATGATGATATTCTACTGTATATAGACTATGAAATCTTTTATACAGAGAAACAAGCTGGCTACTTCTACATGATTCCTCCCCCTCAATTTCATCTAATCCCAGCAACATATCCTTCATTACTTGAAAGAGAAGAAATTCCCTCTTAAATTGAAAATAACAAATGCTGCGATCACAGCAGGTCAGGCAGCAGCCATGGAGAGAGCAAGCTAATGTTTCGAGTCGAGATGACTCTTCCTCAGAGCTGACGTGAAGTGTGGAGGGGCCAGCATTTATACAGTAGTGGTGGGTGAGGTTTGTTGGAGTACTGGGGGAGTGTAGTATGCTGGGAGAAAAAGAATGTTGATAGCTCAGATTAAGTGTTCAGAAAGTGAGAATGCCAGAACAGTAGTGTGTCTAACTGCCAGACTTGAAAGGATAGTTCTGCAGGGTCAGGGGTGGGGTGGGAGCACATGATAATAGTGAATGAAAGGGAAGGAAAGGGAGTTGGTTCATAATTTGAAGGTGTTGAACTCAGTATTAAGTCCAGAAGGTTCTGAAGTGTCTATTCTGATGATGAGATGTGGTTCCTCCAGTTTGCCCTATGATTCACTGGAGCACTGCTGCATGCCGAGGACAGTCAAGTGGGCAGGCGAGCAGGACACGATTAAAACTGACCAGCTACAGGAAGGCCGGGGTCATGCTTGTGCACAGACCGGAGGTGACCTGCAAAATTGTCACCCAGCCTGCGTTTGGTTTTTCCAATGTAGAGTAGGCCACATTGGCTCCAGCAAATACAATACACAAGCTTGGAGGAGGTAAAGGTGAAATGCTGCTTCACCTGGAAAGACTGTTTAGGTCCTTGGATGGTGAGCAAGGAGGAGGTGAAGGGACAGCTGTTGCACTTTCTGCAGTTACGTGGGATGACTTCCTTTTAAGAGCTCTCAGCCACATTTTCCCTCTTTGGTCCTGCAAATCTTTTATCTTCAGATTATTATCCAATTTTCTTTTCAAAATTATAATTGAATCTGCCTCTCACACTTTCAGGCAGTGCATTTCATATCCCAAATATATATATAAAAATATTTTCCTTGAACCGTTCTTTCATTGAGTACATTTAAGACTGACATAGATAGGTTCTTGATTATCAAGGAGATCAATGGTTATGGGGAGAAAGCAGGAGAATGAGTTTGAGGATCTTATCAGCCATGATTGAATGGCGGAGCAGACTCAAGGGCCGAATGGTCTAATTTCTGCTCCTATGTCTTATGGTCTTATGGACTTCTTTTAAATTACTGATTAGTGTGCTCTGGGTTCCTGACCCATCAACCAATGGGTACAATTTCCCCTATCTACTTTGTCAATGCTCATCTTGGTTTAGAATGACCAATCTTTCTCTTCGATCCTGCTATTAAAGACAATAGTCCTATCTTCTCTAGTCTACCCACCTAACTGAAGCTCCTCATTCCTGAAACCATTTCTGTGAATATTTTTCTGCACTCTCTGAAGCATTCGCATCCTTTTTTCAAAGTAAATTCCATGGATGTAGACATCAGCATTTATACCTAGTTACCTAGCCCATAGTTAGTTACCCCTGAAGGTGATGGTGAAGTGCCTTCTTGAGCCGCTGCAGCCCATGTGCTGTCAGTAGACCCACAATGCTGTTAGGGAATGAAGTTTGAGAATTTTGATCTGGTGACACTCAACGGTGACATATTTCCAAGTCAGGATGCTGGGTGGTTTTGAGGGGAACTTGCAGATGGTGCTCCCAATGAATACGCTGCCCTGGTCCTTCCAGATGGTGGTAGTTGTGGGTTTGGAAGGTGCCTTTGAATTTCTGCACTGCATTTTGCAGATAGTACACACTGCTACAATTGAGTATTGGAGTGGGGGTTGCATGCGTAGTGAATGTTTGTGAATGTGGTGTCAGTCAAGTGGGCTGCTTTGCCCTGGATGATGTCAAGCTGCTTGAGTGTTGGAACTGCACCCATCCAGGCAAGTAGGGAGTATTCCATTACACTCCTGACTTATGCTTTGTAGATGGTGTACAGGCTTTGGGGAGACAGAAGCAGTTTGCAATATATGTCTGTGAGTTTGGGATGGGGTTCAAATAAAATGTGATACACGGATGTCACAGCTAGGTGGGATTATGTGCTTTGGACATAAAATAGCTTCAACAGGATTTGGATAGTCTTAGTAAGTGAGCAAGAAAATCTTCCTTCCGGCCATTATCGGACTGTTGAATGGACTCTGGCCTCAAATAATGTAACCTGAATGCCCGTAAGTCTTTTTGATCTGTACATCCTTTGCTTGCTGTGATCTGCCTGTACCGGTCGTAAACAAAGCTTTTCACTGTATTTCGGTGCACATGACAATCAATCAATTAATCAAATGACGATCAAATAGTGTTGAAAATGAGAATTTGTCCACTTCGGTAGGAGGAATAGATGTGCAGCGTATTTCTTGATTGGTAAAAGGTTGAAAAGAGATCTAGATGGCCTTGTCCATAAGTCATTGAAGACTGACATGCGAGTACAGCAATCTCTTAAGAAGGCTAATGGAATATTAGGTTTCATCACAAGGAATAGTGAAACAAAAACAGAAATTGCTGGTGAAACCCAGCAAGTCTGGCAGCATCTGTGGGAAGAAAGCGGAGTTATCGTTTTGAATCTGGTGACTCTTCGGAACTGTTAGCAGCTAGGAAAACCTGGGATTTGTGCTGAAGTTGAAGTTGGGAGGGAGGCAAGGGAGAGGTGAACGGATAGGTGGAGTTGAAGCGCAGAGAGAGAGAAAGAGAAAGATCAAAAGGAGTAGGCATTCAAGGAGATTATAGATGGCAGGCTATGACAGAAGAAAACCTGAATAAGTGATATTAAGACCTAAGAGTAGGAGAAACTGGGTGAGCTGTACTGAAAGCAACCTATATAATGTGATAATGGGCCGGGGAGTACGTGAGATGGGTGACTATGCTGAAAGCAATCTATGTCATGACGGTGTGGGTTGGGTAAAAAACATGGAAGGATGGAATCAGGGTCTAAAATTATTGAACTCGATGTTCATCCTAGGGACTGCAGGTTCTCCAAGCAGAAAATGACAGGTTACTCTTTGGGCTTGCATCAGGTCTATGACAGAAATGTTGACATGGGGGCACTGTGGTGCGTTGAAGTGGCAACAACTGGAAGCACGGGGTCATTATTGAAGACAGAATGGAGATGTTCTGCAAAGCAATCACCTAGTCTGTTTTGTGTCTCCTGTGTAAAGGAGACCATCTACAGCAAATACAGTAGACTGTACTCAATGAAATACAGATAAATCACTGCTTCACGTGGAAGATATGCCCGGGGCCTTGGATGGTGAGATCCCCATTACTGGGGATAGGCTGGTCATCATCAATATATACCAAAAACCCAACTCCCACAGTTAACTATATGCCCTCATACCCTGCTTCTTTTAAGGACTCCATACTATTCTCCCAGTTTCTCCATTTTTGTGACATCTGATGATGCCACTTTCCGCAAGGATGCCTCGAAACATCCACCTTTTTCCCCAACCAAGGATTCCCCAGTATTGTGGTCAACAGGGCTCTTAGCCATGTTCAACTCATCACCCCTTCCCTTCCCTTCCCTTTCCTTCCACAACAATGATAGTGTCCCCAGTTCGTCAATTAACACCCACTAGCCTCTGCATCCAAAGGATTAAAAACTGCCATTTCTGTCGCCTCTCCTCCCTTGTCAGCATTCCACAGGGACTGTTCCCACCAGGACACTCGCTGGTCTACTCCCCGTACATTCCCAAAGTCTCCTCACACCACCTCTGCACCTTCCCAAGCAATTGCAGAGAGTGTGATAACTGCCTGTTTATCTCTCTCCTCATCATCCCAGGCCCCAAACATATCTTCCAGGCAGTGCAGCAGTTTACCTGTACTTCATTCAGTCTAGCTTACTGTATGTGTTGTTCACATTGTGGTCCCCTCTATGCTGGGGAGACAAACGCAGACTGGGTGACCGGTTTACAGAGCACCTATATTCTGTTTGCGAAAATGACCCTGAGCTTCCAGTTAGTTGTCACTTCAACATATATTCCTAAGCCAACAATTCTGTCACAGGCTTGCTGCAGTGTTCCAGTGATCCTCAGTGCATGCTCAAAGATGAACATCTAATTTTCTGCTTAAGGAAACTGCAAAATATTGAAAGGCACTGACAAGATAAAGACAAGTAAGGTGTTTTCTTTTGAGATAACAAGGTGTAGAGCTGGATGGACACAGCAGGCCAAGCAGCATCAGAGGAGCAGGAAGGCTGACGTTTCGGGCCTAGACCTTTCTTCAGAAAAATGTTTTCTTTTGTTGAGTTTAGAACGGGGGCACAATTTCAGAATAAGCCTCATTGGGCTGAGATGAGGAGAAATTCTTTTATTGGAAAGGTTGTGAATCTTTGGAATTCTGTATCACGGAGAGCTGCTCAAATGTAGTCATGGACTTTTTTAAAGTAGATCTTGTTAGATTTCTAAATACCAACAAAATAAAGGCATGTGGGAATGGTGGAGGGGGGAAAGTGTGATATTTTTGGAAGAAGCATTGGAGTGATGGAGCAGGCTCAGTGAGTTGATTGTCCTGCTCTTGCTCCCATGTTCCTAAAAAATATTTTTGGATTCCCTTTTGTACTAAGTGCCAGTGTCTTCACACATTCTTGTTTTGCTTCATTTATTTTCATTTTTAATTCTCCAGTATGATGCAATCAGCTTTTTCATTGGGCATCATAGATCATAAAATCCCTCCGGTGTAGAAACAGGCCCTTCGGCCCAACAAGTACACACTGACCCACAGCGCACCCCACCCAGACCCATCCCCATACCCCCCCCCCCCCCCCAATAAACCCACCTAATCTACACATCCCTTAACACGGTGGGCAATTTAACATGGACAGTCCACCTAACCTGCACATGTTTGGACTGTGGGAGGAAACTGGGGGCACCCATAGAAAACCCATGCAGATACAGGGTGAATATGCAAACTCCACATAGACAGTCACCCAGGGGTGGAATAGAACCCGTGTCCCTGACGCTGTAAGGCAGCAGTGCCAACCACTGAACCACCGTTATGTACTGATTTCGAAGGGAACACAAATCTGAAAGAATGATCTGGATTCAGACTGGGACTCACTTAAATTACTAACGTTTCAGCTGCATCCTTCAGTTTGTTCTCTCTTCCTTCATCATACAGGCAGTTCTGGATTACTTTGTCCTCCTTTCCTCTTTGTAGGAATGTACTTAGACTCTCTCCAACTATTTCCTTTTTAAAGTCAGCTTATTTTTTTCAAAACAACCTGTTGAACATGTTGTGATGGTTTTGTGTGGCAGGAAGAACTTTAACCTGAACCATCTGGCTCAGAGGTACAGACACTGCCACTGTTTCACAAAATCATCCTGCTCAGACATGTCATGACACACCTCTGGGGCAGTTGGCACTTTAACCTGGATTGTCTAGCCAAAGTAGGAACATTACCACTGTGCCGCAGACCCCACATTGCTCAATTAAAGTTTTGCCTGCCAGTCTTTGATTCCAGTTTACCTGTTCATAGGCCCTGAAATTTGTCTCTTTCACCCAATTAATTAATTTTGTTGTGGAATATTCCTTGTCCTCATCTGCAGTCAGTCCCTAAACTTTCTTCTATTGGCCCACTTCACGCATCTCATTGCCTAGAACCAGTTCCAGCAAAAATTCTTTTCTCTTTTCGACTGGAGAAATTAAAATCATTCTTAATACACTTAAAACAAAATTTCCAGTCTCTGACCCTTACACTATTGCTATCCCCATTGATATTGAATTCAAGTCCCTCATTATATAGGTTCTATAATTTTGCACCTTTCTGTATTTTCTTTGCAAACTTTTTTCTCTCTATCTTTGTATTTTGTGATATGTGGAATACGCCCAGCAGTATAAATGATACCATTATTGTTTCTGGGCTCCAATCAATTAGATTCTGTCCCTGACCCCTGCTTTTTCTCCAGGACTTCAATATCTTCATTAATCAAGACTGTTACCCACACCCCCACCCCCAAACCAAGTCTTGAACTCCAGGGCTATTTACCACCTAGTCTTGCCCTTTTCAACCCAGGTCTCTGTTATCATATCACATTCCCATGTACCTACCTGTACCTGCTGCTCACTAACCTATTACCATGCACTGTGCTTTCGCAAACAGTGCATGCATGATGGTAAACCCAAAATGCACTTTACAGTACTGCAATTCCTTTCTCTTTGTTACTGCAGTGCTGCCTGCCTCTCCCAGTTCTATTTTTCAGCGGGGTATTTCTCTCTGATTTTTACCTTCTGGTCCCCACACCCCTACCAAGTGACTTTGAATCCACCACAGTATCATTAGCAATTTCTCTGCAAGAATGTTGATCCTGGCATTGTTCAGGTGCAACCCATCCAGACTGTACAGGTTTCAACTCCCCCAGAACTGGTTCCAATGCCCCAGGAAACTAAAGCCCTCCCTCCTGCACCATCTTTTTGGACTTGTGCTCATCTATTCTAACCTCTTCATATTGTACTCACCAGAGTGTGACTTCGCAATAATCTGCAGATTAATGTCTCTAAGCCCCTGTGTCCAATTTGTAACTTCTGCCTATAGGACGTTCTCCAACATTTGCTTATGCCAATGTGGACAATGACTTCTGCATCTTTCCTTTCAGAGGAGACAACATACCACTGTGGGTTTAGGAATTATCTAGAACATCTGTCTGTTCCCCTCTCAATACAATACCCCCATTACCATTACTTTCCCAACCTTCTGCTCCCTTGTAGACCTGAGAGGTCAGTGAGGCTATGGGTACTCTCTAGTATTTTGAACTGAATACGGTTTGGAAGGCAAGATTCACTTGGAACTCTTGCACTCCACAGCTGGCTCCCCTTAATTGCCTATAAAGCTACCAGTTGCCAGTTGGGCTTTGAAACTCGGAGTTTAAGCTGCTGCAACTGATGAGCCTACCTGCATCGGTGGTTATTCAGCATAGTGTGTCAAGGAACAGGTTGCATATTCCAATATACAAAGGTAGTCTGCCATGCCTTTTATTTGTTAATCATTTTACTGACTTAACTAAAATAAACTTAAGACTTAAATGCAGATCCACCAGCTACTCTGCAGTCGGCTGTTTTTCTTGTGCTGATGTCACTTTCCATGCACTTTTTGTAACATTATTATTCCAGTCATAGTGTCACTTGCCTATATTGTGACGAATTTATGAATTACATGTCTGTTCTGCAGGTTTAGTAATGTCTTGTGTCTTGTTGCATTTCTCCTCAAAATTGACTAAACCCTCTTACTGTTTGTAGGCTAATTTTGCACCATTGTTCCTGTCATCTTCTGATCTTCAATTTTGCTACAAGACGATGATTGACATTTTTGAAAGTTTATGATGTAAAAGATGGGACCCTGAGGAGTTGTGGAAAAGTAGCGTAATGCCCGGGTATTTAACTTTAATTTCTTGGCTTTTTCAGGAAGTCAATGGTTTGGCTGAGGAAATGGTCTTTCTTCCAGCAAGTAACCAGAAGAAACTGGAGAAACGCAACCCAAAAGAGGTGAAGTTAATTGTGGGGTTGCTTATTGGAGCTGCTGTCCTCTCTCTGATGATTGGGCTTCTTGTTTGGCATTTTCACTGTAAGTATAACTCCTAGCACTCAGAGAACAGAGTTGGACATTCAGAGCATAATCTGTAATAATCAAGTTAAAAGGAAAACTATCCTAACAACAACCATTCTGTATTTAATTGAAGTAAACCTCCTGAGATAGTTAACTAGGGTGTTACCAAACGAATTATGACACCAAGTTTCAAAGGGAGATATTAGGGCAGCTGACCATAAGATCGGTCAGTGTTGTAAACATAGAAACACAGGAGCAGGAGGAGGCCATTTGGCCCTTTGAGCCTGCTCTGCCATTCATCATGATCATGGCTGATCATCCAAATCAATAGCCTATTTCTGCTTTCTCCCCATAACCTTTGATCCCATTCGCCCCAAATGCTATATCTAGCTGCCTCTTGAATACTTTCAATGTTTTGGCAGTAGATTTGAAGGAGCATCAACAGGAGGAAATCCAGGGGAAGTGCCATAGTGATTCAGAGTTGGCGTTCTAGAGGTTTGCACCTTTGGCAGCTGAAGGTATGATTGCCAATGGAGGAACAATTAAATACAAAGTGATGTGTTGTGAGGACCGTATTAGAAGAGTACAGTATCTCTGAGACTTGTGGCCCTGGAAGAGATTGCAGGCACATGATGAAGCAAGGCCGTGGAGGAATTTAAAAACAATTTGAGAATTTCCAGAGTCGAGGCCTTGTTTCAATTGGAACCAAAACAAGTCAGTGAGTGCAGTGGTGCTGGAAGAATTGGGCTTATTATAAGTTAGATCATGGGGTAGTGGAGTTGGAATAATCAAACAAGCTGAGGGAGGGTTGAATGTGGGCAAATCAAGTCCAGTAATAATGGCATAGATAAAAGTGTCTGTAGCAGATAAACTGAAACAGGGGCAATAGAGTATGTTACAGTTGGAAATGAGAGGTATTGGTGATGGCTCAGATATGTGGTCAAATGCTTACCTTGGGGTCAGGTATTACCCAGGTTGTGAACAACTTGATTTAGCTTCAGACTAATACCAAAGAATAGGACTGGAACGAATGCAATTTCTGACGGGGAGCAAAAGTAATTTTTGGTCTTCCTGATGGTTAGTCAATGAAAACATTTGCTCAGCCAGGGCTGGATATCAAACAGACTGATAATACTGGAGGAATGGTGGTGAGGTAGCATTGTGTGACATTACTTTAGAAAGATGACTGGGCAGAGATGTTTCATATGGTTTGCATTGGAGAAAAGACAGGGTTGTGTTGCATTCATGAATGATTTCTGAATTTCGAAAAGATTTTGCAGATTAGAATAGAGCCTGATAATTCTTTGCAAATTTTTAACCTGGCAGTAACAAAAACAAAGTTGCTGGAAAAGCCCAGCAGGTCTGGCAGCCTCTGTGAAGGAGGAAATAGACTTAATGTTTCAGGCCCGGTGACCCTTCCTCAGAACAGACTGAGGAACTGTTCCAAGGAAGGGTCATCGGACCGAAACGTTAACTTTGTTTTTTCCTTCACGGATGCTGCCAGACCTGCTGGGCTTTTCCAACAACTTTGTTTTTGTTCCTGATTTACAGCATGCGCAGTTCTTTTGTTTTTATTTAGGATCTAACCTGGCAGTGAATGGTTAAACAAGTTGTTCGCTATATCTGTTCAAATATTTGCGTTTGGATTTGAGAGATAGCTGAGGGAGAGTAGTTTTAATATTGAACTAGGGATTAAAAGGTGGTACTGAAGGAAATCAGTAGCTGCAGAAATGGTATGATGAAGAGGATTAATTAAAACGTAGACTGTATATTTTAACTGACTTGGGATATGTTTCTATCTGGTTAGATACAGAAGGATGGAGGATTCGGAGGCAGAAGCAGGATGTTGAAGGGAAGTTAATCAAAGAAGTGTTCAGAGATGGCTTTATCTGTGACGTTATTGCAGTATTATCCTTTGACTACTCTGTTTACACCCTCCTGTCACCTAAAACTTTCCTCCTTACTGCCAATCTTTGTGTCACTCACAGCCTTCGTTATCACGACCTACCCCACCTTCTCATCTCTTTTGTTTATAAAAAAAATCAAAGGGATGACAGTGTGGAGCTGGAGGAGCACAACAGGCCAGGCAGCAACAGAGGAGCGGAAAAATTTACGTTTCAGGTTGGGACCCTTTTTCAGAAATGGGTAGGGGGAGGAAACTCTGAAATAAATAGAGAGGAGGGGTGTGGCTGGGGAAGATAGGTGGTGCGGTGATAGATGATTGCAGGTAGGCAGTGGTGGGGATTGGTCAGTGAGGTGGGAGGAGCGGATAGGTATGAGAGAAGATGGATAGGTTGTGTCAAGTTGTGTCAGATTAAGGAGACGGGGCTGAGAGGGAGGGTTGGTCATGGGATGAGGAAGGGATGGGGAGATTTTGAAACTGGTAAAGCCCACATTGAGACCTTTGGGTTATATGAGAGCATTTTTGACCACTGATTCCTCCGCCTCCGCCTGTCTGCTCCTAAGATGGGGTGTTCCACTCCCAAATACGCCAGACGTCCTCTTATTTGAAGGACCGCAACCCCCACCTCCCCTTCAGTGGTTGAAAATGTTCTTGACCTCATTTCGTGTTTCCCGCACCTCTGCCCTCACATCCCCTCACCGCAACAAAAGTAAAGACAGAATCCCCCTTGTCTTCACGTATCACCCCACTAACCTCCGTATCCAATGTATCATTCTCCGCCACTTCCACCACCTGCAATCTGACCCCACAACAAAAGATATATATTCCCTCCCCACCTCTATCTATCTTCCATGGGGACCGTTCTCTCCGCGACTCCCTCGTCCACTCCACACTCCCCATTAGCCACACCACCCCGGCACCTTTCCCTGCAACTGCAGGAAGTGCTACACCTGCCCCTACACCTCCCCTCTTACCTCCATCCAAGGAACCAAACAAACGTCTCATATCAGACAGAGGTTCACCTGCACATTTTGTGCACAATGTGGTCTGCTGCATCCGTGGCTCCCGATGTGGCCTTCTCTACATTGGTGAGACCAAGCAGAGGCTCGGAGACCGTTCTGTAAGCAGCTGCGCTCTGTTCATGACAAATGACAACACCTTCCAGTCACGAACCATTTCAACTCCCTGGGCAATATGTCCATCCTGTGCCTCCAGTGTCACAATGACACCATTCGGGAACTGGAGGAGCAGCACCTCATTCCGCCTTGGGAGCCTACTTACCCAATGTTCTCAATGTGGACTTTACCAGTTTCAAAAACCTGCTCCTCTCATGACCAACCCTCCCTCTCAACCCAGCCTCCTTAATCTGACACAACCTGTCCATCTTCTCTCCCACCTAATTGGCCAACCCTCAACACTGCCTATCTGCAATCACGAGTCATCTATCACCATCCCACCCACCTTCCCCAGCCCCACCCCTCCTCTCTATTTATTTCTAAGCTCCCTTCCTACTCCCCCATTTCTGAAGAAGGGTCCTGACCTGAAATATAAATTTTTCTACTCCTCTGATTCTGCCTGGCCTGCTGTGCTCCTGGTATCTCTGACTCCAGCATCAGTAGTTCTTACTATCTGACAAAATATAAAGGACCCAGTTCTAGTCTCTGTGGTATGCCACTGCACACCAGGCTCCAGTCGCACAAACAGCCTCCTACTACCACCACCCTGTCTCCTGTCACTAAGATAATTTTGGATTCATCCTGCCAAGCTACCCTAGATTCCATGAGCTTTTACCTTCTTCCAGTTTCCCATGTGGGACCTTGTCAAAGACTGTGCTAAATTTGATGGTAATGACATCAGTTTGGGGTACAACTCATCTGGAACAGACTGCTAGTCCTTGAAGAGCTGAGTAAATGGGACATAAGAAAGGAGTAGACCATTCTGCTAATATATCCTGCTCAGCCATTCCATTAATTATAGCTGATCATCTACCTTGATGCTGCTTTCTCTGCACCATGTCCTGTAACCCCACACTTCTCCATGAATCTATTATTTTCTGCCTTGAAGCTCAGTGCTTCCACAGACCCCTAGGGTCCAGAATTCCAAAGATTAACCACCTTTTGAGTGAAGAATGGGTTGTCTCATTCCCTCTGAGCTTTGCCTCTACACATTCCCAAAGAAGTCTGCTGATGTGTCCTCGCTCCTGGTCTTTTGCTTCATGTGCTTTGCTGAGGTATTACTTGGGTCTATTTTGAATAGTCCCTTTGTCTTCTACTCCATGCATATGTTTTTCACCTTGGCTTGTCTTAACTGTTTAAGTGCTTGTACATAAGGACATGCAAATTAAAGTTGAGAAGGCGCCAGGACCTTATGAGATGCATCGAATGTTATTAAAGGTAGTGAGAGTGGAAATCACCATAATCTGCACTGGCCGTAATCTGTCAGGATTTGGGGGAGGTTCCAGAAGGTTGGCTGATTACAAACATTACAACCCTTTTTTTTTGAGCAAGACTGTAAAGATAGGCCTAGCAACGTCAGACCAGACAATTTAACTTGAGTGGTAGAGAAACTTCCAGAAGCAATTATTTAGGATAGAATTAGTAGTCACAGGGAAAAAAGGTGGGTTGATTAAGAAAAGGCAATTTGTATTTCTAATTGGGAAAACAAGTTTACCTAGAATATTCACACAGAATCCCTACAGTGTGGAAACAGGCCCTTCACCCCAACAAGTCCACCCAGACCCATCCTCTTATAACCCACCTAAGCTACACATCCCTGAACACTACAGGCAATTTAGTATGGCCAATCCACCTAACCTGCACATCTTTGGACTGTGGGAGGAAACTGGAGTACCTGGAGGAAACCCACGCAGAGGGGAAACTCCACACGGACTGTCGCCAAAGGGTGGAATTGAACCTGGGTCCCTGGTGAGGCAGCAGCGCTAACCACTGAGCCACCATGTTGCCCCTGCTGGAGCTTTTGAAGAAGTAACAGAAAAGGTCAAAGTGGATAATGCTGTTGATGCATTGTACGTGGACCTCCAAAGGCAATCATTTACAATGCTACACAACAGACTAACGAGAAAAGTTATAGCTCATGGAATAAAAGAGATAGTGGTAACTTAGATGCATAATTGATCGAGTAATAGGAATGGTCAATGGATTTTTTTTGGCTAGAGGAAAGTTTTTGGTGGAATCCCTAGGTGTTGAGACTCTCCGGCTTGTCCTGGTGTATAAATTAAGTTGGTGTGCAGGGGACAGATTCAGTGGCAGATGACACAAAACCTGAAAGCAACAGAAACTCAGAAAAGAACAATGCGCAACTTCAAAAGCACTTTGACAAGTTGGTGGAGTGGGCAGAATGGTGGCATCTGAAATTCAATGTGGATATGGGAGGTGCATTTACCAGCATTTTAGCTGCATGGAAGCACATGGGCAAGCAAGTTAAATTAAGCAATATAATTCAAAAGGGGGTGCTGAAGAACAGGGACTTGGTGCATATATGCATAGTTTATTGAAGGACAGGTGGCCAGAGCAGTTAATAGCACGTTCAGTATCTGGGGATTTTTAATAGGGGCATAGAACACCAGGAGGTTATGCTCTACTTATGTGACACTTCTTAGACTTCTGCTGGAATGTTGTATTCAGTTCTGAGCACCGAAAATTAGAATGTGAGTGCATTGGAGAAACTGCAGAAGTGGTTTGCAAAAATAATTCCAGGGCTGAGATGAGGATTGATTGGAGGAGTTGGGACTGTTCTCCTTGAAGAGAAGAAGGCTAAAAGGTGATCTGATACAAGTTTTCAAAATCATGAGAGGTCTGGATCGAGCAGATAGGGAGAAACTGTTCCCATACGTAAAAGGACTGAGAATATGAGGGCACTGTGCACAATTTTGCGCCTTTTGTCTAAGATATACTGGCATTAGAGGCAGTCCGGAGAACTAGGTTGATCGCAGGTGGGGCGGAGTAGCCTTATGAGGCAAGGTTGAGTAGGTTTGACCTGAACTCATTGGAGATACAAGATTCTTAGGGGAATTGACAGGTTTGATGCAAAAATATCATTTCCCTTTGTGGTAATGTTACCTGTAATCTGTTTTTCAGCATGGACCTCTGAGGTCAATGCATGGTCGCAGATCCACAAATGGAAGGCAATGTGTCAGTATGCCCAGCTTCCCAGATTCTGCGCAGTCATGCAGATTACATGCAGGAAATATTGATTGTGGGGTAATCTAGGACCAGAGGCTATAATCTCAGAGTAAGACTCATCCACTTAAGACAGAAATGAGGGGGAGATTTCTTCTATCAGAAGGTGCTAAATCTTTGGAATTCTTTACCACAGACTGCTGTCAAGGCTGTGTTATTATGTATATTCAACGCTGAGATACTCAGATTATTACTCTGTAAGGGAACCTAGGGTTATCGGGAAAGGCAGGAGAGTGAAGTTGAGGATTATCGGATCAGCCATGGAGTATAATCAGTGGGTTGAGTGGCCTAATTCTGCTGCTACATCTTGTGGTCTTATGGCGCACATTTAATATGATACAAAAAAAATGCTTTCTTATCGCGAACGGTTTGGGCCTAGAATATACTGCCTGCATATGTGCCAGAGGCATGCCTAATTGAGGCATTCAGGGGGACATTGGATGATTATTTGAACAGAGATAATGTGTAAGTGTACACAGAAAAGGTAGGAGAATGCTACAAAGTCATAATACTCATTTGGAGAGACAGTGAAGAAATGAAGGATAGAAATGGCTCAGGAGGTGGCCAAACGCTTCTACGATTCTGAGGTCACACGGTGGCTCAGTGGTTAGCACTGCGCCAGGGACCCGGGTTTGATTCCACCCTTGGCAACTGTCTGTGTAGAGCTTGCGCATTCTCTCTGTGTCTGCGTAAGTTTCCTCTGGGTGCTCCGGTTTCCTCCCAGTCCAAAGATGTGCAGGTTAGGTGGATTAGGCATGGGAAATGCAGGGTTACAGGGATAGGGTAGGAGGGGTAAGACCTGGGTGAAATGTTCTTTGGAGGGTCGGTGTAGACTTGATGGGTGGAATGGCCTGCTTCCACACTAGGGCTTCTGTGAAACCCAAAGGTGATGGCAAGATGAACATCAATCACTGTGCTGTAGAATATATAGTCGAGTGGAGTTAGAGATGGCAGCAATGTAGACTTGAGACTGAAGGAGGAGGAGCTGAGATCTCCAGGGTGTGAATTATTCTTGTTGTTAACTATGGCTTGTATCTCTCAGTTCGCCCAGATAATCGAATCAAGAAAATGTACAGTGGTTATCTTAACATTAGCAACAAGCAGTTCACGGAAGAGCTAGAGGATTCAGATTCTGAAGAATTTAAGAATCTTGCAGCCACAGTGGAGGAAATGGTGAGTTTGTGCTTATGTATCATAGGACAGGAACAGCATGGGGCTGGATGCAGGGTAAACTTCTTTCTACACTGTCCCCATCAAACATCCATGGGGCAGAAATGGCATGAATTGTAGTTGCGCACAAAGCCTTTACATGATGGGTTAGGGTGCCCATTCACCCCACAGCAGTAGCCATTGCCTGCTTCTTTAAACTCTTTTTGGTGTAGATTAGATCTTTGCAGTAAAAATACACAGGGTGATTTAATTTGATTTTCTTTTTTATACTTCAGCTTCAGGAAACCTACACGAGAGCAGAAGGAGTAGCTCCATACTATGTTCGTTCCACTGTCACTGCATTCAGGTACGTTCACTTAGACAAACAATTCCCACTGTGGTTGGGTGACTCAGTCACAGGGCAGATTCTTAGTGCACAGGATTGCTGGTTCCAACCCTCTGGATGCGGTTTGCCAGGCCAGTGCTAATTGGGTCTAGGCCCGAAACGTCAAGTTTTCCTGCTCCTATGATGCTGCTTGGCCTGCTGTGTTCATCCAGCCCCACGCCTTGTTATCTCGGATTCTCCAGCATCTGCAGTACCTTTTATCTCTAATTGGCAGACTCATGTTTTTGGTGTGACATTAAAGGCTGTTCTGATGAATTCTATGCCTTTTGTACCAGGGGTCACTGGATCCTGGTAATCATCCTGAATCTAGGTTGAACTCTGTCCTTGCTGGGTGCTGAGGTTGTCCCCAGGATTAAACCTGGGGCCTTTGCAATGCTTGCAGATTTGTTGCTGCGCTTCATTTGGTCTTCTGTTCTATGGACTTTGTGATTTCTTAAATATTGCATATTTGTAGGATGTTTGAGCTAACTGCTTCTGGTCCTCTCTGCAGTGAAGGCTCTGTGATTGCTTATTACTGGCTTGAATGTCGAGTCCCACCAGAGAATGAGGCTGACTTTGATGCAGGATTTGAAGCTTTATCAAGGCAGAGGAATCGCAAGTTTAACAAGGCTTCTAGCTCATTAAGGATTTCCAAGATGGTGGTCGATCGTAAGTACTTTTTTTAAGTGTCTTTAGTGGAATGCAAGTGAATGTGTTTAAATGAAGACCCTGCAATTGTCCCTGCATTAATAATATTTAATTGTGAATTTGCTTGAATAGAAGTGAGGAAATAAATTGTTAGGGTAAAACTCTCCCTTTTTTAACTATTCCTATACCAAAATCTCCTTCCAGTATCTCTCTGATTTACCATCTCTGCCTCTGCTTCACCCCATGTTCTCTCCATCCCTTCTCTCCCCAAATTAGACGTCACTTTGCTCTCAGAAAATCATTGCCTTCTGTCATTTTAGTGGTCCATTTCAATTCCTCTTGAACTCTCCTGAGTTCTCTGCTGTCCTGACCTCCCTAAAATTGGTACAAACTGTCCTCATGTTCATAAATACCCCTTGAATTTATCTGATGTTTCTTCTCCATTCCTGTGACCCAAACACTTGTACCCCACATCCTGTTCCCTTCCATACCCTCTCTGTTTGCTCACAACATAACTGGCTTCTCCAAGTCACTTTCAAACTCCAGGCAGCCTAACCTGTGGCCCTGCTTTCACCACAATGCTTCTCCTAATCTACAAGCATATTTACACAACCATTTCAACACCTGAGCATTTCTCCTGGTAAAACCCTCGTTTTCATTTCCTCCATTGTAAGATGTGCTGTATTAAATGTGTCCAGTGTATGACTGCCTCAACCATTAATCAGCAGCGCAGGCTGCACAACAGCAATGACCATCAGGCTCCTTTGGAAATCATCCATTATTCTAACATGAAGGGCAAAGATAATACTGGTTCTTTTCATTACTGTTAGTGGTCTGCTACCTCTCTATCTGCCCCTGCACCCTCATCTCCTACAAAGATCTCATGGGGGGTTTTCATACTTGTATGGGATGCGAGCATTGCTAGTGATTTGTAGCCCATACCTAATAAACTTGAACTGATTAGCTTGCTGGGCCATTTCAGAAATCAGTTAAAAAATCTGGAGTCAACTGTAGGCCACATTTCCATTCCTAAAGGATATTGTCAATCAGATGCTTAATCAGCAATTGATAGTTTAATAGTCACCATCATGGAAGCTAACTTACAACACCAGGTTAATAGAATTTAAATTTTCACCAGCTGCTGCAGATGATTTGAGAACCCTTAGCTCCAGAGTATTAGCCTAGGCCTCTGGATTCCAATGATACAGACCTCAGAGTTATTCTCATTTGAATCTGAGATGGTCTATTCTGCTGCTTCTGCTTTCCTTTCTTCTTGCTCTGCTCTCCAAGATCATTTAATTCATCCCACTTAATTAGACATTTGAGCACATCAAATCTCTTCCCACTTTGTTAATGATCATTGCAGATAATTCCCTATCTGTTACTATTTCTTTTCTTTCAAAACCACCTTCTCTCATCTTCAAATTTCTCTGTTTTTGTAAATTAATGGCTTATTTCCAATCTTGTTTTTCTCTCGAATCCTTAAATGTGTTACCTTTGAATTGCCTCTTCATTAATCAAGTCTGAATGCCTTGAATTCCTGCCTCTGCCTCAGCACTGAAATAACCCTATCAAACTCTCAAATAGCATCCTCTGCGACCAGGGTTGACTGTCCTCCTTTATTTTCCTAAAGCCCATGAGGCCTTCCTCCACTATTGACTCTCTATCGTCATTAGAGTCATACAGCATGGAAACAGACCCTTCTGTCCAACCAGTCTACATCAATCGTGTTCCCAAACTAAACTCCCATCTCCTTGCACTTGGCCAATATCCCTCCAAGCCTTTCCAATTATGAACTTATCCAAATGTTTTTTACACGTTGTAACTGTACCTGTAACCTCCACTTTCTCTGTCAGTTCATTGCACACACACATCACTGTGTTTAAAAAAAAAGTTGCCCTTCATGTCCTTTTTAAACCTTCCTCCTCGCCTTAAAAATATGCCCCATAGTTTTCACCTCTCCACCCCGGGGAAAAAGACCCTTGTCATTCACCTTATCTATGCTCCTCATGATTTTATTAACCTCAATAAAGTCATCCCAAAACCACCTACAGTCCAGTGGAAAATGTCCCAGTCTATTTTATGTTTCAAACCCTCCATTCCCAGCAATATCCTAGTTTAATTTTTTTGAACCCTCTCCAGTTTAATAATAAACTTCCTATAACTGTGACATGGCATGGTGACTCAGTGGTTAGCACTGCTGCTTCACAGCGCCAGGGATCTAGGTTCAATTCGGGCTAGATGGATTGGCCATGGGAAATACAAGGTTACAGGGTTTGGATAGGTCTAGGTGGGATGCTCTTTGGTGGGTCGGTCTGGACTCGATAGTCTGAATGGCCTGCTTCCACACTGTAGGGATTCTATGACTCTGTGAACAGGATGACCGGAACTGTACAGTAGGGAGACAGTAGGGCCCCTTAAAGATCAGCAAGGCCACCTGTGTATGGAACCGCAGGAGATGGTAGAGATGTTAAATGAGTATTTTGCATTAGTGTTTATTGTGGAGAAGGATATGGAAGATAGAGAACATGGGAAAATAAACAGCGACATCTTGTAAATGTCCATATTACAGAGGAGGAGATACTGAACACCTTAAAATGCTCAAAGGTGGATAAATCTCCAGGTGTACCCTAGAACTCTGTGAAGCGAGGTAAGTGATTGCTGGGCCCCTTGCTGAGATATAGTCATAGCTGGGATACCAGTAGACTGGAGCTTGGCTAATGTTGTGCCACTATTTAAGAAGGGTGGTAAGTAAAAACCAGGAAGCTATAGACCGGTGAGCCTGACATCAGTGATGGGTAAATTGTTGGAGAGAATCCCAAGGGACAGGATTTACATGTACAAAGCCATGTTGACTATCCCTAATTAGTCCTTCCTTTTCCAAATACATGGGAAATCGTGTCTTACTAACTTGATTGAGTTTTTTGAAGAAGTAGTGATGAGGATTGATGAGGGCAGAGTGGTGGATGTGATCTATATGGACTTCGGTAAGTTGGTTGACAAGGTTCCTCATGGTTGACTCGTTAACAAGGTTAGATGACATGGAAAACAGGGAGAACTAGCTATTTGGATACAGAACTGGCTCAAAGGTAGAAACAGAAGGTGGTGGTGGAGGGTTGCTTTTCTGATTGGAGGCCTGTGTCCAGCAGTGTGCCAGAAGGATCGGTGCTATGTCAACTACTTTTCGTCATTTATATTAATGATTTAGATGTGAACGTAGGGGGTATGGTTAGTAAGTTTACAGCTGACACCAAAATTGGAGGTGCAGCGAGCAGCGAAGAAGGTTACCTTAAGTGTACAGTGGGATCTTGATCAGATGGGACAATGGGCCAAGGCGTGGCAGCTAGAGTTTAATTTAGATAAATGTGAGGTGCTGCATTTCAGAAAGGCAGATCAGGGCAGGACTCGTACGCCATAATGGTAAGAGACCTTGGAGTCCAAGTTCATAGATTCTTGAAAGTGCAGTTGCAGGTAGACAGGATAGTGAAGAAGGCATTTGGTATGCTTGCCTTTATTGGCCAGTGCATTGAGTACAGGAGTTTGGAGGTCATGTTGCAGCTGTATAGGACTTTGGTTTGGCCACTTTTGGAGTGTTGCATGCAATTCTGGTCACCCTCCTATAGGAAGGATGTTATGAAACTTGAAACGGTTCAGAAAAGATTTATGAGGATGTTGCTAGGGTTGGAGGGATTGAGCGAAAGGGAGAGGCTGAATAGGCTGGGGCTATTTTCCTTGGAGTGTTGGAAATGAGGGGTGACCTTTTAGAGGTTTATAAATCAAGAGGGGCATGGATAGAGTAAATAGGCATGGTCTTTTCCCCTGGTGGGCGAGTCCAAAACTAGAAGGTATAGGTTTCAGGTGAGAGGGGGAAGATATAAAAGAGACCTAAGGGGCAATTATTTCATGCAGAGTGTTGTGGAGGCTGGCATGATTACAACATTTAAAAAACATCTGGATGGGTATATGAATAGGAAGGGTTTAGAGGGATATGGGCCAATAGCTGGCAAATGAGCCTAGATATATATAGGATATCTGGTCGGCAGGACGAGGTGGACCAAAGGGTCTGTTTCCATGCTGTATATTTCTTTAACTCAATGACTGTAAGAGGCCTTACCAATGTCCTGTATAACCTAAACGTGATGTTCCAACTCCTATATTCAAAGGTCTGAGTAATAAAGACAAACATGCTAAACAGCTTAACCACTCCGTCTACCTGTGACGCAAATTTTGAAGAATTACGTATCTGAACTCATAGGTCTCTCTGTTCTATAACGTTCAGGGCCCTACCATTAATTGTATAAGCCTTTCCTTGCCTGTATTACCAAAATACAATACCTCAAAACTGTCCAAATTAAACATCTGACACACCTCAGGCCATTGACCCAATCGATCAAGATCTCTTTGTAATCTTAGATAACCTTCGCTATCCACTATACCACCAATTTTGGTGTCATCCGTAAACTTACTAACCATGTCTGCTATATTCTCATCCAAATCATTTATATAAGTGACAGACAAAAGTGGATCCAGTACCAGTCCCCATGGAACACCGCTGGTGACAGGCCTCCAGTCTGATAAATAACCCTTGATGACCACCCTCTATCTGCTACCATAAAGCCAATTTTGTATCCAATTGGCACGCTCACCCTGAATCCCATGTGGTCCAACTTTACAAATTAGCCTACAATGCAGAACCTTGTCAAAGGTTTTACAACAGTCCGAGTTAACAAGATACCACTCTGCCCTTATCATTCTGATTTGATTTAAATTATTTTTTTGTCATGGGCATCTTGTCACAGAATACAGTGAAAAATGTTGTATCGTGTCACCACTTTCTGGCGCCATCTTAAAATGCAGAACAATAAACCCAAACACAGAATATAAAGGCAGAAAAATGAAGAAATAAAGAAAGTATCCAGTTTTACAGTCCTTGTTAAGTGCTTTGTCATGGGTCGTGGACCTGGTGGCCAGGCACGTGTCCCTTTTGCTGTGTCACTGCCACTGAAATGAAAGTCGCCACTCTTCGGTACCATCTCGCCTCTGCCGATGTAACCGTCGCCATCTTGGTTGCACACCTGAGGAGCTCCTAGAGGGATGTCCTGGAGCTGAGATGACTGATCGCCAATGACCGCAACCAGCATCCTATATGCATTGTCCTCCATGCCTGAAATCTTTTCTCTCAGACCAAAAATATGAACGATTTTCCTGCCAAAGTCAAAGGATGGTAATATTCATATCCTGGTGAAAGGAGTGGCCGTCAGATGTTTGTTTGGAGCTTCCCATCTGAAAATCCTTCTATCTCTTTGGTTACTGTATTAAAAAAGTCAATCAAGTTTGATTGACACAATTTTCCTCACCCAAATCCACGTTGACTATCCCTAATTATGATGTGGAGGTGTCAGTGTTGGACTGGGATGGACAGGGTCAGAAGTCACACAACATTAGGTTTTGTCCAACAGGTTTATTGAAATCACAAGCTTTCAAGCACTGCCCCTTTGTCAGGTGAAGTGAAGAAAAGCACACAGGCACTGAATTTATAGGCAGAAGAGATCAAAAAATCATACAAATGGTGAGTGGAGTTTCGGTAGGCTGAATGATAAGTCTCTGCAGATGATCGGAAGTGTCAGACGGTGTGAGTAAAGTATCGAAAGTTGAATAGCAAGTGAAGGGATGACCTATAATCTGATTAATTGAAGCAGAGTGATAAAAAAGTATTAGAAATAAGGTGGTGCTGGTGACAAACCCAACCAAACAACACTCCGCTCACACCATTTGTATGATCTTTTGATCTCTTTGCCTATAAATTCTGTGCCTTTGTGCTTTTCTTCACTTCACCTGACGAAGGGGCAGCACTTCAAAAGCTTGTGATTTCAAATAAACCTGTTGGGCTATGACCTGGTGTCGTGTGACTTCTGACCTTATCCCTAATCAATCCTTGCTTCTCCAAATGTCAATCCTGTCTTTCAGAATCTGCTCCAACACCTTACCCATCACCAATGTCAGACTCTCAGGCCTGCAGTTTCCAGGCTTCTCCTTATAGCCTTTCTTAAACAATGGCACAATATTAGCCACCCTCCGGTACTTTACCTGTGTTTACGGATGATACAAAGGATTTTGCTAAGAGCTCCGCAATTTCCTCCCTAACTTCCCACAAGTCATGGGATACACTTAATCAAGTCCAGGAAATTTGTCTACCTCTGTTTTCTGAGATCTCCAGCACTTCCTCTTCTATAATGTGAACTGTTTTCAAAGCACCATTGTTTATTTCCCTGTGTTGTCCAGCCTTAACTTCTTTCTCAACAGTAAAAACTAATGCAAAATATTATTTTTTAACATGTTTGTTATCTCCTGAGGTTCAACGCAAGACAACCTCATTGATCATTTAAGGGGTTTTACACTCTCCAGTTGCTCTCTTGCTCCTAATGAATTTGTAGAATCTTTCTGGATTATCTTTAACCTTATCTGACAAAGCTATCTCGTATCGCGTCTTTACCTTGATTTCCTTCTTAAGAATGCCCCTGCACTCTTTATACTCTTCAAGAGATTCACTTGAACCTAGTTGTCTATATCTAATATGATTCCTTTCCATTTTTGACTTGAACTTTAATACCTTTATTCATTCATTGTTCCCTACTCTCTCTCTTCACTTGGTGAAAGCCTTGCCTTTCACTCTAACAGGAACATAATGCTTCTGAACGCTCATTAACACACTTTTGAAGGCCTACCACTTGTTGGTCATCCCTTTACCTGTGAAGGGTCTAGTACAACCAACTTTTGAAAGTTGTTGCATAATCTTAAAATTTGCCTTAATCCAATTAAGAACTTTAACTTTTATGGAAGACTTTTAGAAACTATTTTTAAAACTAACTATTTTAAAACTAATAATATTATGATC
Source organism: Ginglymostoma cirratum (assembly GCA_024137785.1). Classification (NCBI taxonomy): domain Eukaryota; kingdom Metazoa; phylum Chordata; class Chondrichthyes; order Orectolobiformes; family Ginglymostomatidae; genus Ginglymostoma; species Ginglymostoma cirratum. Next base: position 39,344,027 of record JAHRHZ010000041.1, read on the forward strand.
ACTAGTCCCAAAGTGTCCCCTACTAACACTTTAGTCACTTGCCTTGCCTTATTTGCCAAGAGAAGGTCAACTTTTGCTCTTTTTCTGGTAGGAATATTTACATATTTACATACATTTACATATTTAAATATTTACATAAAGAAAATTTCCTTGAATACATTTAGCAAATTATTCACGATCCAAACCTTTAACACTATGACAGTCCCAGTCAATGTTTGGAAAATCAAAATACCCTACTGTTCAGTGTTTCATTCCTACATATATTTGAGATATTTGCTTCTCAATTTCCGTCTGACTGTTGGGGACCAATAGTAAGTCCCATCGAGGTGATCATTCCTTTCTTATCTGTAATTTCAACCCATGTATTTTCACTAAATGATCCCTCAGATATCTTCTCTAATTACAGTAGCAGTGTTTTCCTTAATTAACTCCCTCTCATCTCTTGCCTCTTCCTATTCTTCCTACAACATCTAAAACCCAGAACATTGAGCTGCCAGTCCTGTTCTTCCCTCAGCCAAGTTTCTGTAATAGTTATGACGTGCTAGCCCCATGTTCCCATTCATGCCTGAGTTCATCAGCCTTACCTGTAAGACCTGTTGCTGCATTGAAATACATTCAGTTTAATTCTTCAGAGTTATTTTGTTCTCCAACTTGCTCCTGTCTGTCTTTTCTGATTAATTTGCTCTTTTCTGATTCAGAACCATCCCTATCTTTATTTCTTTTTATTGTCACTGGCTCTATCCCCTATGGATCCACTCTTAGATCATTTCCAGCAATTGCTTCCCTTCCTACTGGCCTGTTTTGGGGCCTGGTCTGTCAAAATCTCCCATTTAAAATGTGGTCATGATATAATGCTTTACCCTATGTGATATTCCAGATGAGAAGGCAGCTGTCAGTGACCCTTCAGAGGAAGAGGTTTGGCAGGATTCCTGCTCTAGGGAAGGAAGTGGGTCAATCGATAATATAGTGTTTGATTTGAAGCAGCCAGAAGGTTGGCTAGAGGAGAGAAGTTCGGTATTGCAGGGCTGTGCGGAGCAAGGATTGTTATGGAGGAGGTTCAGAAAGCAGAGAGGATGTGTTGCTGTGTCGGTAACATCGGGCTGATGGTTTGGGGAGGAGAAAGAGCAGTATTTGGGCGGAGTGTGTTTGGACAATGTGGGCTGCAAGCAAGAGGTTTGGTGGAGGTGGGACAGCATTTCTCAGAGTTGATACTTACACTTTGTGCTTTCAGGTGCTGATCCAAGGAAGGTGAAGCCTCCAAAGGACAGTAAGTTCTCCAAACACTAGGTCTGAGACGAAACTGTAACTTGTGCTATCAATTCTGTTAGATTTTGTTCTAATTTCTGCTGTTCTTTGGCAGTATGGGAGGAATGGGCCAATATCAGTGTTTTATAGATTTCATTTTCTTTGACAGAAAGCTGCTCTTTTGACCTGCATGCAGTACCTGGAAAGATTGACACATTCACCTCACCAGGTTTCCCAAATTCTCCCTACCCTGCCAACTCCTGGTGTCAGTGGGTAATACGAGCAGATCCTGACCATATCCTGGAACTCAGCTTTGTGACCTTTGACCTGGAAAAAACCTGCCAAAATGACTTTGTCACGGTCTATGACTCATTGAGTCCAATTGAAAAACGTGAAATAACAGAGTAAGTATAGTGCTGCAGGCCGCTCGGAAACTCCCTCTGTTAAGACATGCCTTTTTGTTGGTTGAATCATTGCCTACATGCAGTGTTCAATTTTCCTATTTGAGTATCCACTGTTTCCCATACTAGTTTTAGACTATAACTCATCCTATACATCTCTCAAAGCAAGCCTACCTTGGACTGGGAAAGGATCTCCTTGGTGCTGGTGGGACATCTTCATTCAGGGATTTTCATGCTTGTGTTTTCAGGGAGTTCTGGGCTTAGTGAAAGTTTCTCCCTTCAAATAGTAACCTGCAACTTGGATCAGGGGCATCTTAGCATCAATGTAATCCAGGATGAGACACCGGGGTCAGTGTCAGAGGATCAGTACTTGAAGGGAGTGGCAAACTGTCAGAGGGTCAGTTCTGAGGGAGCCACACACTGTCGGCGGGCTGGTATTGAGGGAGCGCTGCACTGTGGAGAGTCAGTGTTGAGGGAGCACCATGCTGTCGGAAGTCCAGTGTTGTGGAAGTGCTGCACTGTTGAAGAGTCAATATCTTGGGTGCACTGCACTGTCGAAGAGTCAGTGCTGATTGAACACTGCACTGTTGGAACTCGCTGTGTGCAAATTAGATGTTTGATTATTTCTAGTACACTAGTGACTATTTAAAACATTCGTTAATACATAAATTTAAAAGAATTTCAGCATCCGCACAATGCTTTGAGACATCCTGATGCCACAGTATAAATCCCATTGATTAATCTCTTGTGAATGTCTATGGTACGTGAACACAGTGAGTCCTCCTTTAGTCATGCTGCATATGAACAAGAGTGTTGGGATGTGAAACTGATGTTCAATCTAATGATGAAGTCGTTAGTTTACAAAACTAGTGTGAGAGGAAACTCCATAATTGATGCCATTCCCGTTGAGATGTCACTTACAGGCAAAACTGGTACACGAACTGCAAAACAAGTGGGACATATCTGAGATGTACTAATTGAGCCTGTGCCTTTACTGATTCTTGCTAACAGGCGCTGTGGTATGTATCCTCCAACAAATGCACTTAAGTTGATATCCTCTCGCAATGTGATGCTTGTAACTCTGATAACTGATGAAGATGAGAATTACCCAGGATTTAAAGCAGAGTTCAAACAGATTCCAGCAATTAAAGGTAAGAAAAATGTAATTGCAGTACAAATTCAAGTGTAACCTGGAGCTGGGGCAGTGGACTGGGACCTGAACAAAGACTTTGGAATTGATTTGAGTGAGTGCTTCAATAATGCTTATTCCAATCTAGTTTGTGTTGTTTCTCTGTCCCTGAAGCAAATGGTGAGTGTATTATAACTTGGTTGAAAATGAGGGCTAAATATTTTAGTGTATTTTTCCCAAGTATGTTAAACAATATTTGTCACCAGGGGTTAGAGAGTTCTATTAAGTACTTGCTGACCAGTGCTGTCTGAAGTTACGTGATGTTGAATTGTTTTACCTGTGTTTTCAGAAGTACTTTATGTATTTGGTGAAACTGTCAGGATTTTGTTCTTAGTTTTTCCTGCCTCCCTGTCAGTGTATGTTGGAGTGAGATTCCTTCCCCTTGAGATTCCCTTTCATCATTGAAGTCTCTACCTGAGACACCAGCATGTTTCCACATTCCTGTGACCATTTAATTTGTGTATCTTGATGTGGTACTTTATTGGTTAAAAACAAAATGTTGCATCTCGTTTGACTGACGGGTCTGAAGCATTCACAGCAATCTTCAGCCAGAAGTATCGAGTTGATACTCCATTTCTGCCTCAACCAAAGGTCCCCAGCATCACAGATGCCAGTCTTCAGCCAATTCAATTCATTCCACACAGTATCAAGAAATAGTTGGCGGCACTGGATACTGCATGGGCTATGGGACCTGACAGCATTACCAGCACTAGTATTGAAGATTTTCTGAAGAAGGGTCTCGACCTGAAATGTCAGTTTTCCTGCTCCTCTGATGCTGCTTGGCCTGCTGTGTTCAACCAGCTCTACACCTTGTTATATCAGATTCTCCAGCATCGGCAGTTCCTACTATCTCTAGTATTGAAGATTTGTGTTTCGGAACATAATGCTCCTCTAGTCAAGCCGTTCGCAGCTACAACACTGGCTTCTACCTGACAGTGTAGAAAATTGCCCAGGTATGTCTTGTACACACAAAGCAGGATGAATCTGACATGGCCAATTACTACCTCATCAGTCTAATTTTGATCATCAATATAACGAAGAGGGTATTGTCAACAGTGTTAAACAAGCAGCACCCGCTCGGCAATAACCTCCTCACTTCCACCCAGTTTGGGTTCTGCCAGGGCCACGCATCCCCTGACCTGATTACAGCTTTGGTTCAAACATGGACAAAAGCTCTGAATTCCAGAGATGAGGTGAGTGACCATCTTTAACATAAAGGCTACATTTGACCATGTGTTGCATCAAGGAGTCCTAGTAAAAGTGGAGTGAATGGGAATCAAAGGGAAAAAAACACTCCACTGGTTGAAGTCATTGATGGCACATAGGAAGAGATTTTTTTTCCCTAATCGACCTGTTCACTTTTACACACCTCTGGAGCAGGAGGGATTTGATGGTTGTTGTCAGAGGTCTGTTATCTCAACTCCAGGAAATCGCTGTAGGAGTTCCTCAGGGTAGTGTCCTAAGCCCGACCATCTTCAGCTGCTTCATCAATGACATTCCCTCCATCATAAGGTCAGAAGTGGAGATGTTCACTGAAGATTGTACAATGTTCAGCACCAGATTCTGAAGCAGTCATGCCCAAATGTAGCAAAACCTGGATAATATACGGGGTTAGGGCTGACAAGTGTCAAGTAACATTCACACCGTACAAGTGCTAGGCAAAAAGAGACCATTTAACCCCTGCCCCTCGACATTCAATTGATTTACCATCACTGAATCTCCCACTATCAAAATCCTTGGATTAACCCAGGATTGATCAGAAACTAAACTGGACTCTCAATGTAAATACAATGCTACAACAGCAGGTCAGATACTAGGAACACTGCAACAACTAACTTACCTCCTGAGAGATAGTAAGAACTGTCGATGCTGGAATCAGAGATAAGTGCGGAGCTGGAGGAACTCAGCAGGCAAGGCAGCATCTGAGGAGTACATGTCATTTTTATCAAATTTAGCACAGTCTTTGACAAGGTCCCACATGGGAAACTGGAAGAAGGTAAAAGCTCATGGAATCTAGGGTAGCTTGGCAGGATGAATCCAAAATTATCTTAGTGACAGGAGACAGGGTGGTGGTAGTAGGAGGCTGTTTGTGCGACTGGAGCCTGGTGTGCAGTGGCATACCACAGAGATTAGAACTGGGTCCTTTTTATATTTTGTCAGATAGTAAGAACTACCAATGCTGGAGTCAGAGATAACAGGAGCACAGCGGGCCAGGCAGCATCAGAGGAGTAGAAAAATTTACATTTCAGGTCGGGACCCTTCTTCAGAAATGGGGGAGTGGGAAGGGAACTCAGAAATAAATACAGAGAGGAGGGGTGGGGCTGGGGAAGGCAGGTGGGGTGGTGATAGATGACTGCAGGTAGGCAGTGAGGTGGGAGGAGCGGATAAGTGGGAGAGAAGATGGGCAGGTTGTGTCAGGTCAAGGAGGCGAAGATGAAAGGGTGGGTTGGTCATTGGGATGAGGCCAAGGGTGGGAAAATTTTGAAACTGCTAAAGTCCACATTTAGGCTATTGGGCAGTAGGCTGTCAAGGTAGAATGAGGTGCTGCTCCTCCAGTTTCTGGGTGGTGTCATTGTGACACTGGAGGAGGCCCAGGATAGGCATGTTACCCAGAAAGTGGGAGGGGGAGTTGAAATGGTTCACGATCATGTGTTTGTTGCGAACAGAGCACAGGTCTCCAAGACTGCTTTGTAGAGCACCAAGTGTGTAATGAGTGCAATGCTTTCAATGTCTTCTTGAACTTCAGCAAGGCTTATGGTAAAGTCTCACGTGGGACACTGATAGCAAAAGAAAGAGCCCATGGCACCCAAGGAAGTTTGGCAACTTAAATTCACAGTTGGCTCAGTGTCAGGAAGCAGAGAATGATGGCTGAGCAGTGTTTTCTGACATGAAGTCTGTATTTAGAGGGGTCCCATGGATCAGCAACGTGGTCCTTGCTATTTGTGGCTCATATAAATGTCTTGGATTTGGATGTAGGAGGTTGATCAATAAGTTCACAGACAACAGAAGATCTAATTCAAGAGCAAAATAAACAGTAAATGGAAAAGTCCTGGGGAAAATTGATATACAGAGAGATCTGGGTGTTCAGGTCCATTGTTCCCTGAAGGTGGCAACGCAGGTCAATAGAGTGGTCAAGAAGGTATACGGCATGCTTTCCTTCATCGGATGGGGTATTGAGTACAAGAGTTGGCAGGTCATGTTACAGTTGTACAAGACTTTGCTTCGGCCACATTTAGAGTACTGCGTACAGTTCTGGTCGCCACATTACCAAAAGGATGTGGATGCTTTGGAGAGGGTGCAGAGGAGGTTCACCAGGATGTTGCCTGGTATGGAGGGCGCTAGCTATGAAGAAAGGCTGAGTAGACTAGGATTATTTTCATTAGAAAGACGGAGATTGAGGGGGGACCTGATTGAGGTCTACAAAATCATGAGGGGTATAGACAAGGTGGATAGCAAGAAGCTTTTTCCCAGAGTGGGGGACTCAATTACTAGGGGTCATGAGTTCAAAGTGAGAGGAGGAAAGTTTACGGGAGATATGCGTGGAAAGTTCCTTACGCAGTGGGTGGTGGGTGCCTGGAACACGTTGCCAGCGGAGGTGGTAGATGCAGACACGTTAGTGTCTTTTAAGATGTATCTGGACAGGTACATGGATGGACAGGGAGTAAAGGGATACAGACCCTTAGAAAATAGATGACAGGTCTAGACAGAGGATCTCGATCGGCGCAGGCTTGGAGGGCTGAAGGGCCTGTTCCTGTGCTGTAATTTTTTTTGTTCTTCTTTGTTCTAACACAAAAATTGGTGGGATGGTAAATAGTGTGGAGGATATCCTTTGACTACAGTGGTATGGGGGCTGATCAGTGGCAAGTAGAATTCATTTCAGATAAACATGAGGTGACACAATTGGGCAGGACAAACATGGCAAGGGAATACATGATGAATAGTAGTACCACAGGATGCACCGAGGTGCAGAGCGATCTTGGTGGATATGGACATGGATTCCTTAAGGCATCAGCACAAGTGGAGAAAGTGGTTAAGAAGTCATATGGGATACTTGCCTTTATTAGTTGAGGCATCATAGAGTGCATGCTAGAACTGTAGGTTAAGCCAGCTCGAGGTATTGTGTGCAGTTCTGGAATCCACATTATAGGAGGGATGTGATTGCACTGGAGAGGGTGCAGAGGAGATTTACCCGAGCTGGAGAGTTTTAGCCATGAAGAGAGATTAGACAGATCAGTTGTTTTCCTTAGAGCAGAGGAGATTGAGAAGGGACATGATTGAGATGTATAAAACTAAGGAATATAGATAGGGTAGACAGGAAGCAAGCTTTTCCTTTTATGGAGGGATCAATAACTGGGTGCATAGATTTCAGCTAAGGGGCAGAAGGTTGAGAGGCAATGTGAAGAAAAATATTCCCACCCAAACGATGATGGGAATCTGGAACTCATTGCCTGTAAGGGTAGTAGAGGCAGAAACCATTATAATGTTTAAGAATGCCAAAGTATACACAGTCTCAGACCAAGTGCTGGAAAATGGATTAGAATAGTTAGGTGAGACAGATTGTAGGAAGTGCCGATGCTGGAGAATCTGAGAATCTAGAATAGTTAGGTGGTTTTTGACAAGCGGAGATGCAATGGACTGAAGGTCTTCTCCTGTGCTATAAATCTCTGACTCTAACAGAATGTGCACAGTTCTCCAAGTGTGGTCTAATCTATATCCTGTATAACTGAAGTTATCAGTCAATAGTCACAGAACATAGAACATTACAGTGCAGTACAGGCCCTTCGGCCCTCGATATTGCGCCGACCTGTGAAACCAATCTGAAGCCCATCTAACCTACACTATTCCATTATCATCCATATGTTTATCCAACGACCATTTAAATGCCCTTAAAGTTGGCGAGTCTACAACTGCTGCAGGCAAGGCATTCCATGCCCTGACTGCTCTCTGAGTAAAGAATCTACCTCTGACATCTGTCCTATATCTATCACCCCTCAATTTAAAGCTATGTCCCCTCGTTCTACCGACACCATCCGAGGAAAAAGGCTCTCCCAGGTCACCCTATCTAATCGTCTGATGATCTTGTATGTCTCTATTAAGTCACCTCTTAACCTTCTTCTCTCTAACGAAAGCAGCCTCAAATCCCTCAGCCTTTCCTCATAAGACCTTCCCTCCATACCAGGCAACATCCTGGTAAATCTCCTCTGCACCCTTTCCAATGCTTCCACGTCCTTCTTATAATGTGGCGACCAGAACTGTACGCAATACTCCAAGTGCGGCCGCACCAGTGTTTTATACAGCTGCAACATGACCTCACGGCTCTGAAACTCAATCCCTCTACTAATAAAACCTAACACACCGTACGCCTTCTTAACAAACCTATCAACATGGGTGGCAACTTTCAGGGATCTATGCGCATGGACACTGAGATCTCTCTGCTCGTCCACACGACCAAGAATCTTACCATTAGCCCAGTACTCTGTATTCCTGTTACTCCTTCCAAAGTGAATCAGCTCACACTTTTCCGCATTAAACTCCATTTGCCACCTCTCAGCCCAGCTCTGCAGCTTATCTATGTCCCTCTGTAACCTCATCGTCACAACAAAGTCCCAGGTACCAACCCATGCTGGAAGTTCACCCACCTTATTCCAGATGCTCCTGGCGTTGAAGTAGACACACTTCAAACCACCTTCCTGCCTGCCGGTACACTCCTGCGACCTTGAAACCTTATTCATGACCTCAGTACTCTGAGCTTCCTGTACAGTGGAGCTACAGTCAGTCCTGTCTCATACTCTGCGTTTGATGTTTCAAGGTGTTAATCCTGTCAATCCCACAGTGTCTGTATTTTTACAAAGGGCTATCAGCTACTCCATTAACCAGAAAGGTGTTTTGTTTTTGACAGAATGTGGGAAAGTTCTGGAAGGATCTGGGAACTTTTCTTCCCCGTACTATCCTGCCTATTATCCACCTCGAGCAGACTGTACCTGGACCTTGAGGGTAAGAAAGTACTATTTGGCTCGTACTGACGCACTTTCTTCCTGTTAAAATACATTACTTCATACTTCACTGTTACATTTTATTAATTGTGTCCATTTTACCAGACTGTTGTCCTTTGAGCCCTCTGACCATTGTTTCCTAACTTTTTTGTTGGTTTTGTCATCTATGGTATTTATAATATTGAAACAGCTCTAATCAAAGTCACCAATTACACCCTATGTGACTGTGACGAAGGGCAACTTTCCTTCCTGAGCCTTCTTGACCGGGTTGACGAAACCATCTTTCTCCAGTGACTCTGCTTTGTCATCCAGCTGTGTCAGACTGCTCTCACGGGTTCCATTTGTAACTGTTCTTATCTCAAAGGAACTCTCTTTGGTCCCCTCCCATTTCTTATCTATATGATATCAACTAAAGGCACGCTTCGTTTCAGTACCATTATGCAGACAGCGTACAGCTTCACCTGATCACCACCACTCTTTACTAAACCGTAACCATCAGACTGCCTGACTAAGCAGAAATTTCTATTCCAACTAAATATCAGGAAGATGCAACCTATTGGTCTTGATGGCAGCTCAATACTCTGTTCCCTTAGTACTGCATCCATCTCTTTCCTTGACAGCAGTCTGAGACTAAACCTGTCCATTTGAGCTTTGGATGTCATCTTGCTATCACCAAGATCACCTGTTTCCATATTTGCAATGTAGTCAGACCTTGCTCCTTTCTCAGCTTATTTGCTGCTGAAATCCTCTTTTGTGTATTGGTTATCTCTCGACTTAACTATTCTAATGAACTTCTGACTTATGGTCCAACTTCTACTCTCCTTAAAACCTACCTTTTTGACCAAGCTTTTCATCACTTTACCTAATATCACCTGAGCTCATTTCATGCTTTGTTTTATAATTCCTGACTGTGTGATGTTTAATTATATAAATGATGGTATAAACACAAGTTGTTTTAAAGGTTTCGTCACCATTGACCACAACCAGACTGGCTGATAGTTGTTAATTTTATCCCTCTAACAGGGTGTGTAACATTTCTAATCATTCAGTCTTCTGCCTCCATCCCTGCATCTTATTTTAATTCTTCAGTGAACTACAGCCATAATTGGCATTTATTGCCCATCACCAAAAGTTCAAGGTGGTGAACAGGATTCTGATTTAATAGGTTACTGTGTCCTGACTGTTATTAAGATGCAATCATCCAGACAGGTGGAGAGTACTCCATTACTCCCCTAACTGCTAATATGCAGATGGTGAGCAGGGTTTGAGGGTTCAGGAGGGAAGTTCCACAGGATGTTAAATGGGACAGACTTTGAATAGAACTAACAACTAGGTTTTCCAGTAACTACTTACCTGTCTACACTGGCCGATATGCACAAGATTTACCACACCTTAAACAAACTGGTAACTTTAATTTAATACTCAACAGTGCAGAGTAATTTGCTGCAAACTATTTCTTCACCGGCCGGTTAAACACAGACTTCAAAAGGAATGGCTTAAATACAAAATGATAGCAACCAAGTTATCATATCATTTTCTGTATCCTTGAAAGCCTAGTTAACCTTCTGGGCTTTAGTCTATGGGTTTAAACATCAACAAATGATTTGGTTTGAGTTGTTTGAAAGATAAAACTTTTTACGGGGATTAACAAACTTGGTTAAAAAACACATGGGAAACAGACTGCTCAAATACAGCAGAACTTAGATGGAATGGAAAACCTGGCTGATAAGCAGCTGATGATTTTTAATATGGAAATATGTCACGGTTGTGAAAGTGTAATAAATAGGAACCATGTAAGCTATTGGTATTATTCTGCAGTCTGTGATAAGCAAGACCCATCTTGGAATGTTGTGGACATATTAATGGAGGCATCAAGATAATGAAGAGAACAAAGAGGATCTTAGACTTTGCAGCCAGATAACTGAACATTGGAATTCAGTCCCAAATGACATTTTGGATCTACACACACCATGTGGACTGCAGTGGTTCGAAAAAGCAACTCACTGCCATTTTCTCATGGGCAGCAAATACTGGCCCAGACATGATGCCCATGACCCATGAATGAATTAAAAATGAATGACTAGAATTGCTTCCCAAGATTCTTGTTTGAGTACCAAATGCTTGTTTGGACCCAATTGGACTACCATGTACTGTCAAAAAAGAACTAGCTATTAATGTTTTCCCCTCCTCTCCCTTGATCCAGCTGAATTTTAGGGTCGGGAATTGTGGCCAGTGGGCATAGTGGACAGGGCAAGGAATTGAAGCGGACGTGGGAGAGTGGGTGGCTATAAATGAATGTGGAGCCTCTAAGTTAGAGTCACAAAAATTAAGGAATTTGACTTGTCCCTTTTTAGGTGGTGCCATTGCTAATCAGGGATAATGTCGCATCTGCACTCAGAGGCCATAAGGGAGGACTCATTCACTGAGACAATGAGTAGAGCTTAAAAATAAGATGGGTGAAATCACTATGGTAGGATTATACTATAGACCCACAACATTGGAGAACAAATATGTAGGCTGATTATGGAAAGATGCAATAACAGAGTTCTCATAGTGGATGACTTTAACTTCCCCAATATTGACTGGGACTCCCTCAGAGCAAGAGGCTTAAATGGGGCAGAATTTGTTAAACATCCAAGCAGTATGTGGAAACAGTATGTGGATAGCCCAACTAGAGGAAGGGCCACACTAGATCATGTGGCTAATGGGCCTGACCAGGTGACTGACCTTTCAGTGGGAGAGCGTTTTGAAAACAGTGATCACGACTCCTTAAATTTTAAGAGATAACAAAGTGTGGAGCTGGAGGAACACAGCAGGCCAGGCAGCATCAGAGGAACAGGAAAGCTGATGTTTTGGGTCAGGACCCTTCTTAGAAGTCACTTATCTCTGACTCCAGCGTCTGCAGTTCTTGCTATCTCCTTAAATTTTAAGATAGTTATGAATAAGCACATATCGGGACTTTGCAGGAAGGTACTAACTTGGGTGAGGGCACATTATGTCATTATTAGGCAGGAGCTAGGAATTGTTAATTGGGAGGAGCTGTTATTGGGCAAGTCTACAGTTGACATGTGGGAATTGTTCAAAGACTAGCTGATGAGAATTCAGGACTGACATGTTCCTTTGAGGAGGAATGACAAAAATGGCAAGATAAGAGACTCTTAGATGATGAGGGAGGTTGTGAAGTTAGTAAAAAGGAGAAAAGAAACCTATGTAAGGTTTAAGAAGCTACAATCACACAGGGCCTGTGAGGAATACAAAGAAAGCAGGAAAGACCTCAAGCAGGGAATTATAGCAAGAAGAGGCCATAAAATGACCTTGATAAATAGGGTTAAGGAAAATCCCAAGGCATTCTGTACATACTTTAAAAACAAGAGGAAACCTAGAGAGAAGGTAGGACCACTCAAGCATAAAGGAGAGAACTTGTGCTTGGAAGCAAAGGATGTGGGTGAGATCCTAAATGAGTACTTTGTGTCCAAAGTCTTCAGGAGATGGATATGGAGGATAGTGAGATTTGTGTGGAACATGCTAATATGCTTGGTTATTTTGAGATCAAGACAGAAGTGGTGTTGGGTCTCTTGAAGAGCACTAAAGGAATAAGTCCCCAGGGCCCAATGGTATTGACGCCAGGTTATTGAGAGAGGTGAGAAAGGAGATTGCTGGAGCCTTGACAAAGATCTTTGTATCCGCATTAGCCACCAGAAAGGTCCCGGAGGACTGGCGAGTGGCTAACCTTGTTCCTTTGTTCAAGAAGGGAAATAGGGATAATCCAGGAAACAATAGACGTGTGATCTCACATCAGTGGTTGGGAAACTTTTGGAGAGAATTCTTCTGGATAAGATTTACGCACATTTGAAACAGCATGGCCTAATTAGGGACAGTCAGCGTGGCTTTGTGCGGGGCAGGTCATGTCTTACTATCTTGATTGAATTTTTCAAGGAGGTGACAAAGATGATCAGTGAGGGTAAAGCAGTGAATTGGTCTATATGTACTTTAGTAAGGCTTTTGATAAGGTTTGCCTGTAGAGGGTAGAGTTGAAAAGGCATTTTTCAGGCTGGAGGTCCGTGACTATTGGTGTTCACCACATTGCAGGATGGATATGGAGGCTTTGGAGAGGAGGTTTACCAAGATGCTGCCTAGATAAGAGGGTATGAGCTATAAGGAGAGACTAGAAAAACTCTAGTTGTTTTCTCTGGAGTGGCAGAGGTTGAGGGGAGACTTGATAGAAGTGTATAAAATTGAGATGCATAGATAGGGTTGATGGTCAGAATTTTTTTTCCCCAAGAGTTGAAATTTCTAATACCAGGGGGTCTTATATTTCAGGCAAGAGGGGGAAAGCTCAAAGATGTGAGGGGCAAGTTTTTTTACACAGGGAATGGTAGGAGTCTGGAACGTGCTGTCAGCGCTGGTGGCAGAGGCAGATATGATAGCGGCATTTAACGCACTTATAGACAACCATATGAACATGCAAGGAATGGAGGGGTATGGACCAAAGGTAGGCAGAAGGGATTAGTTTAATTTGGCATTATGTTCGGCACAAGATCATGAGCCGGATGGCTCGTTCCTGTTCTGTACTATTCTATATAACCCGAGACTGGCATTCCATGAGCTGCTGTGGGCAATCAGTGGCAGCAGAATCCTACTCCGACACAATCTGCCGCCTAATGGCCCCTACCATTACTATTCAAAAAACAGGGGCAGCACGGTGGCTCAGTGGTTAGCACTGCTGTCTGACAGTGTCACGGACCTGGGTTCAATTCCACCCTCGGGCGACTGTGCAAACTACGCGTTTTCTGTTTGTCTGCTCTGGTTTTCTCCCACAGTCCAAAAGATGTGCAGGTTAAGTGGATTGGCCAGACTAAATTGCCCATAATGTCCAGGGATTTCAGGGTGTAGGATAGGTTTGGTTGGGATGTTCTTCAGACGATTAGTGTGAACTCGATGGGCCAAATGGCTAGCTTCTTAAACGTAGGGACCTTTTGAACCGGGGACCAATCCTGACATAATGAAGGAGGGCATGCCCTGAGCAGTACCAACATAATTTTTAGATAAAAGGTGTCCACTTGGTGAAGTAACAACATTTGCGAACCAAACAGCATAAAGCACAAGTTATAGACAGAACTAAGTGATCCCAGAACCAGTGTATCTGATCTAAGCTCTGCAAATTTTCTAAGATCATTTGTGAATGGTGATGGACAATTAAACAACTCACTGGAGGAGGAAACTCCACAATATCCCCAACCTCTATGATGGGGAAGCCCGCCACATCAGTGCAAAAGATAAAGCTGAGCATTCGCAAAAACCTTCAGCCAGAAGTGCCAAGCCTATGATCAGTCTTGGCCACCCCCTAAAATGAAATGTATGCTGGCGATCTGAAACAAACAAAAAACAGAAATGTTGAAGGACTCAGTAGGTCTGGCAGCATCAGTGAAGAGAAAAGTTTGTGTTTCCCTATCATTACTAATACATACTAGTCTTCATCCAATTCATTTGGGAAGGTGATGGCCTAGTGGTATTATCGCTAGACTATTAATCGAGAATCCTAGATAATGTTCTGGGTACCCAGGTTTGAGTCCAGTCACAGCAGTTGGTGGAGTTCGAATTCCAATTTAAAATAAATCTGAAATTAAGAATCTACTGATGACAATGAAACCATTGTCGATTGTTGGAAAAACCCATCTGGTTCACTAATGTCTTTCAGGGAAGGAAATCTGCCTTCCTCAACTGGTCTGCCCTACATGTGACTCCAGACCTACAACAATGTGGTTGGCTCTTAGTTGCCTTCTGAAATGGCCTAGTAAACCATTCAGTTGTACCAATTGTTACAAAGTTTCAAAGAAGTGAAACTGAACTAATCACCTGGCATCGACGTAACCTCATGGCCCAGCATATCCCCCACTTAACCATTACCATCAAGCCAGGAGATTAACCCTAGTTCAATGGAGGGAGCAGGAGGGCATGCCAGGAGCCGCACCAGGCATACCTGAAGATGAGGTGTCAACATGGTGAAGCCACCAAACGATACGACTTGCATGCCAAACAGCATAAGCAGCAAGTGATAGACCATTCCCACAACTAACAGATCAGATATAAGCTCTGCATTCCTGCCATGTGCAGTTGCGAATCGTAGTGGATGATTAAACAACTCACTGGAGGAGGAAGTGGCACTATAAATATCCCCATCCTCTCTGATGGATGAGCCCAGTACCTCAGTGCAAAAGACAAGGTTGAAGCTTTCGCAGCAATCTTCGGCCTGTGGATGATCCGTCTTGGCCTCCTCCCGTGGTGCCCAGCATTACAGAGACCAGTCTTCAGCCAATTCGATTCACTCCATGTGATATCAAGAAACGGTTGGAGACACTGGAACCTGCAAAGGCTATAGGCGTTGACATCATTCCAGCAATAGTACTGAAGACTTGTACTCTAGAACTTGCCGTTCCCATAGCCGAGCTATTCCAGTACAGTTATGAAACTAGCATCTAACTGACAGTGTGGAAAATTGCCCAAGTATGTCCTGTTCATAAAAAGCAGGGCAAATCCAACCTGGCCAATTACCACCCCATCAGTTCATTGTCAATCATCAGTAAAGTGATGGAAGGTGTAATCAACAGTGGTCTCAAGCAGCACCTGTTCAGTAATAACCTGCTCAGTGATATCCAGTTTGGGTTCTGCCAGGGCCAGTCAGCTCCTGACCTCATTACAGTCTTTGTTCAAACCAAGGGCAAAAGAGCTGAATTCCAGAGCTGAGGTGAGAGTGATAGCCCTTGACATCAAGACTATATTCAACCAAATGTGGTATTATGGAGCCCTAGCAAAACTGGAATCAATGCATACTGGGAGGAAATCTCTGGTGGCTAGAGTCATACCTGACTCATGGGATGATGGTTGTTGATGATTTGTTGAAAGTCAGTAATATCAGCTCCAGGACTTTTTTGCAAGAGTTCCTTAGGGTAGTGTCCTAGGTCCAACCATCTTCAGCTGCTTCATCACTGACCGCACCTCTGTCATAAAGTCAGCGGTTGGATGTTTGCCAATGTTCAGCACCATTCATGAATCCTTAGACACTGAAGCAGCCTGTGTACAAATGCAACAAGATCTAGACAATATCCAAGCTTGGGCTGACAAGTGGCAAGTAACATTCGTGCCACATAAATGCCAGGCTATGACCATCACCATCTCAAGAGACAATCTGACTACTGCCCCTTGACATTCAATGGTATTACCATCACTAAATCCCCCATGAGCAATATCCTGGGAGTTACCATTGATCAGAAACTCAACTGGCCTCACCACATAAATGCAGTAGCTACAAGAGCAGGACAGAGGCTAGGACTACTGCAGCGAATAACTCACCTTGTGACTCCCCAAAGCCTGCCCACTTTTGACAAGGCACAAGTCAGGAGTGTGATGTAGTATTCCCCACTTGCCTGGATGGGTGCAGCCTTAACAACCCTCAAGAAGCTTGACGCTTTAAGGGGGAGGTGATGGCCTAGCGGTATTATTGCCGGACTGTTAATCCAGAGACCCAGGTAGTGTTTTGGGGGTCCAGGTTTGAATTCCACCAAGGAAAATGGTGGAATTTGAATTGAATAAAATATCTGGAATTAACAATCTAATGATTACCACAAATCCCATTGTTGATTGTCGGGAAAAATCCATCTGGTTCACTAATGTCCTTTAGGGAAGGCAACTGCCATCCTTACCTGGTTTGGCCTACATGTGAGTCCAGACCCATACCAATGTAGTTGACTCACAAATGCCCTCTGGGTAATTATGGATAGGCAATAAATGCTGCCTAGCCAGCAATGCCCTCATTCGTTAATGAATAAAGTAAAAAGGACCATCCAGGACAAAGCAGCCTGCTTGATTGGTACTCCCTCCACTACTGACATTCAGTAGCAGCAATGGGTGCTATTTACAAGATACTCTCACAACACCTTCCAAACCCACGCCACTTCCATCTAGTAGGACAAGGGCAGGGGGTACGTGGGAGCACCAAGACCTGCAAGTTCCCCTTCAAGCCACTCACCATTCTAATGTGGAAATATATGGCTGTTCCTTCACTGTTGCTAAATCAAAATCCTACAGTTCCCTCCCTAATGGCATTGTGGGTCAATTCACAGCAAGTGGACAGCTGTGGTTCAAGAAAGCAGCTCACCACCACCTTCTCGAGGGCAACTAGGGACACACAATAAATACTGGCCTAGCTCTTGACACCCACATCCCACAAAATGAATGAATGAATAAATAAATAAATGACTCCATAAATTTGAAGTCAAGATATGTTGCAAGGGTTGTGGTACCTGAAAACATTAGACCTGTGCTCCAGAACTTGCTGCATCCTATTCAAGCTGTTCCAATACAGCTACGACACTGGCATCTACCCAACAATGTAGAAAATCACCCAGGCATGTAAAGCAGGACAAATGCAACCCGACCAGTTACTGTCCCATAAATCTACTCTTAATTATCAGTACATTCTCTCCCCTGTGTCTCTATCTTTTTCTCCCCCATCATGTCTCTCTTACCCCCACTATCTCTCTCTCCCTCCCATCTGTCAGTCTGTCTCTTCCCCCAAAGCCACTCCCCCCAACCACCAATGCCACTGGCTCCCTCTCCTCCCCTCTGAGTAATGTGACAATAAAGCTAATTCTAATTCTAAAGTGATGGAGGGTGTCATCAGTTCTATCAAGCTGCATCTACTCAGCAATAACCTGCTCACTGATGCCCAGTTTGCATTCTGCCAGGCCCATTCAATTCCTCATGTCATTGCATCCTTGGTTCAAATATGAACAAAACACTGAACCTTAGAGATGAGATGACAGTGACTTGACATCAAGGCCACATTCGACCAAGTATGGCATTAAGGAGCACCAGCAAAACTCTTCAGTCAGTGGGAATTAGAGGGCTCACTCCCCACTGATACATAGAAAAATGGATGTAGTTGTTGGTGAGTCATTTCAGTTCCAGGAGATCTCTGCAGGAGTTGCTTAGGGTAGTGTCTCAAGCCTAACCATTTTGGCTGCTTCGTCATTGGCCTACACTGCATTATAAGATCAGAAGTTGGGATGTTTGCTGATGATTGTACAATATTCAAAATCATTCACTACTCCTCAAATATTGAAGCAGTCCATGTTCAAAGGCAGCGAGACTTGGGCTGAAAAGTGGCAAGTAACATGAATGCCAGGCTATGACCATCTTCACTAAGCCTGCCCATAGCCCTTGGCACTCAATGGCATTGCCATCACTAAATCACCCACTATCAACATCCTGAGGGTTGCTCTTGACCAGAAACTGAACTGGACTAACCATACAAATCGACATCAGCAATTAATAAGTCACCACTTGACGCCCCCACCCTCGCCTCCCAAAATACCCTCCCAGGGTATGCCTGGATGGGTGCGGGTCCAACAATACTCGACACCATCCAGGACAAAAGAGCCCACTTGATTGTCACCACACCCACAAGCATCCACTCCCTACTTCACTGATGCTCAGTAGCACTATAAGATGCACTGCAAAAAATCAAAAAAGATTCTGAGACAACACTTTGCAAGCCCACATCCACTGTCATCCAGAAGGACAAGGGCAACAGATACACACCACCTGCAAATTTCCCTCTAAACCACTCACCACCCTGTTTTCGAAATATATCACAGTCTCTTCAGTGTCACTGGGATGAAATTCTGAAATTCCTTCCCTAATAGCATTGTTACAGTCTTCTCAAGTGCACCTAGGGTTGAGCAACACAAGATAGCCCAGCCAATAATGCCCTTATAGAAACATAGAAAATCGGAGTTGAAGTAGGCCATTCAATCCTTTGACCTTGCTCCACCATTCATTGTCATCGTGGGTGATCGTTGAACTTACCCTGTTCATGCTTTTCCCCCATGTCCTTTGATCCATTCGGCCCAAAGTGCTATATCTGAGGCCTCCTTGAAATCATAAAATAATTTTGTCTTGACTGCTTTCTGTAATAGTGAATTCAACAAGCTTGTCACTCTCTGGGTGAAGGAATTTGTCCTCATCTCAGTATTAAATGGTTTACCTGTATCTTTGGATTGTGACCCCTGGTTCTACATTCCTCTGCCATCAGGAACATCCTCCCTGCTTCTACTTTGTACAGTCCTGTTAGAATTTTGTATATTTCTGAGATCCCCCTTATACTTCTGAACTTCAGCCAATATTATCTTAATTGTTTCAAAATCTCCTCATATGTCAGTGCTCCCACCTGAGGAATCAGACTGATCCATCTTTGCTTGTTCCTCAATAGCAAGAGCATCCTTCCTCTGATAAGGAGACCAAAACTGTATGTGTGTGGTCTCACCAGGCCCCTGTATAAGTGCAACAAGAAATCCCTGCTCCTGTACTTGAGCAGTCTTTTGCTATGAAGGCCAACATAACATTTGCTGCCCTCTCCACCTGCTGCACCTGCATGCTTGCTTTCAGTGACTGGTGTACGAGGACACCCAGATCTCATTGCATATCCTCTCAATTTATAGCCATTCAGATAAATTGTCTTCCTGCTTTTGTTGTGAAAAACACATCTCATGTTTTTTAAAAAAAAAAGGTTTCCACACCTCTAATCTGCTCTTCTCGTCACGATATTTATATGCCATTTTCTCATCAATGGTAATCACAGGATAATGATAGTGGGGGATTTGATGATGGAAATGTTAGGAAATGTCAAGAGAAGATGGCTAGATTTTCTCTCCCTTCAGGGTTCAGTGTAGTGATGTTGTCTATTACTATTGTTGTCTCTACCTTCTCATCTATGAATGTGTGTTAAGTGTGGATCATCTTTCTCTTCAGGCATCTCCTTCCATGCGGGTAAAAGTGGAGTTCAAGGTATTTCTTCTTCAAGAGCCAGTGAATGGAGTCTGTGAAGATTATGTGGAAATAAATAACCAGAAGTGAGTTATTCAAACTGAGAGATCATGAGAAATAGGAACAGTTGTAGGCTGTTCGGCCCTTGGGGCTCTGCCATTCTATAGGATCGTGGCTGGTCTGACATTCCTCACGTTCACTTTCCTGTCCTTTCCCCATAACCATTGATTCCCCTACAGATCAAGAATTTATCTCAGCCTTAAATATACCCAAACACTCTGCCACCGCAGGTCTCCTTGGCAAGGTGTTCCAAAGAAACTCAACCCTCAGAAGAAATTCCTCCTCATCTCAGTCCTAAATTGGCACCTTTTTATTCTGAAACTGTCTCTTCTGGTCCTAGATTCTCCCATGACAGGAAACGTCCTTTTAGCATTTATCTTGTCAAGTGCTTTAAAAATCCTATATGTTTCAATGAGACCACCTCTCATCCTTCTAACTGTTGTGACAAGAATCTCAACATAGTGTCATATGCATGAAACAGACCAACCAGGCCAGGCCAAACATCATCCCAAACTAAACTAGTTGCACTTGCCTGCTCCTAGCTTATATCCCTCCAAGCTCTTCCTATTCATGTACTTCTCCAAATGTCTTTTAAATGTTGTAATGGTACCCATATCCACCACTTCCTCAGGAAGTTCATTCTATGCGAACCTCCCTCTGTAAAAAAAAAAAAAATTGCCCCATGTCTTTTTTAAATCCTTCTTTTCTCACTTTAAAATGTGCCCCAAGTCTTGAAATTCCCCAGCCTAGCGAAAAGATAACTACACTTAACTTCATCTGTACCCCTCATTATTTTATGACCTACTATATAACCTTGCTTCTCAACTTCCTGTGCTCCAGTAGAAAAAGTCCCAGCCTATCCAGCCTTTCTTTATAACTCAAACCTTCCATACCCAGCAACATCCTGGTAAATCTCTTCTGAACCCTCTCCATCTTAAAAATATCCTTCCTGTAACTGGGTGATCAGAACTGGACATAGTATTGCAGAAAAGGCCTCGCCAATGCCCTGTACAACCTCAACATGACATCCCAACTCCTATATTGAAAGGACTGAGCAATAAAGGCAAGTGTGCCAAATGCCTTTTTAACCACCCTGTCTATGTGTGATACAAACTTCAAAGAAATTTGTATCTGCACTCCTAGATCCTTCTGTTATACAACATTACCCAAGGCCCTACCCTTGTTTGTTGTACCAAAATGCAATACCTTGCATTCATCCAGGTTGAACTCCATCTGCCATTTATCGGCTGATTGACCCATTTGATCAAAATCTCTTTGTAATCTTAGAAAACCTTCTTGACTGTCTACTATGCCACCAATTTTGGTGTCGCCTACATACTTACTAACTGTGCCTTCTATATTCTCATTTGAATCATTTGTATAAATGACAAACGAAAGAGGACCCAGAACAGATCCCTGTGGAATACCACTGGTGACAGACTGCCAGTCCAAAAAGCAGCCCTCTACCACTGTCTCCTGCTGTTAAACCAATTATGTATCCAATTGGCAAGCTAACTCTGAATCCCATATGACCTTTATCCACGTTTACATTCTTTAAAACCTCCTGAATTTCCTGTTCTGTAACGTGAACTTTTTAAAACATCAATATTTATTTCTGTATGTTCACTAGAGTCCATTTTTTTCTCCACAGTAAAAATAGACACAGAATTTTCACTTAGTATCTCTCCCATCTCATGGCGTTCAAGACAAAGATGATCTGCTTGATCTTTAAGGGGCTCTACCCCCTTTCTAGTTAGCCTCTTGCACTTAATGTATTTGCAATAGCAGGGATCATCCTCGTGAACCTTCTCTGAACTGTCACTTGCAGTACTCCAGATGTTGGGTTCTCAGTTACAATAAGACTTCCCTACTCTTAAACTCTAACCCCCTCGGAATAAGAACCAACATTCCATTAGCCTTCCTGATTACCTACTGCATCCACGAGTTAACTTTCTCTGTGTCATGCAAATCTACTCAAATCCCTTTGCATTACAGTTTTTTGCAGTTTTTCTCCAACTCATTATTTGAACAGGTTTCCCTGTAATGTGCAAACTTATTGCTCCTATTTTCAACACTGCAGGAATAGTAAGTGAAGGGGATGACCTATAATCCAATTAATTGAGGCTGGGAGATCATCACAAAAAGCTAACAATAAGGTGGTGCTGGAGACAAACCAAATGCCTGGAATAACGTGATAGTTATAAGGGTCAAACCAAAGTAACAAGTAGTCCAAAACCGTACAAACTAATTAAGGTAGAGAGATCGTAACAAGTTATCAAGGTGATACTGTCAAAACAGGACAGTAAGGAAGATTTTACAGATACAGAACAGTATGGTGGGGTTATATGTAGCAGGACATGAACCCAAGATTACGATTGAGGCCGTCTTTGTAGATACAGAACTTGGCTATCAGTTTCTGTTTGGCGATTCTGCATTGTGTATCATGAACGCCGCCTTGGAAGACTCTTATCCTTGACTGCTTAAATGTTGCCCGACTGGGAAGGAACATTCCTGTCTGGCATTTGTTGCGTGACATCCATTCATCTGTTGTCATAGCATCTGCATGGTCTCGCCAATATACCATATCTCAGGGCATATTTGCCTGTAGCATAAGAGGTAGGCAACATTGGCCGAGTCACATGAGTATATCCTGAATGCGTGGTGTTCCTACGTTTGTCATCTTCTGAAGACAGCCTCAACTGTGATCTTGGGTTCATGTAATGCTACATGTGCAAACTCCACACTGACAGTCACTCAAGGCTGGAATCGAACCTGGGTCCCCGGCACCAGTGAGGCAGCAGTGCTAACCACTGAGCCACTCTGCCTCTCATTCCCAAACATTTCATTAATGGAAACAGTTTCTCACTATCTGCTCTTTTCCAGCCCTTCACGATTTTGAACACCTCTATCACATCTTCTCTCAGCCTAGAGCCTCTTCTCCAAGAAGAATGATCCCAACTTCTTCAATCCATCCTAATAACAAAACTTCCTCATCTCCGGAACCATTCTCCTAATAATTTTGCGCCCCCTCGCAATTGCATTCATGTGTCCTAGATTGTCATGCCCAGAAATGTGCGCAGTACTCCAGCTGAGACCAAACTAGTGTCCTATACAAGTTCAGACTTTGCTTCTGAGAAATGCTTATTCTTGATCTCTCAATGGCTTTATCCACGTCCAACTCTTTTACAGTCGTCCTGCCCCATGAGCAATTGCACCTCCAGATCTAGGCTTATGAGCTCTCTCAGTTTTAAATGCTGCACCATTGATGGCCCTGCCTTCAACTACCATTCCTCCAACTCCCAAACCTCTGTTTTCCTCTTTTATATATCTCTATACCTTTAAGAAATTATTTAAAAACATTTTTGAATGTTGGTCAAATACAAGGGCGTCGGTTAGCTTGGATGGCTGGTTTGCAATGCAGGGAGGTCAACAGCATGGGTTCAATACCTGCAGCTGCTGAGGTTATTATGAAGGAGACTCCTCAATCTCTCCCCTCACCTGAGGCATGGTGGCCGTCAGGTTAAACCATCTGTAGACGTTTCTGTTTAATGAGAGAACAGCCCTGCGGTCCGATAGGACTATGGTGATTTTACCTCTTTTTAAACCTGTCCCAATATTTCTGTTTTATTAAAGCTGAAAGAACTGCGGATGCTGTAAATCAGGAGCAAAAACAAAGTTGCTGGAAAAGCTCAGCAGGTCTGGCAGCATCTGTGGAGGAGAAAACAGAGTTAATGTTTCGGGTCTGCTGCCTCTTCCTCAGAACCTTCCTTCTGAGGATGGGTCACTGGACCCAAAGCGTTAATTCTTGTTTTTTCCCTTCACAGATGCTGCCAGATCTGCCAAGCTTTTCCAGCAACTTTATTTTTGATCTCTCTTATTAGTATGTCACAATTTCTTTTATGTGTTTAGACTAGTGTTACTATATTTGAAGTGCTCTGTACTTGTTGCTGTTGCATTATATGTATCCTGTGTGTGTTTCAGGATCTGTGGAAAGCAATCAATGCAAATTAAACTAAGTCACGGAAGTGAGATGATGGTGAGGTTCCACTCTAATGAGGCAGAATCGGATCGGGGATTTTCTGCTACCTTTGAGTCTTACGACCCAAGTACATGTAAGTGGCAGAGCGGCAATTAAAGGTGTAGGGGCAGGTGAGAAAAATGGTGGGAAGTTACAAGGAGGTGATGTATGGAATGATTAAAGCAGCCCAAACTCACTTTGCCTGTTATGCCTCTTAAGTTTCATGTGATGGCCTAGTGGTATTATCGCTGGACTATTAATTGAGAGACCTGGATAACATTCTGGCCCATTTCAGTGATGGGTTCGAATCCCATCATGGCAGATGGTGGAATTTGAATTCAATAAAATATCTTGAATTAAGAATCTAATGATGACAACTGATCCATTGTTGATTGTTAGGAAAAACCCATCTGGTTCACTAATGTCCTTAAGAGAAGGAAACTGCCATCCTTACCAAGCCTGGCCTACATATGACTCCAGACCCACAGCAATGTGGTTGACTATCAACTGCCCTCTGGGCAATTAGGGATGGGCAATAAATGCTGCCTAGCCAGCGACGCCCTCATTCTGTTAATGAATAAAAATTTAATGTAACATACACATACTCACAGTTGTTCTATCTCTGTCTTGACTCCCAGTGACTGTATGTCTCCCTGATTTTAATTGCTCCACTATTAGTGACTGCCTTGAAATGTAACTTTTGGTTATTTGTCTATATTTGCTTTGATAACGCTGCTATAAAGTGCATTGTGTTTGCTTACTGCATGAACTACTAGCAGTAACAGTTTATTGAGATCTGAGAACTGATGGATCTTGTCCTGCTCTCTCTCTCCATCCCCCAATACACATACACCCGATAGCCTGTACCGACAAATTTGCTTGCAAGAACGGCAATTGTATTGGGAAGGACCTGAAGTGTGATGGCTGGAACGATTGTGGGGACCACAGCGATGAAATTGGCTGCAGTGAGTGTTCTTTTTAGCATCGTACTGGCAGTAAAATGTTGTATTTTGGTGAGGGTAAGCTTGTACCTGTGTAATTACAGGTGTTGGGGGTGTCATATAATTATGAGAAACATACTATACATGGTCTACCTTGAATGAGGAATGAAAACTCTGGGATAGATCTAGCATCCTGTGAAAAATTGGCAAAAGCCAGCGGAGCAGGAAGAGTGGATGAGAAAGCATACACAATGAAAAATGCTGTATAAAATATAACAGCATGAGTTTGGACATCTCAAGTTCCTACCAAAAGATGATAACCTGAGATAACTTAATTTGTGCAAAATACTGCATCCTGAGTACTATTGATCATTCAGCTCTCTCTTTGAGGGATGATGCTCTCTGAGGGTGTGATGTAAGATCAGGAACAGATTCTATGAAGTGGCAACAGTTGTGTAGGAGAGAATTTTTTTCTTCCTTAATTATTTGGCTAGTGATTTGGAACATGCTTTTCCCTGTGTCTCCATTGATCCCAATGCTTTAATTGTTTTCTAGAATGAATTTAAAATGTCGCATAATGAGGTTGCAATACAGGAATAGACTTACCTTATCTGTGGCTCGTGCTTTTAACTTTGAATTAGAAAATTTGTTTAGCTGTTCCTTAAAACTATACATCTTTCTGTTTTCAACAATACAGAAGACTCATACAAAACTGCTAACTTTCTATGCTCCAGTCCAGTCATCCGCATCCCTTCATTGTTGCTGGCTTGAAATTCTGGAACTCCCTCCCTAATTGCACTGTGGGTGTACCTAAACCACACATAGCAGCAGTTCCAGAAGTAAGCTTGCCGTCACTTTCTCAAGGAAACTGAGGGATCCAGCCAGCAAAGCCATCACTTTTTTTATTCATTTATGGCATGTGGATGTTGCTGTCTGGTCCAGCATTTATAGCCCATCCCTAATTGCCCTTGAAAGGCTGATGAGCTCTGCCTTGAACTGCTGCCGTCCATTTGCTGTAGGTAGGTTCACAATGTTGTTGGGTGGGAGGCAATTCCAAGATTTTTGACCCAGCGACACTAAAGGCAATATAATTTCAAGTCAGGATGGTGAGTGGCTTGGAGGAGGATCCAGCAGGTGGTGTTCTTATGTATCTGCTACCTTGTCCTTGTAGATGGTAGTTGTCATGGTTTTGGAAGATACTGTCTTAGGAACTCAGTGAATTTCTGCAGCGCATCTTGAGAATAGTACACACCGTTGCGTGGTGGAAGGAGTAAATATTTGTGGATGTGGTGACTATCTAGCAGGCTGCTATGTCCTGGATGGTGTCAGGCTTCTTGTATTGTTGGAGCTACACTCATCCAGGTAAGTGGGAAATATTCCATCATACTCCTGATTTGTGTTTTGTAGATGGTGGACAGGTTTTGGGACGTGAGTTGAACACTTCAGGAATTCTCACTTCTGACATGATGTTGTAGCCACAGTATGGCTAGTCCAGCTCAGTTTTTGGTCAGTGGTAAACCCAGGATATAGATGGTGGAAGAATCTGCAATTGTAATGCTGTTGAATGTCAAGGATGATTGGCTCGTTCTTGCTTATTGGAGGTGGTCATTGCCTGGTAATAAGAGCATAAGGAACAGGAGCAAGCCATTTGACCCCTCGAGCCTGCTCTGCCTTTCAATAGGATTGTGGCTGATCCAATGACATTCCTCACATCTACATTTCTGCCCTTTCCCCATAATCCTTGATTTCCCCTATTGACCAAGAATCTATCTCAGCCTTAAATATACACAAGGACTTTGGCCCCACAGCCTTGATGTCAAGGGCAGCACTCTTGCACCATTTAGAATTCAGTTCTTTTATCCATGTTTGAACCAAGGCAGTAATGAAGCTAAAAGCTGACAGGCCCTGACGGAACCCAAACAGACCATTAGTGAGCAGGTTGTTGCTAAACAAGTGCTGTTTGATAGTACTGTTGATGACACCTTCCATCACTATATTGCTAATTGAGAATATGCTACAGGGGTGGTAGTTGGCCGGGTTAAATTGTTCTGCAATTTGGTGCACAGGACGTAGAATTATACCACACAGAAAAGACCCTTCAGCTTATCGAGCCTGTACCACTAAAAGTGTGCTAATCCCAATTTCCGGCATATCCTTGAAGTACTCATCCAAATATTTTTAAAGCTTGTAAGGTTTCAAAGCCTCCACTATGTTCCCAGGCACTGCATTCCAGATTCCCACCACTCAGAGTAAAAATGTTTTGAGCCAAATCCTCTCTGAATCTCCTGCCCCTTACCCTGAAACTATGCCCCTTCGTGATTGATGCCTCAACCAATGGGAACAGCTGCTCTCTATTTACTCTGCCCATACCCCTCATAATCTTATACACCTCAATCACGTCCCCACTCAGTCTTCCTTGCTCTAAAGAAAACCGTCCAAGTCTGTCTAGTCTCTCCTTCTGGTTCAATTTCTCCATCCCAAGCAACGTCCTGGTGAACCTCCTCTATATTCTGTCTAGTGCTGTCACATCCTTCCTATAGTGAGGTGACCAGAACTGCATGCAATACTTCAATTGTGGCCTGACCATCTCCCTGTACAATTCCAATGTTACCTCCTTGCTGTTATACTCTGTGCCATCACTGATGAAAGCGAGCGTCCCTTATGCCACCTTAACTGTCCCACTCACGTGCTTTGCTGACTTCAGGGATCTGTGAATATTTACTCCAAGGGCCTTCTGTTCCGCTAAGCTATCCACGATTTTGCCATTCATTAAATACTCCCTCATTTGTTTCTTCCAAAGTGCATCACCTTGCACTTATTGGGTTAAATACCATCTGCCCATCTGACCAACCTGTCTATATCTTCCTATAACCTACAACTTTACAAATCTTGGTACCCTCTCCAAATTTGTTTTACAGTCCCATCACATTTTCATCTATCATTTATGTATATAACAAAGATTAAGGGTCCCAGTACTGATCCATGTGGTAACTGTTGGACACCAGCCTCCAGTCACACAAACAACTTTCTATCACTACCCTTTGTGTCCTATTATTAAGCCAGTTTAAGTCTCTCACCGAGTTTCCCTCAATTCTATGCGCTTTAACCTTAACCAATATAAATTATAACAACTGAACTTCTCTCATCTACACACTTGATCACATTTTCAAAAAAATTCTAAAAAATTGGTTAGACATGACCTCCCTCTGTCACAGCCATGCTGACGATCCCAAATTAACCTTTGCCTGTCCAAGTGGGTATTAATTCGCTCCTTCAGAATTTTCTCCAATAGTTTCCCTACCACTGACATGAGACTGGCCAGTCTATGATTTCTTGGTTTGTCTCTACCACCCCTCTTTAAAAGTGAAACGATGTTAGTTGTTCTTCAGTCCTTTCGCACTTACCCTGTGGCCAGAGAGGAATTAAACAAAGACTTGCCTGGGTAAGTTTCCACATTGTCACACAGATGCCAGTGTTGTCACTGTACTGGAGCAGCTTGAGCACAGTGAGCTGAATAAATATTAAGAAAAAAAGAAAAAGCAGCTTGTGTTTTTGTCCAACTGCTCTCTTTTTATACCCTGGATGACATATCAATATTTCTTACAATAGGATTGGTCCTATGTTGTCAAAACCATCATACTTAAATTTAATAGGTTTTTGGTATCTAAGTGCCTGGTTCAAATTGATTGGCTAAATTTAAAACTTGTGGTCTTGGTAAAAACTGCTGCTTGGTCTGCTACCTGTGTGGTCTTTTGATACAAATGTTTCAATTCGGGTGCTGTCTGTATACTTCAAAACTTCCAAGCTGCTGCTCACAGACATCCATTTTAAATCTCAAAGCGCAGAAAAAGCACATGATCTTTTAAAGGGACCGCGCAATGCTACCCCCCCATTAGCATTTTACAAACACAAAGTTCTAACTTCCTGCCTCCCAATCCACAAGTACTCTACCCAACTTTGCAACATATCGAACCTAAATTCTTTTGTCATTCAGTGGCCTCAGCATTGTGTGAAGTTGCAAATGAATAGACAAAAACCTGATCAGTAATGTAGAGTAAACTGGGGTTTATATGTTGGCCTCTTCCTCCTAGATTGTCTCGTGCTGGAATGATGAACATGATAATATTAAAATAAAATCCTTCGCATGCTGGAAATTTGATATAAAAATAGTGGTGAAAAACTATACACTGGCAGCGTCGGTGCCAAGAGCAACATTGCTGTTGTTTCAATTGGAAAATCAGTTCTTTGGCATAGGCTCTTCCATCTTTACAACCAACTAATCTGGATAATTGTAAGTTAATCCACTTGGTCAGGCAAAACAAGGCAATAGAATCCATTGTGAATGGTAGGACACTAAGAAGTGCCAGAGGAACCTTGATGTGAATGTTCACTGGTTCCTTAAGTTGGATACGGGGTTTAAGAAGGCATGTGGTATACTTGTCATTACTAGCCAAAGCATCGAGTTTAGGAGCAGGAAGGTTGTGACTGAGCTGTATGAAATGTTGGTTAGGCTATGGCTAGAGTACTATGGGCAGTCTGGAATCCACATTATAGGAAGGTTGTGAATGCACTGCAGGGGGTGCAGAGGGGATTTACGGGATGTGCTAGGGCTAGAGAATTTTGGCTATGAAGAGAGATTGGGTTGGATTGTTTTTCTTAGAGTGGAGGAGATTGACAGGGCACACGATGAGATGTATTAAATTGAGGGGCATAGATAGGGTGGACAAAAAGCAAGTTTTCCCCTTGACAGGGATCGTTGACCTGGAACCTATTTAAGGACAGGGCCGGAAGTTTAGAAGGGATGTGAGGAAAAGATTTTTCACATAGCGGGTGTTAGGAATCAGGAAACATTCTCCCTATAAGAATGGTAGAGGCAGAAACCCTCAAGCATGTAAGAAGTATATTGAGTGCACTTGCGACGCCAAGGCATATTATGACAATGGAATTAGAATAGTTAGGTTGTTTGACTGATGCATACTTGATAGGCCAAAAGGGCCTTTTTCTGTGCCATACACCTCGATGACTCTATAACACCTATAATAAGAAACTTATTTTCTTTTGTTTGAGACATCTGTTCCAACTGAGAAGATACATCTTAATTCAAGATGCAATTTTGGAGCTGAAAGCCGGTTCTTTTGTGCATCTAGAAGTTTTCTTGTCAATTTTTGAATCATGTTGAAAATTTAGAAGCAATTTATCATTGCACTCCTGATTGAAATAGCCTAAACACTGAGTCACACCTTGATAAATTTCAATATTTGCTTCTGTGGAAAGAGATGAATTGATTTTTTGTTTTACCATAGCAGTATAACAGAATCTTATAAATGCTTGTTGGCATGAAATACATTCAACTGTGAATCCATTAACTTTGCAAAGTCAAATTAATGCTTGATATTATTCTTCCTTCTATTGTCTTAAGTACAAGAATAATTGTCCTTAAGTAATTCCTTCAAAGATGCAGAGGTTCTGCAGGTCAGTGGTGAGATTCTCCATTGAAAACTGGATTAGCACAGGATATTCTGATCTCTCTCAAAGCAGATTTTGACTTGGTTTATAATGATGAATTAAAATATCACTGATTTACTACAAGAATAAATTGCATTTATATAGAACATAGCATAGTATAGCGCAGGAACAGGCCCACAATGTTGTGCCAAACATGACACCAAACTAAACTAGTTCCTTCTGTCTGTCCTTGGCCCATATCCCTCCATTTCTTGCATATTCATATACTTATCTAAAAGTCCCTTAAACGCCCCTATCGTATCTACCTCCACCACTATCCTTGGCTGCACCTCCCAAACGACTCCTGCAAGCTGCGTAACAAAACTTGTTATCATATCTCCTTTGAACCTTTCCCCTCTCACCTTAAATGCATGCCCCCTGGTTTTAAACATTTCAACTCTGGGAAAAAGATTCTGACCGTCAACTTATTTATATATCTCATAATTTTGTAGCCTTCTATCAAGTCTCCCTCAGTCTCCATTGGTCCAGAGAAAGCAACCCACATTTTTTTCTAGCCCCTCCTTACAGTTCATACCCTCTAGCACCTACTCTCAGCACATTAAAACATTCCTAGGTATTTCATAACAGTAATTTCAAACAGATATTGACACCATTAGGATAGGTGACCAAATGTGATCACTATAGATTGACCTAAGAGTGGCTAGACAGATTTAGGGTGGAATTTCAGTGTTTAGGGAATTAGCAGTCAAAGACTAATTCACTACTTTAGTGAAAATGGAGGGTAGGTTATGTCCACTGTGCAGATTCCTAATATAGGCAGGTAGCTCCATCTATCGGCAGAAAGTAAGCAGTGATGTTCTTAAACTTCTGTCTCTGTGCCTGCTGTTCCTCTTTCTCTTAGTTAGTAATAGTTAATTTTGCTGAACATTTTGGAAAAACTGCTACCAAAAGAAGGCAGTTGAACTTGACAGATGATTCTAGATATAATTCTATCTATTAAGTCAAACAAACTAAGGCAAGTACACTGCTCCTTATGATCTGATCAGACAGGGCTTTGTAGACTTTTTTTTAAATCATCCTGATCTGATATATTATGACACAATTCTGGAACAGGTGGGACTTGAACTCAGGCCATCCAGCACAAAGGTAGGTACAGTACCATTGCATCCCAAGTGCCCAAGACAGAGCTGGGCACAGTGTAATGGTTATGCAGAACAGATGGGTGAGAGTGAGGTTATCGATGATGGGCTAACTAGGAGATCATCTGTTTTGAATCTTAGAAAGGCAAATCAGAATATCTTCTGAACAGTGATAAACCAGTAACTGGAGTAGCAAAGGAATTTAATTGACTATGTATACACAATGTACACTAACGAGAAATAATCAACAACAGTGCAGAACAAGTGAGATTTATAAAGTGAACAAAATGCTTCAATTCTAATTTGAAGAACTGTGTTCTGTTTTGTACACATCAGTTTTTTATGCGTACCTTAGATCAGATTATGAGGACATGTTGCACAAACTCAATTTGTCTTTCCTTGAATTTTGATCTGATTCAAAAGTTTAAAATGTTAGATTTTAGTGTGGTGGAAATTCTTCTGCAGAAATCCAGAACAAAATAGTAATCTTAAAATCAGGGCTGTCACTTGGGGATGATGTCAGAAAACACATAATTGACACACTAGGTTGTCAAAATCGAGAAATCATTTCCACAAAAGAACAGCGAAGTAACCCTGGGTGTGGTTGATGGATTCATAGTGTTGTGTTACTGATTTCTTCTCCCTCCATCGCAGATTGCAACAAAGATCAGTTCAAGTGTAACATCGGTCTGTGTAAATCCCTGTTTTGGAGATGTGATGGTGTTGATGACTGTGGTGATAATAGTGATGAGATAAATTGCCGTAAGTACCTCGATCCCTAGGAAGTTGATCACCATTGTAGCTTCAATAACTCTTTGATCTGTTCTCCAGCCTGCCACACTCTACCACAATTCTTATTGGTTCAGTAACTTCCTCACTCCACTTCTTTCATTGGCCCTCCCTCTAACTTCTCTCTCATCTGTTTTTTTGTGCCTCTGATCCACACCCCCTTCCACTCTCTCTGTTATCACTTCTACCCTGGCAGGATTCCAGGTCTCTCTTGTTCACTCTTTACTTCCATCCTAACTTCCCATTTATTCTTTAGTGGGATGTGGCCATTTCTGCATCAGCCAGTTTACTAGCTTATATTTTCCATCCCAAAATCCATTTGGTGGTGCCTTTTGTAACTACCTGTGGAGTAAGCTGTTCCCACTTTCAATTTTACTTTCTCTCCCATTTTCTTCTACATAAGGCCACCAAGTGTATTTTTGGAGGGAGAATGACACTGGAATAACTTCATGTTTGGTCATTTCTGTATTTTTCAGAGTGTGATGCTGAAGAGATGAAATGTGCAAATGGAAAGTGTATCCCTAAGGAACAAAAATGCAATCAAGTTAATGAGTGTGGAGACGGAAGTGATGAGAAAGATTGCAAGAGTGGTAAGCAGCAGGATCTCACTCCTGAGCTGTACCTTCCCTAGAAGTGTTTGGGACAAAGTAGAGGCACTACCATGTATCTAACCGTATGTTGTACCTGTACTGGGAGTGTTGGGCACTGTCATTTTCTTCTTTCACTTCGTTGCAGACTTCTAAAAGAAGTATTGAGTAGTGAAGAGATAAAAGGTACTGCAGATGCTGGAGAATCCGAGATAACGTGGCGTGGGGCTGGATGAACACAGCAGGCCAAGCAGCATCATAGGAGCAGGAAAACTTGACGTTTCGGGCCGAGACCCTTCATCAGAAATGGGGGAGGGGAAGAGGGTTCTGAAATAAATAGGGAGAGAGGGGGAGGCGGATAGAGGAGAGGATAGGTGGAGAGGAGGAAGACAAGTCGAAGAGGCGGGGATGGAGCCAGTAAGGGTGAGTGTAGGTGGGGGGGTAGGGAGGACGTCCAGTCCCTATACATCTGCATTCCCCATGCAGATGGCGTAAAGGCCCTCCGCTTCTTCCTGTCCCGCAGGCCTGACCAGTCCCCCTCCACTGACACCCTCATCCGCTTAGCCGAACTTGTCCTCACCCTCAACAACTTCTCTTTCAATTCCTCCCACTTCCTACAGACAAAGGGGGTGGCCATGGGTACCTGCATGGGCCCAAGCTATGCCTGCCTCTTTGTAGGTTACGTGGAACAATCCATCTTCCGTACCTACACTGGCCCTAAACCCCACCTCTTCCTCCGTTACGTTGATGACTGCATTGGCGCCGCCTCATGCTCCCACGAGGAGCTCGAACAGTTCATCCACTTCACCAACACCTTCCACCCCAACCTGAAGTTCACCTGGACCATCTCCAACACTTCTCTCTCCTTCCTGGACCTCTCTGTCTCCATCTCGGGTAACCACCAAGAAACAGATGTCCATTTCAAGCCCACTGACTACCACAGCTACCTGGAATACACCTCCTCCCACCCACCTTCCTGCAAAAATGCCATCCCCTATTCCCAATTCCTTCGCCTCCGCCGCATCTGCTCCCAGGATGAGACATTCCACTCCTGTACATCTCAGATGTCCTCATTCTTCAAGGACCGCAACTTCCCCCCCACAGTGGTCGAGAACGCCCTCGACCGTGTCTCCCGATTTCCCGTAACACATCCCTCACGCCCCGTCCCCGCAATAATAACCAAAAAAGAACCCCCTCGTCCTCACGTACCACCCCACCAACCTCCGGATCCAACGCATCATCCTCCGACACTTCCGCCATCTGCAATCAGACCCCACCACCAAAGACATTTTTCCCTCCCCACCCTTATCTGCCTTCTGGAGGGACCACTCCCTCCGCGACTCCCTTGTCCGCTCCACACTCCCCTCCAGCCCCAACACACCCGGCACTTTTCCCTGCAACCACAGGAAGTGCTACACCTGCCTCCACACCTCCTCCCTCACTCCAATCTCAGGCCCCAAGAAGACTTTCCACATCAGGCAGATGTTCACCTGCACATCTGCCAATGTGGTATACTGCATCCGCTGCACCCGTTGTGGCTCCCTCTACATCGGGGAAACCAAGCGGAGGCTTGGGGACCGCTTTGCAGAATGCCTGCGCTCAGTTCGCAACAAACAACTGCGCCTCCCAGTCGCGAACCATTTCAACTCCCCCTCCCATTCCTCAGACGACATGTCCATCCTGGGCCTCCTGCAATGCCACAGTGATGCCACCCGAAGGCTGCAGGAACAGCAAATCATATTCAGCCTGGGAACCCTGCAGCCCAATGGTATCAATGTGGATTTCACAAGCTTCAAAATCTCCCCTCCCCCAACCGCATCCCAAAACCAGCCCAGCTCATCTCCACCTCCCTAACCTGTTTTTCCTCTCACCTGTCCCCTCCTCCCACCTCAAGCCCCACCCCCATCTCCTATCTACTAACATCATCCCGCCCCCTTGACCTGTCCGTCCTCCCTGGACTGACCTATCTCCTCCCTACCCCTCACCTACACTCACCTTTACTGGCTCCATCCCCGCCTCTTCGACTTGTCTGCCTCCTCTCCACCTATCCTCTCCTCTATCCATCCTCTATCTGCCTCTCCCTCTCTCCCTATTTATTTCAGAACCCTCTTCCCCTCCCCCATTTCTGATGAAGTGTCTCGGCCCGAAACGTCAAGTTTTCCTGCTCCTATGATGCTGCTTGGCCTGCTGTGTTCATCCAGCCCCACGCCATGTTATCTCTTTATTGAGTAGTGAAGCTGATTTGCTGGCTGTTGAATAATTAGATGTTTATTTTTTCTTTGTAGAACCAAGTTCAGTACCCTGCACCTCTAACACCTACAAATGCAAGAATGGTCTCTGCGTCCAAAAGAAAAATCCAGAGTGTGATGGAACAAAAGATTGTGAAGATGGTTCAGATGAGCAGAATTGCAGTAAGTGTTCATTGCTACATCACAGCCTTTTAGGTGTTCCTTGACATTGAAAGTTGAACTAAATCTTTTCCATTCCTTCGATCCTGCATCACCATTTAATAAGATCTGGTTGTGATATTGGATATCACTGGCCTAAATATCCAGAGGTAATGCTCCAGGACATGGATTCAAATCCCACCATTGCAGCAGAAATTCAAGTAACAAGATTTGAAATTCAAAGCTAGTTAAGGTGACCATGAAACATAGTCACAAACTGAGAGAATCATAGAGTCATACAGGCCTTTCAACCCACCATGTCTGTGCTGACCAACAAACTGTACTAATCCAATTTGTCCACATTTAGTTCATAGCCTATTACGCCCTGGCATTTTAAGTGCTCATCCAATTACTGGTCAAATGTTTTGAGAGTACCTGCCTCTACCACTGTCTCAGGCAGTGTGTTCCTATTTCCACCACCCTCTGGGTGAAAAAACAATTTCTCAGAATTTGTCTAAAACACTTACTTCTCACCTTAAACTTTATGCCCTGTGGTCTCAGACCCCACGGGGAAAGTATTTTCATGATCTACCCTATCTATGCCATTCATAATTTTGAATACCTCAATCAGATCTCCCCCACAGCTTTCTCTGCTCCAGGAAAAATAAACCCAGTCTATCCAATCGCTCCTCATAACAATGTCTTTTAAAATTCTATTTGCTAATATCCTTAGGGAAGGAAATCTGTTTCTACCTGATCTGGATCACAGCAGTATGTTTGATCCTTAACTGTCCTCTGAAATAGCCTAGCAAGCTCCTTGGTTCAACAGCAATTATGGGTGGGGTTTGTCAGTGTTGCCTGGTTATCACCCTTGACAACAGTTATTGGCTCAGCACAAAGAGGAAAAAAATCAAGTCTGTATCAACAGTCAATCAACTTTATTGATTAGTTAAAACAGATATACAATTCACACCATTTGGTTCAGAAAGGGTTAAAAGCAGGCATGCAATTCATACAAAAGACTAAAATCTACGTGCGACTAAAATCTATGTGCGCACCCACTAGTTTTCTCAGACATTCCATTGAACAGTCACAGAAAATAAAGGCTAAAATCCAAGAGTAGGAACTCAGGTTGGCCAGGCGATTCCCAGACTCTCTGTGTAATCTTCACACTTCCAAGCGTAAGGTCCTCAACTTCAGCAAAAGTTGATCTCCAGAGTTTTTGCTGCTGGTGTGCCCGAAATTCTTTTTCGATTATCTTCCCGAGCCGCAGTGTCTTTTCCTCATTGGTCATCTGGCGAGCTTGTATTTTTCAGCTATAGGCTCACTCCAAGGACACTGTTAGGATTACCTCATTCCTGTTCCACCAAATAAGGATTTACACCTCGTGTCATTCCTGTGAGCTGAGTCAGTTCGAACTTGTTCCAGCCAGCACAAGACTGTGGCTAGGGCTTGGGTAACTTCAGTTCACAAGTTTTTATGTGTGAGCGGCCCCTGGCCATCATAATCTTCCTTTCATTCTGCTAACCGCTCATGGAATCGCCTTCAACCTCCAGTGGGTCTCTTACATCTGCATTATGTATATATATTTTAAAAAGTTTATTTACCTTTTTAAAACAAATCTAACTACTTGATTCATACAATCCCTTTTATAATAACAGTCATCCCTTCTGTTTTGTTAGAACTTCAACTTCTAGCTTTCATATAATTTCATTTTTCCACCTTCTGAACTGGTACATGTTGAGTATTACATTTTAACAGTGTACATAAAATCAATATTATAGCCACAATACTCCAAAAACTCAGGTCATGCAAAACCTCATTTACCTTATTGGCATGAGTTATTGTTTTGGTGTGTTTAGTTTAATAGATTATCTCCTTTGCCTCTGGCACAATTTGTGTCCAGTCTGCTGTTAGGTGTGGAATTGGTGGCAACGTACCTCAACAGATCTTGATCGGTATTGGTGCATTGAATCATAAGATTTTCCTTCATGAGCACTTGTAAACCTGGCTGAGGCAAGGTTCGTCCCCCACTAAGCAGATCTGAGGTCACGTTTTTCACGGCTACATTTGTCGCTTCAAAGGGCACTGTTTCTGTTCCTTGGTATAGTTCGTAGTTGCTGTCACTATGTAGTGCGTCTGCCCCACAAATGCATATTGCAAAAAGAAACTGTCTATTCCCTGTGAATAATCAATGAATAATTTTCACAAGTACTGAAAATGCAATTTGTAAGTTTCTGTCCTGTCATTTCTTCTGGGGAGCTCCAATGAACCCTTCCTGATGACATTTAATATTAAGTTGATGTTGTCTGTTGTGAATTCACCTGATTTTAACTACAATGGACCTACATTTGTCTTCACCAGTCTTTTTCTCTTCATATATCTATAGAAGCTTTTAAAGTCCATTTTAATGTTTTCTGCAAGCTTACTTTCATATCCTATTTTCCCTTTCTGAATTAAATCCTTTGTCCTCTTTTGCTGAATTTTAAATTTCTCCCAGTCCTCAGGTTTGCTGCTTTTTCTGGCCCATTTATATGCCTTCTTTTTGGCTGTAACACTTCCCCTGATTTCCCTTCTTAGCCATGGTTGAGTCACCTTCCCTGTTTAATCTTACGCCAGATAGAGATGTATAATTGTTAAAGTTCATCCATGTGTTCTTTAAATATCTGCCATTGTCTATCCACCATCAACCCCTTAAGTACCCTTGGCCGGCTTATCCTAGCCAATGCTTGCCTCATACTGTCAAATTTAGCTTTCTTTAAGTTCAGGACCTGAGTTTCAGATTTAATTGTGTCACTCTCCATCTTAATGAAGAATTCTACCATATTGTGGTCACTCTTCCTCAAAGGATCTTGCACCACAATGTTGCTAATTAATCCTTATTATACAATACCCTGTCCAGGATTGCTTGCTCTTTAGTTGGTTCCTCAACATATTGGTCAAGAAAATCATCCCGCATACATTCCAGGAAATCCTCCCACATTGCATTGCTACAAGTTTGGTTAGTCCAGTCACATGCAGATTGAAGTCACCCTACTGCATGCATCTCTAATTTCCTGTTTGATACAGTCCCCAATATCACAACTACTGTTTGGTGGTCTGTTTGTAACTCCCACTAACGTCTTTTTCCCTACGATGTTCTGCAGCTCCACCCATACTGATTGCGCATCTTCTGGGCTAATGTCCTCCCTTACTGTTGTGTTAATCTCCTTTTTAACCAGTTGCACTACCCCACCTCCCTTTCCTTTCCATCTATCTTTCCTGAAAATTGAATAACCCTGGACGTTGAGTTCCCATTGTTGGTCGCCCTGGAGCCAGATTTCTGTGACCCCAATTACATCATATCCATTAATAACTGTTTGCACAGTTAATTCATTCACCTTATTACAAAGGCTCCTCGCACTGCGACACAGAGCTTTTGGGCTCACTTTTTTGAAAGTGATTGCCCTTTCAGAATCATTGTGAAGTGTAGCCCTTTTTGATTTTTGTCTTTGATTTCTCTGCCTTCCACTTCCACTTTTTCCCTTACTGTCCTTTGTTTCTGTCCCCACGGTACTTTCTCCTGACCTCCTGCATTGGTTCCCAGACCCCTGCCATATTAGTTTAAACCCTCTCCAATAGCACTAGCAAATTCTATTTTCATAAACTACTTCTTCACACTCGCTGCTGTATTCACACTCTTCCTGTGGTGTGGCACCCAGAACTGTACACAATGTTCCAGCTGATGTTGAATCAATGTCTTGTATACATTTATCACAACCTCCTTGCTTTTGGCCTCTGTTTCTCTTTTTATGAAGCCATGTATACTTTGAAAGATTTTCGTGCCTTCTACAAAAAGGGATACAGGTGGGAAAGGAAGTTGGATGGGGTTCAGTGATTGTGAGAGGGTGGAGTCATGGATGGTGTTCAATGTGTGAGGTAGAGGATGGAGACATAGATGGGTACAGTGAGAGAGTGAAGTACTGTGAGAGAAGGGGAATGTTGAGCTGACATTTGGGGAAATCATTATCCAGTTTGTTGCCTGGAAATGGTATCTCATTTTATATTTCACAATTGCATCTTAAAAAGCTTTATTTTTGTTTATTTTAAAATTAACCCGAAGACATAATTTTTGAGTTAACCCATCATTTTGTCTTGTAGCTTGATGTGAATAAATTTGAGTTACAAAGATGGGAGCAGAATGTTGTTCCAGACCTGTTCTTTAAATTTGAGTTTTGTTTCTGCTTATATTCACAATGCCTAGGAGGGGCAGCATATCACTACATCCAGAATTGTTTTGATTTGATCAGGGAAGGAGCATGTGATCTGGCTCTGTGCTGAAGAATTAAGATCTTTATACCATTAGGTCACATGCCATGATATGCTGATAAATATATGTATATTACAGAAGCTGTGAACTCTGATTGCTCAAACTCAGATTTCTGGTTTGTCTACAGGTTGTGGATATCGGCCATATAGGCATTCTCGTATTGTGGGAGGTGTGGCTGCTGAGCCTGGTGAATGGCCATGGCAGGTCAGCCTCCATTTGAAGAAGTCGGGAAACGTGTGTGGAGCCTCATTGATATCTGAACACTGGCTTGTATCAGCTGCACATTGTTTCCAGAACACAAGAGAGATCAAGTGAGTGCTCAACTAATTGCTGAGACTGAGAATCTCTGTCAGTGCAGCAGATACGGAATTGAGAGTTCTCTGTTTAGAATTATGGATTTTCTCATCTCTATATACAGAGTTGGGGAAGGCGGAGTAGAGGATACAGAGGGAGGTGAAGACAAAGTGATAATGGAGTGAGGGAAGAAGCGGAGAATAACTGAATGCGAGACCAAGGGGACAAGGTGCAAATACTGGTCTTACCAGCAATGCCTATATCCTGCAAAAGAACAAAGCAAAAGAAAAGCTATTCATATTGTTTTGAGTAGTTTTTATGAGCTTTCTGGAGATTGTTTTCTTTACCATTGCACTCTTAACATTTGCAATTTTGCAGTCCTTTGGGACAGCCTCTAAACCTCAGGAAGATTGGAAAATCGTCTTTTACAATGTCTTCAGTAACTTCTGCCTTGAGTTTAAAAAAAACTCAAAAGTACTCATTCAGTACTGTGCCTCTGCCTCCATGTACATGTTCCACACTTCCTTTATTTAAAAATATATTCTTTATTATTTCTATACCTGGGTACATTTGCAAACAAAACTGGAAGCTGCCAGTACAGGTGAAACAAAAAGTTTAATAAAGTGTAAAGAATCCTAGGCTTTGAGAGGCAAAGAATAAAAGCCAGGGTTTTATGTTAGTCCTGTTATGTTAGTCCAAAACTGCCTGTGTGCTAATGCTAATCCTGTATAAAGCGACCAAGTTATGTTAGTTCCTGTATAAAACAGCTAGTATGTCATCCTTAACTTGTTTAAAACAACCACAGTGCTATGCTAATCATGTATCAAACAGCCTCCACATTAATATACATCCCGTATAAAACAACCTGGGTACTATGCTAAAGGGTATAAAATAGCCAGGGTATTCCTGTTTAAAACAGCTGGGTGTTACTGTCATCCTGTGAAAAACTAGGTTGTTATGCTGTTTCTGTATAAAACAACCAAGGTGTTTATCCTGCATAAAACAGCCAAGGTGTTGTGCTAATCGTGTACAAAACAACAGTGTTGCTATGTTAATCCTGTATAAAACAATTATGATGCCAGAAAACTGAAGGTTTGCTAATGTGGTGCCACTATTTAAGAAAGGTGGCAAGGAAAAGCCAGGGAACCATAGACCAGTGAGCCTGACATCAGTGGTGGGCAAGCTGTTGGAGGGAATCCCGAGGGACAGGATTTACATGTATTTTGAAAGGTAAGCACTGATTTAGGGATAGTCAACTGGCTTTGTGTGTAAAAAACTTTCTCTCAGTAACTTGGTTGAGATTTTTAAAGAAGTAATGAAGAGGATTGATGAGGGCAAATTGGTTGATGTGATTGATATGGACTTCAGTAAGGCATTTAACAAGGTTCCTCATAGACTGTTTAGCAAGGTTCAATTACATTGGAATACAGGGAGAACTAACAATTTGGATACAGAACTGGCTCGAAGGTAGAGGGTAGTGGAGGGTTGCTTTCAAACTGAAGGCCTGTAACCAGTGGTGTGCCACAAGGATCGGTGCTGAGTCCACCGCATTTCATCATTTATGTCAATGATTTGGTTCTGAACTTAGAAGGTATGGTTAGTAAGTTTGCAGATGACACCAAAATTGGAGGTGTGGTGGACAGCAAAGGAGGTTACCTCAGAGTTGAATAGGATCTTGATCAGAATGGTAGATGGAGTTTAAGTTAAATGAATGTGGGGTGCTGCATTTCAGAAAGGCAAATTAGGGCAGGACGTATACACTCAATGATAAGGTCATGGGGTGTGTTGCTCAACAAAGACACTGTGGGGTGCAAGTTCATAGTTCCTTGAAAGTGGAGTCGCAGGGGGATAGGATTGTGAAGGAGGAGTTTGATATGCTTGTCTTTATTACCTAATGTCAAAAGCAGAAATTACTGGTAAAGCTCAGCAGGTCCGGCAGAATCTGTGGAGAGAAATCAGAGGTAATGTTTCAAGTCATTTCATCTTTCCTTACCTAGTGTCGCTGCTCTATCCTTTTCTCCGTAATCTTGCAGTTATTCCTTCTCAGTTAATCAATCAATTTCCTCTTTAAAGCCTTGATTGACCATGCCTTTGCCCCATGCTTAGGCAGTGCATTCCAATCCTAATTCACTCACTGTATCAATTGTTTTATCTTGTGTCGCCATTGCTTATCTTACCAGTTGCCTAAAATCTGAGGCTTCTAGTTCTTGATCCTTCCACCAATGGGAACAATTTCTCTCTTTGTATTTAATCCTGATCTGTCATGATTTTGAACACCTCTACCAAATGTCCTCTGAATCTTCTCTTCAAGGAGAATGATAAGTCCAAGCATATCATATGTTTTATTTATGCTCACGCAACCTGACCTGCTATCTTCAACAATTCATGCACATCTACTCCCAGATCCCTTTGCTTCTGCACTCCCTTTATATCATTTCGCACTTCTTTGCATAAAATGTAATCTGCCTCACTTCCACCAGTTCTACCAACTTTATCTGTCCTTTTGAGATTCCACACTATCTTCCTTACAGTTTATAACGCTTCCAAGTTTTGTACCATATGTACATTTGTGGTCTGTACACCAAGGTCTAGAAAATTAATATATATGAGGAGGAACTTCAGGGGTCCCTGGGAATTTCACAGTAAAAGTTCATCCTGTCCAAAAAAGTTTTTTCACTACTTGTTTCATGCCACTGAGACAGTTTTATATACATGTGGCTACAATCCCTTTTCATTCCATGAGTTATAATTTCATTCTCAAATCTGCAGCATGGCATTATCAAATATCAATAGCCTTTTGAAAGTCAGTGTAGACTACATCAACGGCATTACCCTCATTAACTTTCTCTGTTATCTCTTAAAAAAATCTCCAGCAAGTAATTGTGCTTTGCCCTTAACAAATCCATTCTAGCTTTGCTTGGGTTTGACCCACATTTTCTCACATGATTTAATCTTGTTCTGAATTATCGTTTCTAAAAGTTTCACCACCACTGAGATTAAATGGATAGCCTGCAGCTGTTGCCTTCAGCAGTTGAGTGCAAGAAAGGTTGGAACATTGCAGCCAGTGCCTTTGCAGTTTCCATCTGTCATTATTCCATCTGGATGCATTTCATTAACTCACAGTAGCTTATCAATGTTAAACTATCAACAGTTTATTGAAAGTCACCACCTCAACAATTTTTAACACTTCATTGCCTGAAACTCCTTTTTTTAATATGGCTTGGGTGACATCAACTTCCTTGATAAACGTGTGCCAAGTATTCATTTAATACCTGTATTAAGCTGCCTGCCTCCATGCCCCTTTTGATCCCTCAACAGGTCCACTCCCCTTCCTACTACTTGTTTACATCGTATATACCATAAGGAGAAATAATGCTAGTATGAAAGGAAAGGAGTGGGGAAGTCAATGAAGTGAATTGCTTTTCAAAAGGGACAGCACAGATTTAATGGGCCAAATGATTTTCTGTGCTGAACATTCCAGAACAGTCTACAGCTAAAAATGCATTCCGTGGTGGTATGTATGTTACTGCTTCTGTTTTATGTGCCTTTAGATCTAAGGCCAAAAATTCTCATTCTATGGTTTGGTAATGTGAATATATCTTTTGTACCTGGCACCATCAATAACTTATCAGTTTACCAGTTCCCTCTGCTCCAGATAACATTTAAGAGATTTTTTTTAAAATCTCTTGAAGTATTATAGCATACAAGGTTGCAGGCCAAGAGCTGGAAATGGGAGTACAGTAGACAGGTCCTTGATGAGTGGAGGTGATGCTATAATTTCTGATTCTGTGATCTCATTTGAAATATTTCAGCCATGAGGACCACCATTGTCCTTGACTAACCAGTTCTCTATACTTGTGTCTCGTAGATATTCTGATCCGAGTCTCTGGGTTGCATATCTTGGGCTGCATGTTCAGTTGCAGTTGAATGATCAAGTGGCAAAGAAACAGATCAAACAGATCATTGTTCATGAGTCTTACAGTCGACAAACATTCGATAATGATATTGCTCTGTTGGAGTTAGCTAGTCCTGTAACCTTCTCGAGTGTCATTCAGCCCATCTGCCTCCCAGATGCATCTCACAACTTCCCCGTTGGGAAAACTGTCACGGTCACTGGCTGGGGAAGATTGAGTGAAGGTGGTGAGTTAAGCAATCAGCTTGCAACACCTGCTTCTGTTACAGTTCTTTCGTTTGTGCTGTTTGATCCAACTTGATGATCTGCACTAAAGCAGAAATGTTGATGCCAGCAGCCGCTCCATCTCATGCATGTTCTGAGATTTTGGGTTGAGGTATTGGCTTGTAATGCTGACAAGAGTTAAACAATCACTTGGAATGTGGAGAAGTCTCTGACAGGTGGATGATGGGTGGTTTTTCCCTACCCAGAATATCACAGTCTTTGCAATAAGTTACCAGCTCATGCAATGGATGTATATATTGTAAAAGAAGAGCTGAACAAATTCAAAAGGCTGTTCAAACGAGATTCACTAGGCTGGTTCTTGGGACAGAGGGATGGCTTATCAAGTATGGCTGAACAGGTTAGGCCTTTATTCACTAGAAGTTAGAAGAATGAAGGGGTCATCTTACTGAATCATACAAGTTTCTGAGGGGCTTTTTTGACAGGG
Source organism: Ginglymostoma cirratum (assembly GCA_024137785.1). Lineage (NCBI taxonomy): Eukaryota > Metazoa > Chordata > Chondrichthyes > Orectolobiformes > Ginglymostomatidae > Ginglymostoma > Ginglymostoma cirratum. The sequence continues at coordinate 39,388,291 of JAHRHZ010000041.1, forward strand.
TAGATGTTGAAAATAAAGGCAAAATACTGCAGATGGAAGTCCGAAACAAACATACAATGCTAGTGAAACTCAGCAGATCTGGCAGCATCTGTGGAAAGAGAAATAGTCAAAATTTTGAGTCAGTCATGACTCCTCTTTAGAACTTGAAGAATTAAGCCAAATTTAAAACATTGACTCTAATTCTGGAACATATTACATAATAAGAGGGCATACATTTAAAACCAGGATGCGAAGGAATTTCTTCTGCAAGTGTAATGAATTTTTGGAATTCTCAAATCCCAGAGAGTTGTGAGGCTAAATTACTAAGTATTTTAAAAAGGAGGTATTGTGAAATGTGAAGCAGCAGAAGACTGAGGAGTTGGTATGACAAAGGAGTTGAGGTCTGGGGCTGATCAACCATGACCTTGAGGAGCCACAGAGCAGGTATGAGGGGCTGAATGGCCTACTTCTGCTCTTAGTTCTTAGCTTGTGGAACAGGCTGGTATGATTGCTTATGGTTGATAGATTTGCTTTCTTGGAACCCTGATTTAACTGACATAGCTGTGGTGCATTCCTGCAAGGAACCTGGAAGAATTGTGTGTAATATCCTCCCTCTTCCCTTCTCTTGTAGGTCCTGAGGCCACAGTCTTGCAGAAGGCTGAGTTACGAATCATGAAGAATCAGGTCTGTAATTCATTTCTGAGCACCGTTGTGACCTCCCGCATGTTGTGCGCTGGATTCTTGAGTGGAGGCATTGATGCATGTCAGGTAAGGCGACCCTCCAGCACTCTGCCAATCTCTTTCACATACACCACCTGGCAGTAGGTTAGGTAAAGCCAGTCCCTGGTAACACCCATACCCACACCAAATATGGACTTCCAGGCTTGGTCACTTCAGAACGCTCGTCCCACAGAAATTTCTCCCATTGAGGCCATCAGCGCAAGTTTGCAATATTTCATTTCCTCTTGCAGCAGTAAGACTGAGAAGGACACAATTCAAACCTTCAGTGTGGAGAGAGCTGATTAATCAATTATTTGTATGATCCTCCTGCAAACCATCCTCCTCTTTGATCTGAATATTGGAATATGCAAATAATTAATAGCCATTAGTATTAATTTTGCTTTGACATTTTTCCAAACAAATATATATAATTATTACCTTCTGTTTCCTCATTGAGCCATTTTCCAAAATTAAAAAAGCAGGAGGAGGACTGCAGTGGTTCAAAAAGGCAGCTCACGACCACCTTCTCAAGGGCAACTAGGGATGGGCAACAAATGCTGGCCAGCCAGTGACGCCCACATCCCACAGATGAAAAAGTACCTGCTGTCCTTGACAAATCTGTAATCATTGGCATTTTTTCACCATTTCATTGCTTCCATTACTGAACTGAAGGGAGGGGTTCGGAGAGAAGGGTTACTGTCTGGGCAGAGGATTGGTGTGTCAGAAGGAAAGATATAGACCATGAGATATAGGGGCAGAATTAGGCCATTCAGCTCATCAAGTCTGTTCTGCTATTCAATCATGGCTGATGAGTTTCTCAACCCCATTCTCCTGCCTTCTCCCCATAGTTCTTGATTACCTTACTAATCGAGAACCAATCTATGTGCCTTAAATATACTCAATGACTAGGCCTCCACAGCCTTCTGCGGCAACAAATTCCACAGAGTAACCACCTCTGGCTGAAGAAACTCCTCCTCATCTCAGTTCTAAAGGGTTGTCCCTTCACCCTGAGGCTGGGCCCCCTGGTCCTAGTCTCTCCTACAAGTGGAAACATCATCTCCACGTCAACTCTGTCCAAGCTCCTCAGTATCATATAAGTTTCAATCAAATGTCCTCTCATCCTTCTAAACTTCATCAATGTAGACACAAAGTCCTCAGCGGCTTCGCATGCGACAAACCCTTCATCCCTGGGAACATTCTTGTAAATGTCTCCTGAATCCCCTACGATTCTAGCACACCTTTCCCTAGATATGGGGACCCAAACTGTACTCAATATTCTAATTGTGATCTGACCAGAGAATTACACAGCCTCAGCAGTACATTTCTGCTCTTGTGCTCTAGCCCTCTTGAAATGAATACCAACATTGCATTTGCCATCCGAACTGCCAGCTGAACCTGCATGTCAACCTTAAGAGAACCCTGAACTAGGATTCCCAAGTCCCTTTGCATTTCACATTTCCAAAGCCTTTCCCCATTTCCTAATTTGTCTATTGTTCCTATTAAAGTGCATAACCTCTCACTTCCCCACATTGTATTCCTTCTGTTACTTCTTTGCCCACTCTCCAAACCTGTCCAAGTCTTCTTTTAGCCTCCCCACTTCCTCACCACTGCCTGCTGCTTCAACTCTCTGTGTCATCTGCAAACTTAGCAACAATCCCCTCATTTCCTTTGACCTGATTGTTAATGTATAATGTAAACAGTTGTGGTCCCAACATTGACCCTGTGGAACTCCACAAATCACCAACTGCCATTGTGAAAAATACCCCTTTATATCTACTCTGTGCCTTCTGCCAGTCACTCAATCCTCTATCCATGCCAGTACCTTGCCCCTCACATCCTGGGCTCTTATCCTATCTGGCAGGCTCCTGTGTGAAACTTTGTGAAAGGCCTTCTTAAAATCCAAATAGATCATGTCCACTGGCTCTACTTTGTCTAACTTGCTGTTACCTCCTCAAAGAATTCTCCCGGATTAATCGGGCATGATCTCCCCTTGGTGAAGCTGTGCTGACTCCACCCAATTTTACCATGCGCTTCTAAGTACTCTGCAATCTTAATTGTGGACCGTAAAATCTTAGCAAAGATCAGGTTAAACTAATTGGCCTTTAGTTTCCTATCTTCTGCCTCCCTCTCTTCTTGAATAGGGGTAAATACATTAGCCACTTTCCAGTGCTCTGGGACCCTCCCTGATTCCTGTAAGATCACCACCAATGCATCTACAATTTTAGCTATCTGCTTCAGAAATCTAGGTGTAGCCCAGCCTTCTGTGTCATTTATCTGTCTTCAGACTTCACAGCTTTCCCAGCACCACCACCTTAGTGATTACCACTATATACTCACCTCTGTCCCCTGACTGTTTTGAAGATCGGGGTATGTTGCTTGTGTCTTCCACTATGAAAACTGACACAAAGTACCTATTCAGTTCTTCTGCTATTTACATTCCCCATTGTTATTTCCCCAGCTTCGTTTTCAAGTGGTGCAATATCCACTCGTGCCTCTCTCTTACCTTTTAAATATCTGAAAAAAATTTTGCTATTTTCTTTTATGTTACTATCTATGTTACTCTATATTTTGTTTTACCCTCTCCCCTTATTGCTTTTTCAGTTATCCTCTGTTTTTAAAGACTTCCTAATCCTGTGGCTTCGCAGTAATCTTCTTCACATTCTGTGCTTTTTCTTTGGTTTTATGCCATCCCTGACTTGTCAGCTATGGTTGCCTCAACCTCCCTTTAATGTGTTTCTTATTCCTTGAGATAAACTAATGCTATGCCTCCTGGAATACCCTCAGAAACTCGTGACACTGCTGAGTAAGGTTCACTTGATGTATCACCTGCTCCCCTGGCTAGAACATAGAACATAGAACACCACTAGTAACTGAACTCCAGGATGAACATTTCCCATCAACCACCACCCTCTGTCTTCTTCCAGCTAGCCAATTTCTGATCCAAACCGCTAAATCACCCTCAATCCCATTTCTCCGAATTTTCTGCAATAGCCTACCATGGGGAACCTTATCAAATGCTTTACTGAAATCCATATACACCACATCAACCGCTTTACCCTCATCCACCTGTTTAGTCACCTTCTCAAAGAACTCAATAAGGTTTGTGAGGCACGACCTACACTTCACAAAACCGTGTTGACTACCCCTAATCAAAATATTCCTTTCTAGATGATTATAAATCCTATCTCTTATAATCCTTTCCAACACTTTATCCACAACCCCGAAGTAAGGCTAATGGGTTGAGTCGCTGTTGGTGGTCAATCTGGAGGCAGTAGCTTTGTAGAAAGCTGGACGTGGATTAGTATTTCTCCAAATTCTGAGATCGTTTAATCCTTGCTGAATGACGCACTAGGTAGTTCTGGAAATGGAGAATTCAACGGACAATGCTGTGAAACCTAAGCTTTCAACAGTGGATATTTTCAGTTTAGTGACTAGACTTTTATTCAGTTGTTGTTTATTAGCCTTGATGCTAATTGTTTCACTTTTTTTTCAGGGTGACTCTGGAGGGCCCTTGTCCAGTGTGGAGAGTAATGGAAAGGTGTTCTTAGCTGGAATTGTCAGCTGGGGAGATGGATGTGCGAGAAGGAATAAACCAGGAGTCTACACTAGAGCTGAAAAATTTCGAGGGTGGATCAGGGAGCACTCTGGAGTTTAGTGTGCGCTGACTGTCAACTCAACCATATGCTGAGTATTTGGAATTTCACTCCACCCTGGGTCACCAGCTGCGTTGATCCATCAGAGGACTGAAGTTAAGAGCACACTTTCACTTTCGCCTGTGCCAATTGATTTCTGGTACTGAAGCTCTTTTCCAACTTGTAAATAATGTACAAAATACCATGAAGGCATTCCCATGAGTGAAGATGTTCTGTGGGACGTTTGGCTACTTAACATGTTACTAAACCAATAAATACTCTCGGTGTGTAATGGGCATGTAAACAATGAGAAGATTGACCTGGGATATTCCAGAACGCCCATCCTCCCACTTCCACACAACTCCGTCCGTAAATTAGTGGGATCCATGGAGTGCACTGGAGTGGGCAAGGACAGATGGACTAAACTGGGCAGGTGGGTTTGATGTACTGCACTGGGTGGTGTAGGATGTATGGGATTGTGTTGGTCGGGGGAAGCAGACTGCATTGGGAGTTAAAGGACACGCAAACTGTGCTGGGGAAGAGTGTGTCAGCCTGCAATGCCTTACGATCTTGTCAGTTATCTTTGTAAAATAATTACGGATTCTCTGATGTAACAATATTTTCCATTTGTTTTTAATGTTTATTTTGATTGTATGTGTTACACTTGATCAGAAAACTGCTGGGTCCCAGAATTATTTTCCCAGGATTAAATACTGGCACTTCCTGCCAATTACTGAAGAATTCTATTGATTCTGTAATGAGGGTATGATGGTTGATTTTTCTAACTTTGTTTAACTAGATTGGCAGAAGTGACAAGTTTAAGAATGAGTAACTGAGAGTGACCTCATTACTGTCATGACTTGTTAATTCAAGAATCATGCATTCTACTCAAAATTTCAGCTACTTTGCATGATGGAACTATGTCCAACACTTAATATGGAAATGTGTAAAGCAGGCTCCTACTCTGCCTATTTTGGCCTCTCTTTACTGGAGTTGGAACTTCTTGGTGCTCCCTGAGCAGACAGCTGGCATCAGTCAGACATTCAAGATGTCATTTGCTTCTCTGACCTTTGATTTCATACAGGAAGCACAGGAGGAAATGTCTGGAAACAAAAGAGTGCATGTGTTAGGTTAGTCAGAGTTTCCAATGTATGAATTCTGATGGCCACCCAGGTCAGATAACTAAGAATGGTGACAGCAACTGAGAACTTCCTATAGTCAAAAGATCATCTTCAATCTAGATAGATAAAGCAAAACTGACCACTTGAATAAATCAGACTCTCTCGTGAGGCAAGTTTTAAAAGAAATAATTGGTTTAGCTGCTCAGTCAACCCCTTTATTGGCACAGGGCTCTGTTGGGTCTGTGTGAAAGATGTGGATCAAAGAAATGAAAGTGCCTTCTTTATACAATGTGTCTGCTGTTTTAAATCCTGCTCTCTGATTTCACACTACAGGTTCTTGCTCAGCACTCTTTTTATATTAAAATTTTTCTACACAAAATGAACAGAATAATTAACTTCTGTCTTATTTGGTGTTTGGTCATTTCCATTCATGGAATCATTGCATCCCTACAGTGTTAATGCCGCCTTTTTGGTCCATCGAGTCCACATTGACCCTCCAAAGAGCATCCCACCCAGACCTGCTGCTGTCCCTGTAACCCTGCATTTCCAGTGGCTAATCTAACCTGCACATCCCCGGACACTATAGGCAATTTAGCATGGCCAACCCACCTTACCTGCATGTCTTTGGATTGTGGGAGGAAGCCGGAGCACCCGGAAGAAACCCACACAGGCATGGCATGGGGAGAGTATGCAAGCTCCACACAGACAGTTGCCTGAGGGAGGAATCGAACCTAGGCCCTGGCACTTTGAGGCAGCAGTGCTGCCCACTAAGCCACCGTGTAATTTAACAGGATGCTATTAGTTTTAACATGTCTGGAGCTGTATCAAGTCTTCAGATCTTAATACTTCCTTTTCCTTCATTCTGTCATGGGATGTGGGTATCACACAGTAGGCCAGCCATTTATTGCCCATACTTAATCGCCTAGAAGACCGTTACCAGTTAGCCATATTGCTGTGAATATGGGGTCACGTGGGCTGACTGGGTAAGGATGACAGATTTCATTCCCTAAAGATTCTTAGTGAAACAGATCGGTTTCTATGACTGTTGAAAATGGACACTATTAGATTAACTTCCCATATTTTCAGATTTTTATTGAAATCAAATTCCGCTTTCTGCTATAGAGGCAATCAATCTTGTGGATACACAACAGATTTCAGTCTGTTGCCAGCTTGAAAATGACCAAGCTTGTGATCTTCCCAAAATTGATTTGGGCTCTGGATGACTTGTCTGGTGACATTACTACACTGCAGTGGTTGAACAGAAACCCCCAGCTGCCATCCTAGTAATGGACTACAGTTTGAGTCATCTCACTGGTAGGAGGTGTGTAACAACCTATTAATGAAGCCATGAATTGATTAATTACTGAGGGTGCAATAGCTGATTGAACTTAAATTGAGATCCTGAATTATTTAGCTAGTGTTATCACTACAGCTGTTGTGAAATCAGTTTTGGGACATTTACAGGCTTGGTAATTTGCATGCTGGCAACAAACTGAAATATATTGGATTGTTGTTTTAAAAAATAGAAGCAACAGTTCAGCCTGCATCTAACTGCACCCTTGGAAGTAGCTTCTTTCAGCACCCTTACGTAAAGGACAAGGCAGCAGATACAGGGGAAAACCACCACCAAGTTCCCCACCAAGTCACATGTTGGCATGTCTTGGAACTGTATTTCCATTCATGTGCTGTCACTGGGTAGAAATCCTGGATTCCCTTCCTAACAGATCTTTGAGTATATCTGCATCATGTGGACTGAAGTAGTTCAAAAAGGCAGGTCAGCACCACCTTCTCAAGGGAACAAACATGCCCACATCCCATCAAACTATATTTTCAAAAATCCTAGCGAAATATTAACTGCGAGTCATACAGCACGGAAACAGACCCTTCAGTCCAACCAGTCCATGCCGACTGTAATCCCTGACTAAAACAGTCCCACCTGCCTGTGCTTGGCTCATATCCCTCCAAACATCTCCTAATCATATACTTATCTAAATGTCTGTTAAACATTGTAACTGTAGCTGCATCCGCCACTTCCTCAGGAAGATCATTCCAAATATGAGCAACTCGGTAAAGAAAATTGCCTTTCATGTCTTTTTTTAAATCTTTCTCCTCTCACCTTAAAAATATGCCCCCGAGTTTTGGACTCCCCCCTCCCTAGGGAAAAGACAACCGCCATTCACCTTATCCATACCCCTCATTATTTTATAAACCTTTATAACGTCACCTCTGAACCTACCACACAGTGAAAAAACTTCCAGCCTATCCAGCTTCTTCTTATAACTCAAAACCTCCTTTCCCTGCAACATCCTGGAAAATTTCTTCTGAACCCTCTCCAGCTTAATAAAATCCTTACTATAACAGTGACCAGAACTGGACACAGTACTCCAGCAGAGGCCTCACCAAAATCCTGTACAACTTCACATAATGTCCCAACTCCTACATTCAAAGGTCTGAGCAATGAAGGCAAGCGTGCTCAATGCCTTCTTACTATTTAATGTGTGATACAAACTTCAAACAATTATGTACCTGAAACCCTTGGTCTCTCTGTTCTACAATACTGCCGAAGACCTTTTAATTGTCCTTGTTTGCTTTACCAGAATGTAATACCTCACTTTTACCCAAATTAAACTCCATTTGCCACTCTTCAATTCATTGACCCAACTGATCAAGATTTCTTTGTGATCTTAGATAACCTCCTTCACTGTCCACTATACCACCAATCTTGACAAATCAGAATAATAGAAAAATATTAAATTAAATTCCAGTGAGAGAGGCATTAGTTAAGGAACGGAATGTCAGCCTGGTCATTTAAAATCATTTCAATGGGCCAATATCCCAGCCTCCTTAATCATAATCACTGGTTTTATACTGTTACTCCTGGGAGATCTATCAGCATCTGTGGGGAAAAAAACGAGTTCTGAAGTGGTGTCACCAGAATTGAAACATTAATTCTGCTTTCTCTCTACAGATGCTGTCAGACTTGCTGGGTTTCTCCAGCAATTTCTATTTTTGTGTCAAATACTTATTGCTGAGCACATGGTGGAAGACAGGAAATAGACTATATGCTGGAGGGGAAGGACTTCAAAGTCCATCAAAATCGGATCTGTACTGGCTGCAGTCTGAAGGCTACAATTGCTTAAGCAACCCTGCAGCAGATAGCGAGCAAATCAACAGGGCCAATTCAATGGTTTGGTCACCATATAGCCCTATTTCATCCACATTTTACCTCGTGTGGCACTGTGCTAAGTAAAATAAGTTTAGAACAGATTTCTTATTTGTATTAGCAGTTAATATACAATTAGAAAATATGCCGCTTGTAGTGATTTTGGTATCTGGAAGCTGTGGATAGCAGTCTGTCCCAGATTGCAGCATCTTCATGAAATGACGACTTTGAATACACTAAGCTCAGTTGTTTAGTTTCAGCCTGAGTTGGAGATGCATTGAGTGTAGGGGTGGAATTTCTAAATGGTTTTTCCAGAGCAGAGTCACAAAGCTTAGTGCAGTAAGCAGACTGAAAGACTTTTGATCAGCAAGGAAGGAAGAATTGCAGACACAACCAGTTCAACAGAAGCTCAACACCTAGGGCTAAAGCAGTGGTTAGAAAGGATGTTGATGGAAGAATTGAGAATCAGAAAGTACTCACTTAAGATGATTGATGAATGAGGCAAGGAAAGGCTTTTTAAAGCAGGCAGTGGTTGCAATCTGAACTGTCTGCCTGTGACAGAAACAGTTCAATTGTGGATTTGAAAAGAGAACGGGCAGCAGATTTGGGATGAGTTAGTATTGTTGACAGGCAACATAGACTGAATACATACCTTCTGTGCTGGGATTGCCTCCATGTTGTAAAGTAGTTGGTTGTTAATATTTTTAATTTGACAAGATGTTCAGGATGATAGCAGTCAGCATGGACGTGTTAAAAGGAAATAAATGTTTCTTATTGATGCGATCAAGTTCTTTGAAGTATGGAGAGAGTTGGTGAGAATAGTGCAGTTGATGTTGTGTGCTATGGATAGATTTTCAGAGGGTATTTGACAATGAGCTTGTTAGCAAAAGTAAAGTATTAGGATTAAAAGGACAGTGGCACAGTGGAAATAAAATTGTACAAGTGACTGAAACCAGGGATTGAAAATGAAAACTAAAATAACTGCAGATGCTATAAATGAAGAACAAAAGTGGAAGTTGCTGGAAAAGCTCAGCAGGCCTAGCAGCATCTATGAAGAAAATATCAGTTAACGTTTCGAGTCCAGACAGTTCCGAGAAGGGGTCACTGGACCCGAAACAATAACTGTGATTTTTTTTTTTCTTCACAGATGCTGCTGGCTCTGCTGAGCTTTTCCAGCAACTTCTATTGATTGAGTAATGAATACTAGTTTCTCAGACAAGGGGAAGGTATAAATGATGTGTAGTATGTTCCACCACCTGGAACTAAACTTTCACAGAACTGTCTTTTCCTGTGAAATGTCTGGATCCTTCTCTCTCTGTGTGACCTGGGGAAGAATGCACAGTTTTTCTAGTTATGAAAACTCTCACAAGTCAACTGTTCATACATCACTGTAATAACAGCTGAGGACATACAACCCCCTTCCATAGAGAGATTAATTGATATTAATTTAAGGGTGGAAAGGGTTATGGTATTTTGCCATGTAGACATTTAGATGAAAGTTCAAATGTTGAATAATTATTGGACCCTTTAGGATCTTCACAACTTTAATCATCACTTCAATTTCCACAAGTGATCCCAAATGTAACCTCCCCAGTTCCTCTGTGAACCCCTCCTTCCAGACCTCTCCCCTCTGGCACTCCACCTTGTCCCACCAGAGGTTACTTACCCTATTGCATGCCTCTTGACCCTAGTCACTTTTGCATTGCTCCTCAGCTATAACCCTTCCCACAGTAATGCCAAATTTGGTAAAACTAAAGAACTGATCATCAACTTCAAAAAGAAAGGAAGAGAACACGTCCTCACCTACATCAATGGAACTGAGGTTGAGAGAGTGAAGAGCATCAAGTTCCTCGGATTGATGATAACTGATGAGCTGTCCTGGGCTTCCCACGTAAGTGCAACAGTCAAGAAGGCACAACAATACCTCCTCTTCCTCAGGCGGCTCAGGAAATTTGGCATGTCCATAAGGTCCCTCACCAACTTCTACAGATGCAGCATTGAAAGCATACTGTCCGATTTCATAATGGCCTAGTATGGCAACTGCTCTGCCCACAACCGTAAGAAACTACAGAAGGTGGTGTGCACAGCCCAGGCCATCACGGAAGCCAACCTTCCATTTATGGAGTCTATTTACGCGGCTCACTGTCGCAGAAAGGTGACCAACATCATCATTGACCTATCGCACCCTGGTAATGACCTCCTACAACCTCTTCCGTCAGGCAGAAGATACAGAAGCCTGAACACACACAAGCAGATTCAGGAACAGCTTCTTTCCGGCTGTTATCAGAGTAATGAATGGACTCGAGCCTCAAATAAATGTAACCTGCAATGTAACCTGTATGCCTCTAAGACTTTTTGATCTGTACATCCTTTGTTTGCTGTGATCTGCCTGTACCGCTCGTAAACAGAACTTTTCACTGTATTTTGGTACACATGACAATAAATAAGCAAACTTTATGATAATTTTATGTGCCAAAATGATCAAACCTATCAAAAACCATAAACATCAAAGCATTGTTAACACCATCACACTAACAACCCATCACACCAAGTTCTATCAAACGCCTCCCCTTTTCCAATCTATTCATGATAAATTAACTTTTTTAAATGGCTTCATAAAATGAACTTGACTGGGACTTGTTTAGTGCCAGATGCTTGGCTGTGGAGGGAATTTGTTAGGTGTATCCAGGAGGGTTTCTTGAAGCAATTTAAATAGTCCAACTAGGGAAGGAGCTAGACCAGAGCTGGTATTGGAGAATAAGCCTAGCTAGGTGATTGAAGTTTCAGTAGAGGGACACTTTGGGAACAATGACCATAATTCTGTAAATATTAAGTTACTTGTCGATAAGGATAAGAGTAGTCCTCAGGTAAAACTATAAAATGAGGCAAGGTTAACTATGGCAATATTAGGCAAGAACTGGGGAATGTAAAATGGGGCAGCTGTTTGAGGGTAAATCCACATGTGGCAGTGGGAATCTCTTAAAGGCCAGTTGATTAAAGTTCAGGACCAGCATGTTCCTGTGAAAATGAAGGATAAGGATAGCAAGATTACTAAAACTTGGATGATGGGAAATTGTGAGCTTAGTCAATAATAAAAAAAGGCGTACTTAAGGCTAATGAAAATCAAGACAGACCAGGCCCTTAAAGAATATAAAAAAAGCAGAAAGAACTTAAAGAAGGTGTTAGGGCTAAAAGGGACCATGAAATGTCCTTGGCAAATCCCAAGGAGCTTCATATATACATAAGGAGCAAGAGGGTAGCTAGGGAAAGGGTAGGTCCGCAGGGAATTTGTCTGGAGCTGGATGAAGTGGGTGAGGTCCTTAACAAATATTTTGCATCTGTATTTGCAAAGGCAAAGGACATGTTGGATGGTGAGTCTTGAGAGGGGTATGTTGATAGTCTAGAACATGTGTTGGGCATTTTGAAAAGCTTTAAGGTGTTTCAGATGGGCAACAGGGATAATCCAGGAAATTAAAGACTGCTAAGCCTTATGTCACTGGTAAGGAAATTATGCGAGAATATTCTTAGGGACAGGATTTACTTACATTTGGAAACGCATGGACATTTTAGCAATAGACAACATGGCTTTGTGTGGGGGAGGTTGTGTCTCACAAACTTGATTGAGTTTATTGAGGAAGTGGCAAAGATGATTAATGAGGGCAGGTCAGTGGATATTGTCTGCCTGGACTTTAGCAAGGCCTTTGACAAGGTCGCTCATGGCAGGCTGATAGAAAAAGTGAAGTCACATAGGATTCCAGTGAGCTGGTAAGATGGACACAGAATTGACTTGATCATTAAAGACAGGGAGTAAATGTTTCTTTTTGCCTCGAAGTCTGTGACCAGTGATGTTCTACATGGTTCAGTTTTGGGACCCCTGTTGTTTGTAATATATATAAATGATGGAGGAGAACATAGATTGATAGGTTTGTGGGTGACACAAAAATTGGGGAGCTGCAGATAGTGAGGAAGATTATCAGAGGATAGAGCAGGATATAGGCTGGAGACCTGGCTAGAGTAATAGCAGATAGAGTTTAATCTGGAAAAGTGCGAGATGATGCATTTTGGGAGGTCTAATGTGGGAGGGAAGTCTACAGTAAGTGGCAGAACCCTTAGTAGTATTAACATATAGAGGGATCTAGGCATGTAGCTCCACAGTTTCCTGAATGTGCAATACAGGTGGTCAAGAAGGCATGTGGCATACTTGCCTTCATCAGTCAGACTATAACCTGGTGTCATGTGATTTTTGATCTTATCCACTCTAGTCCAACACCGGCACCTCCAATCTGTCGGTCAGGGCACAGATTATAAAAATTGGCATAACAAGGTGTAGAGCTGGATGAACACAGCAGGCCAAGCAGCATCAGAGGAGTAGGAAAGCTGACATTTCAGGCCTAGACCCTTCTTCAGAAATTCTCCAGCATCTGCAATACCTACTATCTCTGAAACAATTTTAACCCCACTGCGAAGCCTCTTCCAAGGATGCCTATCTTGAAGAAGTTACCCTCCTCCCTCCGGATTCCTGCTCCTCTGATGCTGCTTGGCCTGCAGAGTTCATCCAACTCTACATGTTGTTACCTCACATTGTCCAGCATCTGCAGTTCCTACTATCTCTTTAAAAATTGGCATGTCATGTTGCAACTGTGTAGAACTTTAGGTAGGCCACATTTGGAATATTGTGAACAGTTATGGTCAGCACACTACCTGAAAGATGTGGCTGTTTTGGAGAGGTTCCAGAAAAGGTTTATCAGGATGTTGCCTGGGTTGGAAAGAATTAGGTATGATAAGAGGTTAGAGAAATTTGGTTTTTTTTCATTTGAACATCGGGGGCTGAGGGATGATCTGATAAAAGTTTACAAAATTGACAGACATGGATAGAATGGATAATCAGAGTCTTTTTCCCAGTGTACAAATGTCAATTATGAGGGGACATAAATTTAAGGTAAAAAGGGAAATGTTTAAACAAGATCGAGAGGCAAGCTTTTTCACACAGAATGTGAAAAAAAGTGCCTTGAATGTGCTGCCAGAGGAGGTGGCAGAAGCAGATACGATAACAATGTTTAAGAGCATAGACCTGCAAGCACTTCCTTTTCTGTATTGTGAACTCTTTCCAAGACATAATTATTTATTTCCCTAACCTATCTCCTGTGGCTCCACACATAGATGGCCCCGTTGATCTAGGGGCCTTATTTTCTACCTAGTTACTCCTTCGTGCGTAATATACTTGTAGAATCTCTTTGGATTCTCCTTAACCTTATTTGCCATGTACCCTTATGTACCCTTTTTGCCCTCCTGATTTCCCTCTTAAGTGTACTCCTACACCCCATTGTCCTCAAAGGATTCACTCGATCTCCGCTATCTATTCCTGACATGCCTACTTTCTCTTGACCAGAGCCTAATTTCTCGAGTCATCCAGTGTTCCCTATTCCTGCCAACCTTGTTCTTCACACTAACAGGAACATACTGGCCCCAAACTCTTGTTATCTCCCTTTTGAAAGCCTCCCACTTGCCAGATGTCCATTTACCTGTGAAAAGCCTCCCCCAATCAACTTTTGCAAGTTCCTGTCTCATACCATCAAACTAGCGTTGCCCCAATTTAGAACTTTAACTTGTGATACAGGCCTGTCCTTTTTGAGAATTATTTCACAACTAATAGAATTATGGTCACTGGTTCCAAAGTGCTCTCCCACTAACGTTTCAGTCACTTGCCCTGCTTTATTTCCCAAGTCACAGGTTGAGTTTTGCCCTTTGTCTAGTATAGCCATCTACATATTGATTAAGAAAGTTTTCTTGAACACTTTGTCAAAGACATTGCTGGCTGACTAGCGTTTATTGCTCAACCCTAGCTGCCCTAGTCGCTCGTTAGGCCATTTTAGAGGGCAGTTGAAAGCTAACCACATTGTGAACCAGATCAATTTTTTTTTCAATAATCTGCAATGGTTCCATGGCCAAAGGTATATTTTCACATCCAGTTTTTTTTAAATTGAATTCAAATTCTACTATCTACCATAGTGGGATTCAAATTCAGATCTCTAGAACATTAGCTGACTTTCTGGATTAAGAGTCTAGCAATAATACCAATAGGCCATCGCATCCCTGTGAAAAAGGCAAGGAGTAGAGAGACTGTGTAGAGGCAAAGACTTTAAGGTTAGAAAGGCACTAGGTGTTCGTGCAGGCTTGATGGACTGAAGGGCCAGTTCCTGTCCTGTACTGTTCTTTGTTCGTGAGTTTGCTACCAGTTGTTCTAACTGGCAATAACTTGACTATTGAGCTGTATCGTGCTTAAAGGCATTTGGACTCAATGATGAAGTAAGTGGAGTGGGAACAAAGAACACAAACCTGGATTCACTGTAGATCCCTCTACCATGGGGAGATCCGTCCCATGTGCCCAGAGAAGCATTGCGAATTAAAACAAAGTTGCTGGAAAAGCCTAGCAGTGTCTGAGGAAGGGTCACCGGACCCGAAACGTTAACTCTGTTTTTTCTTTCACAGATGCTGCCAGACCAGCTGGGCTTTTCCAAAACTTTATTCTTTTTTCCTGATTTACAGCATCCGCAGTTCTTTCAGTTTTTATTAAGCATTGAAAATTAACCTGTTCAAACACATGAAGACCTGCAGCAGAAACTCATACCCCCTGAATAGACAGATGTCCTTGAATTGAGGAACAGCAAGCGATAACTCCTTAGATGACGAATCTGTAGTTTATTAAAAATTTTAGTATTGGAAGTGCTTTTACACGCAATTGAACTTTTTTTACCATCACCAAATCACCTGTGATATTTTTTCCTTTATTTATCACCACCATTAAATAACCTGTGTTTTCCATTTGATTAATTTACATATAAACCCTGGTAAAAGCACTGCAGACCACCAAAGGTGAGGCAGAGGTATGGCTAGAGGGTGGCTGCTGAATCAGTAATTAAATCTGAACACTCAATTCTCTTTTCCTTCCTTACTCCATTTAGGGTTGTAATTCTTTTTCAAAAAAGCTTCTAGCCAAAATGAACCACCTTGCCCAAATATGAGCTTTACTTTGACAATTAAAATCCTTTGAGCATGTTTATTCATGTCTTCTATTTTGTCACACAATCAATTTTGAAATCGTGCAAATTTTGACATCTTACTTCCAATTCCCGAAGATCGCAAAAGTTTACGCTCCTGTTCAGGGGAAAGCGAATAAATCTACAGACTATTACATGCCTGTCAGTGATAGAGTCAATTAGACAAAATCGATTATAAACTGAAAAATCACAGTTCAATAAAGGAAGTTGTTAGCAGTCAATCTCCTCTAGAATGTGTTCTAAACCTAGTGAAGTTCTTCCATTAGTTACAACACTGCATTTATCTGACAACTTGGAAAACTGCTCAGATATCTCCTGTATGTAAAAAGCAGGACAAATCCAAACCAAACAATTATTGCCCTAACAGTCTACTCTTGATCATCAGTGAAGTGATGGAAGATATCATCAACATTGCTACCAAGCAGCACCTGCTCAGCAGTCTCCTGCTCAGTGATGGCCACTTGGGTTCTGAGAGGGCAACTCAGCTCCTGGCCTCATTACAAACTTAGTTCAAACATGGACAAAAGAGCTGAATTCCAGAGATGAGGCGATACTGACAGCCCTTGACATCAAGACTACATTCGACTGAGTGTGGCATCAAGGAGCCCTAGCAAAACTGTAATCGATGGTCTCAGGGGGCAAACTCTCCACTGTTGGAGTCATACCTAGCACATAGGAAGATGGTCATGGTTGTTGAAGGTAGGTCACCTCAGCTCCAGGACATCTCTGTTGAAGTTCTTCATAGTAATGTACTCATCCCAACCATCTTCAGCTTCTTCAACAACAACCTTCCTTCCATCATAGAACATAGAACAGTACAGAGCAGGAATGGGCCCTTTGACCCACGATGTTGGTGTCCGAACATGACACCAAATTAAACTAATCCCTTCTGCCTGCCCTTGGTCTATATCTCTCCATTACTTGCACATTCATGTGCTTATCTAAAAGTCCCTTAAAAGCCCCTATCATATCTGCCTCCACCACCACCCCTGGCAGTGAGTTCCAGATTCCTACCACTCTCTGTTAAAAAGAACTTGCCCCTCACATCTTCTATGAACTTAACCAACTCACCTTAAATGCATGCCCTCTAGTATTAGACGCTTCAACTCTGGGCAAAAGATTCTGACAGTCAACAGTCAACAATTATGACCTATGCAGGTCATAATTTTATGCACTTCTAACAAGCCTCCCCTTAACATCCACTGCTCCAGAGAAAGCAACCTGAATTTTTCTAGCCTCTACTTATAGCTGATATCCTCTAATCTAAGCAGCAGCCTGGTAAACCTCTTCCGTACCCTCCTCAAAGCCTCCACGTCCTTCCCGTAATGTGGTGACTAGAATTGAACACAATACTCTTAAGTGTGGCCTCACCAAATTCTTATAAAACTGCAACGTGACATCCTGACTCTTGTACCCAATTTCCTGACCAATAAAGGCAAGCACGACATAGGCCTTCTTCACTGCCCTATCTACTTATGTGGCCACTTTCACGGAGCTAGTGTTGAACCCCAAGATTCCTCTGTACATCAATGCTGTTCAGGGTCCTGCCATTAACTGTATGCTTTTCCTTAATGTTTGATATTCCAAAGTGTAGTACCTCTCAGTCACTTGGATTAAGCTCCATCTGCCATTTCTCTACCCATATCAGCAAGAAATCTATATCCAGCTGCCCCCATTGATGCCTTCTTGCTTTCCTAATTACCTGCTTGTGTTCTTTACTGCTTTCTTTATATTCCTCACAAGCCCTATCCAATTCTTGTTTCTTAAACCATACATATACACGCAGAAAATACGTACAAAAGCAGGCCATTTGGCTCTTTGTGCCTGCACCACCATTCAATACTATCATGGCTGATCATGCAATCTCAAATGTCCCATTCACGCCCTCTCCCCATACTCCTTGAACCCTTTAGCCACAAGGTCCATGTTCAGCTCCCACTTGAACATATCTAATGAACTGGCCACAGCAGCTTCCTGTAGGAGAGAATTCCACATGTTCCCAACTCTCTGAGCAAAGAAACTCTTCTCCATCTCAGTCCTGAATGGCTTACTCCTTATTCTTTGACTGTGACCCCTTGTTCTGGACTTTCCCAATACTGGGAACATTCTTCCTGCATCTACCCTAACCAGTCCCATCAGGATTTTATATGTTTCTTTGAGATCCCCCTCATTCTCCTAAATTTTACCAATACAAGCCCAGTTGATCCAACCTTTCCACGTTATGTCAGTCCTGCCATCTGAGGAATCAGTCAGTTGAACCTTTGCTGGTCTCGCTCAATAACAAGAATGTTCTTCCTCAGACTAGGAGACCAAAACTGCAGACAATACTCAAGGTGAGGCCTCTCCAAGACCCTGTAAAATTACAGCAAGGCATCCTTACTCAGATACTCAAATCCTGTCACTATGAAGGCCAGCATGCCATTAGTTTCCCTCACTGCCTGCTGCACCCTCAAGCCAACCTTCAGCAACTGTTCCACCATGACAAGCAGGTCTCATTACACCTCATCTTCTCCTAAACATCCACCATTCAGATAATAATATGCCTCCCTGTTTTTGTGACCAAAGTGGATAACTTCACATTTATCCACATTATATTGCACTTGCCAACTATTTGCCCACTCAGCCAATATGCCCAAGTCACCCTGCAGCCTCTTAGTATCCTCCTCATAGCACACACTTACCCTCAGCTTAGTGTCGTCTGCAAATTTGGAGGTATGGCATTCAATTCCTTCATCCAAATCGTTAATGTATATTATGAACATCTGGGGTCTCAGCACCGAACACTGCAGTACCCCATTCTCGCTGCCTGTCACTCTGCAAAGGACCTATTTATTTCAACTCTCTGCTTCCTGTCTTCCAACCACTTCTCTATCCATGTCAATGCATTACCTCCGATACCATGAACTTTAATACACAACATCTACCGATTCACCAATATCTACTCTACTGGTCACATTCTCAAAAAACTCCAGGAGATTTGTCAAGCATGAACTCCCTTTAGAGAATCCATGCTGACTGGTACCAATTGTGTCAATGCTCATTTATTACATCCTTAATGATCGACTCCAGCAATTTCCTGCACCGCATATGTCAGGCTAACTGGCCTATAATTCGCCATTTACTCTCTCTTCCTTTTTTAAACAATGAAGTTACATTAGCTACTCTCCAGTCCATTGGAATACTTCCAGAGTCTACACAATGCTGGAAAATGATCACCAATTCATCTGCTATTTCTAGCCCCACTTCCTTAAGTACGCTGAGATGCTGAGCATTAAACCCTGGGGACTTATTGGGTTTTAATCCCATCAATTTCCCCAATATCATTTCCTGATTAATAGGTATTTCCTTGTGTTGCTTCTTCATGCTTGACCGTCTGTCCCCTAGCGTTTCCTGAAGATTATTTGTGTCTTCCTTAGTGAGGACAGATCCTAAGTATTTGTTGAACTGGTCTGCCGTTTCTTTGTTGTCTATTATAAATTCACCTGATTCTAACTACAAGGGACCTACATTTGTCTTCACCAGTCTTTTTCTCTTCACATGTCTATAGGAGCTTTTGCAGTCTGTTTCTTTCTTTCCTTTTGAATAAATTCACAACCTCCCTCATTATCCAACGGTCCCTTACCTTCCCATCCTTATCCTTCCTTCCTCCTTACTGGAACATGCAATCCTGGAATCTGATCAGCAGGTCTTTAAACAATTCCCACATGTCAAGTGTGGCCTTGCCTGATAACAGCTCCTCCTGATTAACACTTCCTAGCTCCTGCCTAATACTGACTTAATTTGCCCTCCCCCGATTTAGTACCTTTTCGCAAGTTTCTGACTTAACCTTATTTATAGCTAACTTAAAACTCAAAGAGTTGGGATCATTGTTTCCAAAATGCTCCCCCACTGAAAGGTCAGTCATCAGGCCAGGCTCATTAGCCAATATAAGGTCCAGTATGGCCCATCCTCCAGTTGGACTATCCACAAACTGTTTCAAAAAATCCTCTTGAGTGCACTTAACAAATTCTTCCCCATCTATGTTTCTTGGTCTCAGTGAATCCCAGTCAATATTGGAGTAGTTAAAGTCACCCACCATGACAACCCTGTTCTCATTGCCTCTTCCTATAACCTGCCTAGGTATTTATTCCTCAATGTCTCGGTGCCTGTTGAGGGGCCTATAGTATAATCCTATCAGAATGATTTGAACTATCTTATTTTTGAGCTTATTTTTGCTTTAGTAGATAAGCCCTCCAATATGTCCTCTCTGAGTGCATTTGTGACATCCTCCCTGTGTAATGCAACTCCTCCACCTCTTTTAGTTTCCTCCCTATCTCATCTGAAACAACCCTGGAAAGTTGAGCGTCTAGTTCTGTGCCACTCTCAACCAAGTCAGCAGTCACACAACACCAGGTTATAGTCGAAAACATTTATATAAAATCACAACTTTTTGGATTTCTGCTCCTTTGTCAGGTGAAGTAGCGATGAAGGAACAGTACTCTAAAAGCTTGTAATTTCAAATAAACCTATTGGACTACTGGACTCAAATAAACCTATTGGACACCGAGACTTGGTGTCACGTGAGTTCTGACTTTGTCCACCCCAGTCCATCACCGGCACCTCCACATCATCTCTCAATCAAGTCTGTGTAAGGACCACAACATCATTGTCCCATGCGCTGCTGTAAGTTCATCCACCTTACTTATAATACTGCTTGCGCTGAAATAAACAACTTCAGCCCATTAGTACCATCATGTTCATTTGCCTGTCTCTGCCTGTCCTTCCTTTCTAACTTACTGGTCCTAACATCTACCTTCCCCTCAATCCCTCCACTTGCTGACCTGCTGCGCTGGTTCCCAGACCCCTACCTCTCTGGTTTAAACTCTCCTGCGTAGCACTATGAACCTCCCTACAAGCGCATTGGTTCCCCTCCAGTTTAGGTGCAACCCATCCCACTTGTAGAGGTCACGCCTACCCCAGAAGAGGTCCCAATAATCCAAGAACCTGAAACCTTGCCCCCGTACCAGCTCCTTAGCCACACGTTCATCTATCCTATCTTTCTATTTCTTGCCTCACTAGCACATGGCACTGGTAGTAAACCAGAGATTATTATCCTTGAGCCTCTTTCCTAACTCCTTGTACTCACTCTGCAGGACGTCATCCCTCTTTCTACCTATGTTGTTGGTATCAATGTGTGCAACAACCTCTGGCTACTCATCCTCCCCTTTAAGAATTTCATGCAAACCTGGGTGAAGGAGGCAACACAACATCCTGGGGTCTCAAACATGGGCATGGTAACACCTCTCTGAGCCCTTAACTAGCGAGTCTTGGACTTTGCCCAACTTGATCTACAGCAGAGCTGGTTGTGGTGCCACAGGCCTGGCTGCTGCTGTTCTCCTCCCTTGAGAAGCTATCCCCGACAATAGTATCCAAAACAGTTAGAGAGGGGAATAGCCACAGAAGACTCTTCTGTACCTTCCTGCCTCTCCAGGCCATCACCCATCTACCTGACTGAACCTGTGGTGTGACTACCTCCCTGTAACTAGTGCCTATCACACTCTCTGCCCACTGTACGCTCCTCAGTGTGTCCAACTGTCACTCCAGCCGAACCACACAGTCTGAGGAGCTGCAGCCGGTCACATTTCCTGCGGGCATAATTGTCAGGGACATTAAGCTGCTCTTTGAAGGGTCTAGGCCTGAAACATCAGCTTTCCTGCTCCTCTGATGCTGCTTGGCCTGCTGTGTTCATCCAGCTCTACACCTTGTTATCTCTGATCTCCCATATCTGGCAGGAAGAGCACACCACTGCCCTAACTGCCATCTCTGCCCCATTACACTAAGAAAGATAAAAGAATTTTACCTTGCCTTTAACTTTCTTGAGTTTCTCATGAAGCCCGATTTTCATCTAAGCCCACACTTATACTAACCAGCAGTACTTCCACCACATAGCACCCTCTCTCAAACTATTTTGTTGGTAATTTCTAATTAACTGTTTACTTAAATTACAATGCAATCTTTACAAACAGACTAAGTAACATCCAGGCTACAACAAATTTTCAAACAACCTCTCAATCTCTCCTCTTTTTTGTTAGAGGAGGAAGGAAGGATGTACATTAATGTAATGTAAGGCTTGGGGCTTATCATTTCGCGACACCGGGTTCTTCCATGATCCACTGTTCTGTAATGGTGACTGAACCGACTTCTCCTGGAATTTCTTTTTTATTGTAAAAGTATACTTTATTCATTGAAAGGAAATATTCATGTACATCATCATGAAACCGTTCAGATCTATACTGTCTTTCCCTACAGAGAAGAATGATGTGGAGGTGCAGGTGCTGGAATGGAGTGAACAAGGTCGTAGAACATAGAACAGTACAGCACAGTACAGACCCTTCAGCCCACGATGTTGTGCCGAACTTTCACCCTAAACCTAAGGTCTATCTAATCTCCACCCCTACCTTATACTATCATCCATATGCCTATCTAATAGCCACTTAAATGCCCCTAATGAGGTCGACTCCACTACCCTCGCCGGCAATACATTCCACACCCCTACCACTCTCTGAGTAAAGAATCTACCTCTGACGTCTCCCCTATATCTACCTCCACTCACTTTAAAACTATGTCCCCTCGTAATAGCTACCTCCATCCTAGGAAAAAGTCTCTGCTGTCCACTCTATCTATATCTCTGAAATCAAATGACACCAGGTTACTGTTCCAACAGGTTTATCTGAAAACACAAGCTTTCGGAGCTTCAGTCCTCCTTCAGGTGTTAGTGAGAGAGGTAGTATCAGACACAGAATTTATAAGTAAAAGACCAAAGGTTCACACCATTGATGACTTTAGAATGTGGTCTTTCTCCACTGCGCTTTGGCTGCAGCTGCCCCAAGCTTTAGCGCATCTCGTAGTCCTGGATCTTGGGATATGCCAGTCTGCAACACTCTGTCAGGGTCAACTCTTTCAACTGGAATTCGGCAAGTTTCAAACAGACCAAAGAGCATCTTTCGCTGAGTTGATGGTCTTCTGGACACAGTTGAAGTTTGTCTCGGTATGCGTTCCAGGAAACAGACTTTAGAGCACAGACTGTTGTGTCACGGAGCTGCTTGGGATGAAACTTGCCAAAAACCACTGTATCTCCCTCCAGACTGCCTTTGCATAGGCACATTCCAGAAGTAGATGTGTGACAGTCTCATTTCCAGCGTCTCCACCCATCACACCCCAACCCCACCCCCAACCCCTGCCAAACCCTCAGTTAGCAACTTCTTGGTGCTTATTGGAAAGTTCTAGCAATAACGCATTTTACCAATGACTTTGACAGTTTGCTCAGGGAACCACCCAACAAGATCAACCCTCTTCACTTCCCGAAGGGTTTTGAGGACGCTACGCGCTGACCACTGCCTGACGGACTTCTGGTCAAAGGTGTTTTTCTACACAAATTTCTCCATGAGAGATGCCTGATACGGAATGGTCCAGCTACAGATGCTCCTCAGTGACGTCTCTTTGCTGCCCTGTGTTGGATGCTTGTCCTCCTGCTTTGAGCTGAGGTGTTGGAGGGAACGGTTTTTTTGTGATCCACTGTTCAATCACAATCACTGAGCCGACTTCTCCAAGAATGCTCTTCAGTGATGTCTCTCTGATGCTCTCTATTGGATATCAGAATTAGGGATGTTCAGTGATGATTACACAATGTTCAATACCATTCGTGCTTCCTTAGATACTGAAACAGTCCACGTTCAAATGCAACAAGATCTGGACAATATCCAGGCTTGGCCTGACAAGTGGCAAGTAACACTCATGCCACACAAATGTCAGGTAATGATCATCATCAATAAGAAACAATTTTACTAACACACCTTGTGATTCAATGGTGTTACCATCACTGAATCCCATACTTTTCAACATCCTTGGGGTTACCATTGGCCAGAAACTCAAGTGGACCCATCACTTAAACACAGTGGCCACAAGAGCAGGTCAGAGGTTAGGAAAACTGCAGCGAGTAGCTCACCTCCTGACTCCCCAAAGCCTGTCCATCATCTATAAGGCACAAGTCTGGAGTGTGATGGAATACTCCCCACTTGACTTGATGGGTGCAGCTCCAAAAACACTCAAGATGTTTGATACCACCCAGCTCAAAGCCGCATGCTTGATAGGCACCACATCCACAAGAATCCACTCCCTGCACCACTAACGTTCAGTAACAGAAGTGTGTACTATCTGGAAGATGCACTGCAAAAATTCATTAAAGATCCTCAGGCAGCTCCTCCAAACCCATGACCATTTCCATCTAGAAGAACAGGGACAGTCGATACATGGATGCACCACCACCACCATCCAATCCATTCACCGTTCTGCCTTGGAAATATATTGCTATTCCTTCACTGTTGCTAAGGCAAAATCCTGAAATTCCCTCCTGAATGGCATTGTGGGTCAACCCACAGCAGGTTGACAGCAGCAGTTCAAGGAGGCAGCTCACCACCACCTTCTCAAGGGCAGCTAGGGATGAGCAATAGATGCTGGCCAGCTAGCAAGGCTCACCTCCCACAAATAAATTTAAAAAGGGTTTGGAGTAAACAGGTGATCATGCAATGATTAATGCAGAGGGGCAGCACAGTGTCTCGGCGGTTAGCACTGCTGCCTCACAGCGCCAGGGACCTGGGTTGGATTCCAGCCTCGGGTGCCTGTCTGTGTGGAGTTTGCACATTTTCTCCGCGCCTGCGTGGATTTCCTCCGGGCGCTTGGGTTTCCTCTCATAATCCAAAGATGTGCAAGTTAGGTGGATTGGCCATGCTAAATTACCCATCGTGTTCATGGATGTGTAGATTAGGTGCTTTAGCTATGGGAAATGCAGGGTTACAGTGAAATGCAGGGTAGGGGTCTGGGTGGAATGCTCTGCAGAGGGCCGGTGTGGACTTGTTGGGCCGATTGGCCTGTTTTCACACTGTTGGGATTCTATAAAGCAAACAGGCTTTTCATCCCATTGTGTCTGTGCTGACCCGCTAAAGGAGTAATACTTGACTATGGAGTATATCAAAGATAAGAGCAGCCTTTTATTTTCTGTATCTTTTGAACTCTTGGGAGAACTGTTAATCAGTGTGCGTCTTTAAAAAACATATTTTGCCTACAAAGCTCCAACTCATGGAGGCTCATGAGGTCGTATCTGTTTCCAACTCCTTTAAAGACTGATTACTCATGCATACTCTAAAGCTAAACCCCTGAGGTACACCTGCAAGTGACAGGAGAGATAATCATGTAAAATGACAAAATGGTAGAGACATTGAACAAATATTTTGCGGCTGCCTTCACATTAGAAGACAAAAAGTTACGTACCAGGAGCACAGGCTATCTGAGAGGCTAATAAAATTGAGGAAACTAAGATAAGTAGTATGAGCAGAGAAAAACCTAAGGGTCTGAAATCCAATCCAATTCTGAAAGGCTACCTTCTAGGGTTCTAAAATAGAAAGCTGTGGTGATAATGTATACGCTGACTATGATTTTCCATAATTCTCTTGATTCTGGAACGATCTCAACAGATTGGAAGTTAACCAATGTAATTTTGCTACTCAGGAAAGGAGGGAGACAAATAAGAAAGAATTGCAGGCCAGTTAGCCTGACATCAGCCATCGGGTAATTGATGAACTCTATTATTAAGGAAATCTTAATGACGTACTGAGAAAATCATGGTCTCATCAGACAAACAGAACATGGTTTTATGAAAAGGAAATTATATTTTAGAATTTTCTGATGATATCATTAGTAGGCACACAAACTTAGGTTTTCAAAAGGTATCAGAAAGTATCCCGTATAAAGGTTAGTACACAAGATAAGAGGTTGTGTTTTGGGGGAGTGTGGAGAAACATTAGTGTGGAGGAAGAATTGGTTAATGGACAGGAAGCAGAGAGCAGAGACAAATCATAGAAATTCTAGAGTTTGGAAGCAGATCATTCAACCCTTTGGGTTCACACTGACCCTCTGAAGTGCTTCCCACCCAGACCCATGTCCCTACATTATCCCTGTAGTCCTGCATTTCCCACGGCTGATCCACCTAACCTGCATATCTTTGGATTGTGGGAGGAAACTGCAGCACCCAGAGGAATTTCATGCAGAAACAGTGAGAATGTGCAAACTCCACACACAGTCACCCAAGGGTGGAGTCAAATCCAGGATCCTGTTGCTATGAGGCAGCAATGCTAACCATTGAGTCGTCGTGCCACCCCTTTCAAAACAAAGTAAAAAAAATAAGGCACTTTCATGTTTGCAGGCTAAAACTAGTGAAGCACTGCAATGATGAATACTTGGGCTCATCTATTTACATTCTATAATAAGCACTGGAGCAAAGAAACATAATTGTATCCACATTTGCTGAAAATACAAAGACAGGTGAGAATATAAACTTTGAGGAAGATATAAAGAGGTTGCAAATAAAGTTTGATAGGTTAAGTGAATGGACAACGAGGTGGCAAATGCAGTCTGATGTGGGGACGTTTAAGGTAATTGTTATGGCTCTGAGAGGGGAAATGCACTGGTGATCAATTCCCACTATTCCATGAGCTGTCAGAATAAACAGTTTGATTTGATCACCAAAATGGCCAAATTGCTTTCTTTTATTACTATTTTCTCGTATTATGGACCAGATCAACACCCTTCAAATATATCAAACAGATAGCCTATACCGTAACTCTTATCCTATTGAAAGGCACACAGAAGGCGCTGTGTTCCAGATGTAATTCAATTGGTCGCACTACTTAGCTTTAAGCAAAACGCACCTTATTCTTATTAACAACTGAAAGAACTTCGCATGCTGTAAATCAGAAACAAAAATAGAAAATTGCTGGAAAAGCCCAGCAGGTCTGGCAGCATCTGAGATCTGAGAAGGGTCACCGGAGCTGAAACATTAACTCTGATTTCTCTTCACAGATGCTGCTAGAACTGCTGATCTTTTCCAGCAGTTTTCTGTTTTAGTTTCACACTTTATTCTTACTGCCAGTTGAATTGCAAACAAAAGAAATAAGAATTAGTATAACTTTAACTCTATTGGAAAACTTAACAGAATAATAGATTATTTGACTACTAAACAGCAATTGTTCCAATATAGAAACATCGCAAAAACACATTCCTGGCAAAGGCAAAGTCAGTAAAACAGATTGTCTCACATGCAATTCTGGTAGCAGAAAGAGAACTGTAACACAGACAGAAAAAGAGAGAGAGAGAGAGCTTCCACAGCCAACTTCAAAATCCCAACAACTGTTGAAAGCTAAAGTAATAACCTGATTCAGTGGGAGCCTGACTCAACCCATTCATGCTGCTTCTATTGTTCCAACTTTGAAAAACCCCAAGGCCAAACAAGCTGATTACTTTATTGGCTTCAAATGGACAGCTTGGTATTTACAGCTTGAATCCTCTCTTCAAAATAAACCAGGACAAAAACTAAGGCCACGGTATGGTCACACCTGCCCCCTTAAAAAATATACCTAATCAATATACAAATATAGCTTCATTTTTAAAACCCTTTAGTTTTACACTATTGATACACTACAATACATTTACAGGACATTGACTAACATACAAACATTCAATACTACAGTCCATTTCAATACATTTCTTCCTTCAAAGTTGTAACAATGCGTAAGCAGAGATAAAAGATACTGCAGATGCTGGAGAATCCGAGATAACATGGCATGGGGCTGGATGAACACAGCAGGCCAAGCAGCATCATAGGAGCAGGAAAGCTTGACGTTTCGGGACTAGACCCTTCACCAGAAATGGGGGAGGGGAAGAGGGTTCTGAAATAAATAGGGAGAGAGGGGGAGGCGGATAGAGGATGGATAGAGGAGAGGATAAGTGTAGAGGAGGCAGACAAGTCAAAGAGGCGGGGATGGAGCCAGTAAAGGTGAGTGTAGGTGGGGGGGTAGGGAGGAGATAGGTCAGTCCAGAGAGGACGGACAGGTCAAGGGGGCGGGATGATGTTAGTAGATAGGAGATGGGGGTGGGGCTTGAGGTGGGAGGAGGGGATAGGTGAGAGGAAAAACAGGTTAGGGAGGTGGAGATGAGCTGGGCTGATTTTGGGATGCGGTTGGGGGAGGGGAGATTTTGAAGCTTGTGAAATCCACATTGATACCATTGGGCTGCAGGGTTCCCAGGATGAAAATGATTTGCTGTTCCTGCAGCCTTCGGGTGGCATCACTGTGGCATTGCAGGAGGCCCAGGATGGACATGTCGTCTGAGGAATGGGAGGGGGAGTTGAAATGATTTGCGACTGGGAGGTGCAGTTGTTTGTTGCGAACTGAGCGCAGGCATTCTGCAAAGCGGTCCCCAAGCCTCCGCTTGGTTTCCCCGATGTAGAGGAAGCCACAACGGGTACAGCGGATGCAGTATACCACATTGGCAGATGTGCAGGTGAACATCTGCCTGATGTGGAAAGTCTTCTTGGGGCCTGGGATTGGGGTGAGGGAGGAGGTGTGGGGGCAGGTGTAGCACTTCCTGCGGTTGCAGGGAAAAGTGCCGGGTGTGGTGGGGCTGGAGGGGAGTGTGGAGCGGACAAGGGAGTCGTGGAGGGAGTGGTCCCTCCGGAAGGCAGATAAGGGTGGGGAGGGAAAAATGTCTTTGGTGGTGGGGTCTGATTGCAGATGGTGGAAGTGTCGGAGGATGATGCGTTGGGTCCGGAGGTTGGTGGGGTGGTATGTGAGGACGAGGGGGATTCTTTTTTGGTTATTATTGCGGGGACGGGGCGTGAGGGATGTGTTACGGGAAATGCGGGAGACACGGTCGAGGGCGTTCTCGACCACTTTGTCTTTGTCTTTGATGAGATGGCTGAGAGGTTAAGGCGATGGAGTGCTCATCCGTTGTGCTTTGCACGCGTGGGTTTGAGTCCTACTCTTGTTGCTGTTTCCCTCTTACGTATTTGTCTTCGACAATGCGTAAGCAATTATGTTCTCTTGTCCTGTCACATATGTAATTTTCAAATTAAATGGCTATAACAATAAATTCCAACTATACAGTCTGGTATTTTTATATCTAAATTTTTCCAAAAACGTTAAGGGGTCATGATCAATGTATACAATTGCCTCAGACACATTTCTGATAACATAAATGTTGAAATGTTGCAATGTCAACACCAAACTCAAGGTCTCCTTCTCAATTGTAGAATATTTCTGTTGATGAATATTAACCTTTCTGGAAAAATGCTCAATAGTCTTTCTATCTTCTTACCGTCTTCTTGCAAGAGCACAGCACCAACACCCGCATCACTTGCATCGACAGCCACCTCGAATGTCCTTGCATAAATAGGCATGGCTAACACTGGGGCAGTGGTTAGCTCAGCTTTCAGGCTGTTAAGTGCCTTCTGACATACCTCCATCCATTGAAATTGTCTGCACTTCTTCAACAAGTCAGTCAGTGGAGCAACCATGCTGCTAAAATTTGGTACGAATTTTCAATTAAAAATTACTCAGTCCTAGCAATTGCAGTACTTCCCTCTTCGTCGATGATATGGTAAACTCCCCAATAACCTTTGTTTTCACATCCTGTGGGCCATCTGTCCATGTCCAATGATATGGCCTAGGAACATGACTTGGGCTTTTGAGAATTCACCCTTAGTCAGGTTTATCACCAAGCCTGCCTTCCGAAGTTAACTGAACAATTTTGATAGATGCTGCAAATGTTCCTTCCATGTGTGACTAAAAATCACCAGATCGTCAATGTACATCACACAATTCGGTAATTCCAAAATCACTTTATTGGTTAATCTTTGAAATGCAGCTGGTGCATTTTTATACCAAATGACTTTAAACTGGGGAAGTCCACTCTGTGTCATGAAAACCAAATTTTCTTTTGGTCTTTTGGATAACGGTACCTGCCTGTATCCTTTGAGATAAGTCGAGTTTCGAAATATAAGTTGCTTGTCCCACCTTCTCAATACAATCTTCCAAACATGGAATAGGATATGAATCAGATTTCATAACATCAATGAGTTTGCAATAATCAATACATAAACATTGAGTTCTATCTGGTTTTTATGTTGTGCTGTACATAATGCCAAATTAAACAAATCCCTTTTGCTTGTCCTTGGTCCATAGACCTCCATCCTTTGCATATGTGCTTATCTAAAAGTCTCTTAAATGCCCCTATTATATCTGCCTCCACCATCACCCCTGACAGCACATTCCACCTATCACTCTGTGTAAAAAACATGCCCCTCACATCACCTTTGAACTTAACCCCACTCCCCCTAAATGTCCTCTAGGATTAGAAATTTCAAGGAAAAAGATCCTGACAGTTAACCCTATCTATGTATTTCATAATTCTATAGGCTTCTATCAGCCTCTGTTGTATCAGAGAAAAAACCTGAGTTTTTCTAGCCTCTCTGCATAGCTCACAGCATCTAATCCAAATGGCATCCTAGTAAAACATTTCTGCACCCTCTCCAAAGTCTCCACATTCTTCCTGTAATGCGACGACCAGAATTGAACGCAACACCCTAATTGTGGTCTAACCAAAGTCTTATAAAGCTGCAACGTGACATCCTGATTCTTGTACTCAACTCCCTGACCAATAAAGGCAAGCATGCCATATGCCTTCTTTACCACCCTATTATCTACTTGCGTAGCCATTTTCACGGACTATAAGACCATAAGGCATAGGAGCAGAAATTAGGCCATTTGGCCCATCGAGTCTGCTCCGCCATTTATTCATGGCTGATAAGTTCCTCAACTCTATTCTTCCACTTTCTCCCCATAACCCTTGATCCCCTTGATAATCAAGAACCTATCTATCTCAGTCTCAATGTACTCAATGACCTGCCTCCACAGCCTTCTGTGGCAGTGAATTCCATAGATTCACCACTCTCTGGCTGAAGAAGTTTCTCCTTATCTCCATTCTAAAAGGTCTTCCCTTTACTCTAAGGCTGTGCCCTCGGGTCCTACGTTCTCCTACCAATGGAAGCATCTTCCCAACATCCACTCTGTCCAGGCTATTCAGTATTCTGTAAGTTTCAATTAGATCCCCCCTCATCCTTCTTAAATCCAATGCGTATAGTTCCAGAGTCTTCAAACGTTCCTCATATGTTAAGTTTTCCATTCCTGGGACCATTACCGTGAACCTCCTCTGAACCCAGTCCAGGGCTAGTACATCCTTCCTGAGATATGGGGCCCAAAACTGCACACAATACTCCATATGTGGCCTGACCAGGGCCTTATAGAGCCTCAGTAGTACATCCCTGCTTTTATATTCAAGTCCTCTCAAACTAAATGCCAACACTGCATTTGCCTTCCTGACCACTGACTCAACCTGCAAGTTTACCTTGGGAGAATCCTGGACTAGAACTCTCAAGTCTCTTTGCACTTCAGACTTCTGAATTTTCTCCCCATTTAGAAAATAGTCCAATGTTTTTATTTTTCTTACCAAAGTGCATGACTTCACACTTTCCCACGTTGTACTCCATCTGCCACTTCTTTGCCCACTCTCCTAACCTGTCCAAATCCTTCTGCAGCCTCCCCACCTCCTCAATACTACCTGTCCTTCCACCTATCTTTGTATCATCTGCAAACTTAGCCAGAATGCCCACAGTTCCTTCATCTAGATCATTAACGTATAAAGTAAAAAGTTGCGGTCCGAACACTGACCCTTGTGGAACACCACTTGTTGACAGATGCCATCCTGAGAAAGACCCTTTTATCCGCACTCTCTGCTTTCTGCCATACAGCCAATCTTCTATCCATGCTAGCACCTTGCCTCTAACAGCGTGGGCCCTTATCTTACTCAGCAACCTCCTGTGCGGCACCCTGTCAAAGGCCTTCTTGAAGTCCAGGTAGATAACATCCATTGGCTCTCCTTGGTCTACCCTGCTAATTACTTCCTCAAAAAATTCTAGCAGATTTGTCAGGCATGGCCTCCCCTTGACGAAACCATGCTGACTTTGCCCTACTTTACCATACACTTGCCATACCAAACTCTTATCCATGACTGAGGTTAGGCTAATCGGCCTGTAATTTTCCATCTTTTGCCTTACTCCCTTTTTAAACAGAGGTGTCACGTTAGTGATGTTCTAGTCCTCTGGGACCCTCCCTGATTCTAGCGATTCCTGAAAGATCACCACTAATGCTTCCACTATCTCTTCAGCTATCTCTTTTAGAACTCTGGGGTGTAGTCCATCTAGTCCAGGTGATTTATTCATCTTCAGGCCAATCAGTTTTTCTAGCTCCTTTTCCTTGGTGAAGGCCACCATACTCAGCTCTGCCCCCTGACTCTCTTGAATTTTTGGGAGATTACTCGTATCTTCAACCGTGAAGACTGACGCAAAGTAATTATTTAATTCCTCAGCCATTTCCTTGTTCCCCACTACTATCTCTCCAGAGTCATTTTCCAGTGGTCCAATGTCTACTTTTGTCTCTCTTTTGCCCTTTATATATCTAAAGAAACTCTTACAGTCTTCATTTATATTACTGGCTAGCTTACCCTCATATTTAATCTTCTCCCTCCTTATTTCTTTTTTTGTTGCCCTCTTGTTAGTCTTTGTAAGCTTCCCAGTCCTCTGCCCTTCACCACATTGTACGCTTTCTCTTTTGCTTTTATGCTATCTCTGACTTCCTTAGTCAGCCGTGGTTGACTCATTCTCCCTGTACCATGCTTCCTTTTCCTAGAGATGAATTTTTGCTGTGTCTCCCGAATTATTCCCAGAAGCTCCTGCCATTGCTGTTTCACTGTCTTTCCTGCTAGGCTCCTCTTCCTGTCAATTCTGCCCAGCTCCTCCCTCATACCTCTGTAGTCGCCTTTATTCAGCTATAATACCATTACCTCTGATTCTATCTCCTCCCTCTCAAATTACACAGTAAATTCTATCATCGTATGATCACTGCCTTCTAAGGGTTCCTTTACCTTAAGCTCCCTTATCAAGTCTGCCTCATTGCACAACACCAAACCCAGTATTGCCTATTCCTTTGTGGGTTCCACAACGAGCTGCTCCAAAAAGCCAACTCGTAGACATTCCACAAACTCTTTTTTTTGCAATCCGTTACCAACATGATTTTCCCCGTCCACCTGCATATTAAAATCCCCCATGATCACTGTGACTTTGCTTTTCTTACACACGTTTTCTATCTCTGGGTGTATCTTGCGCTCCAGCTCCTGACGACTGTTTGGAGGCCTGTACACAACTCCAACTATTTCTTTTTACCTTTGCGGTTCCTCAATTCTACCCACACAGATTCTACAACATCTGATCCTACTTCGTTTCTTCCTATTAATTTAATTTCATTTCTCACTAATAAGGCAACCCCACCCTCTCAGCCCACCTGCCTATTTTTTCGATAGGATGTATATCCTTGGATATTCAGTTCCCAATCCTGGTCCCCTTGCAGGCATGTCTCCATGATGCCTATCACGTCATACCTGCCAGTTTCGATCTGTGCCACAAGCTCATTTACCTTATTCCTTATACTGCATGCATTCAGATAAAACACCTTCAGTCCTGTATTAACCCTCCCTCTTCTCATTTTTATTCCTTTTCCAGTGTTTGATTGCTAGCCCTTTCCAAACACTCTGTCCTATTTGTGTCTGTGCTGGAGACTTTAATAACCTCTCCTGAGTTCTCCTTCCCTGTCATTTCTTTCATAGTTTTCCACATAGTTGAATCCATCACTACAGATGTTAACCTGCTGCCTTGTTTCCCACTGGGGCAAGTTTCACCATTCCCTTCCCCCCCACTTTCTAGTTTAAAGTCCTGTTGACCAGCCTATTTACCTTTTTCGCTAGAACATTGGTCCCAGCTCAGTTCAGGTGGAGACCATCCCAACGGTACAGATACCTCCTGTTCCAATACTGATGCCAGTGCCCCATGAAAAGGAACCCCTCTTTCACGCACCACTCTTTTAGCCACGTATTTACTTCCCTCATTCTCATGTCCCTAAGCCAATAAACACGTGGCTCAGGCAGTAATCCGGAGATTATAACTCGTGAGGACCTGTTCGTTAATTTGATTCCTAGCTTCTGATAATCTCTGAACAGGTCCTCTTTCCTAGTTTTGCCTATGTTGTTTGTTCTGGCGTGGACCACAACAACTGGATCCTCCCCCTCCCGCTCCAATATCCTTTCAAGCCGGTCAGAGATATGCCTTAACCTGGCACCGGGCAGGCAACACACCATGCGGGACTCTCGATCCTCCTTACAAAGGATACTATCTATCCCCTTAATTATAGTATCCCCTACAACTACCACCTGTCTTTTTGCTCCCCCCTCTTGAATGGCCTCCTGTACCACAGTGCAGTGGTCATTCAGCTCATCCTCCCTGCAGCCCTTTTCCTCATTCACACAGGGAGCAAGTACCCCATACCTGTTGGACAAGGTCAAGAGCTGAGGCTCCTCTGTTCCTGACTGCAGGATCCCTCTACCTGCCTCGCTTACAGTCATACCCTGCTGTCCCTGGCCACTGACCAAATTTGAATTACTTAACCTACCAGGTGTGACTGCCTCCTGAAACAAATCGTCCAGGTACCTCTCCCACTCCCGGATGTGCCCCAGTGTTTGAAGCTCCAATTCCAGCTCATCAACTCTGAGCTGAAGTTTCTCGAGCAACCAACACTTGCTGCAGATGTCGTCACTGCAGTTCGCAATGGGATCAGCCAGCTCCCACATCATACAGCTACAACACATCACCTGTCCAGCCATTTATACTTAACTAATTACTTTGTTAATTTATATGATTTATTATAATGAGTTAATTAAATTTTTTGATATTTTCCTCCCTCCGAAAGCTTCCCGCTGAAAAAGCAAAGAAAGGGAAAATTAATTCCCTCTACTCTAGATTGCCAAAAGAATAAGAAAAGTCCTTACCTTACTTTACTGACCCTCCACACAGTCTTTTGTTTTTGGTTAGAGGAGGAGGATGGGTGGGAGACACTACACGTGTAGTGTTTCTGGTTTAGACAATGCCCGAATATATTAGTTCACTTCCTGGCTCGCGCTCTCACCATGCCCGCCGCTCGAATCAAGAAGTCCGCTGACTCACGAAGTAAGTTTTTACAAGGAAAACCTTACCTTCCCGGCTGAGCCCTGGCTTGTGCTCTGACCACGTAATTGTATAGAACATAGAACATTACAATGCTGTACAGGCCCTTTGGCCCTCGATGTTGCGCCGACCTGTGCAACCAATCTGAAGCCCATCTAACCTATACTATTCCATTATCATCTATATGTTTATCCAATGACCATTTAAATGTCCTTAAAGTTGGTGAGTCTACTACTGTTTGGCGACTTTCAGGGAGCTAAGCACTTGAACCCCAAGATCCCGCTGTACATCAATGCTGTTCAGGGTCCTGCCATTAAGTATATAATTTTCCTTAACTTTTGATCTCCCAAAGTGCACTTACCAGATTAAACTCCATCTGCCATTTCTCCGTCCATATCTGCAATTGACCTATATCCTGCTGTATCCTTTGACAACCTTCTATGCTGTTCACAACTCCCCCAATCTTTGTGTCATCTACAACATGATCAAATTCGGTTTTCATGACACAGAATGGTCTTTCACCCATCTACATTTTCAACCAAGTTATTTATATATATCACAAACAGCACAGATCCCTGAAAAACACCACTACCCTCTGCCTTGTATGAATCCAAGCGGCCAAGTCACCATGGATCCCATGCATCTTAAGCTTCTGGATGAGCCTACCACAAGGGACCTTGACAAAAGCCTAACTAAAATCCATGTGGACAACATCCACTACTTTACCCTTACTGATCATCTTTGTTACCTCCTTGAAAAATTCAATGAAGTTAGTAAGACATGATCTGCCCCGAATAAAGCCATGCTGATTGTCCTTAATTAAACCATGCTTTTCCAAGCACGTGTAAATCCTATCCCTAAGAATTATTCATGCCAGTAGAGATATTCATGACTTGGGCCTAGAAGACAGTGATCAGTTTTTGGGGAGTCAGATGGTGAGTTACCCCCTGCAGAATTCCCAGCCTCTCATTTGTTTTTGTAGCCACAGTATTTATAAAGGCATCATAAATGGAACTTTAAACCAGCCTGTGTGATACCCCCGTTCTATTTACAGCTTGATAATGGTTATCCACCTCAAAGATCAACTACCCTCTGATACGACTGTTAAATCCTGTCCAGGTGATGCAGGAAATAAATATATATTTAAGTGCACAACTGGAAGATATTGAACTATTTGAACAATACCCGGGAAGAATAGATTATCCTCAATTGCTGGAAAATCTGCATCTGTGCAGTTGGTTATTGAACAGCCTTGGCTGAATTTGATTTTAGCCTTAACCACCTGGGGAGTGAGAGAAAAAGCAGTAATAAAAATTAGAAGGCTACAGGATCTTCGTTCCCTGGTTGAAACTCGAGAACCTGACAAAGTCAACGCCTCAGCATGTTTACTACTTTACAAATGTGGAGAAGCTGAGCTGCGGCCACTTTCTAAAGACTTGGGTTCAGCTGATTTCCAATTAAACTGAAGCTGTTTAAAATACCTCCCAGTGGTATATGGCTGTAAGCAATCTTATTTTGTCAACAAGAAGTTTAGTGGACAGGGAAGAGTCATCAACCACTATCAGTTGGTTTACAGACTATTGGTCAAGAAAGGTATTTTTCGTTCTGTTCTCTTATAAAATATCATCTCTGCAGAGCTGTTGTTGTGCTGTGTGAGAGTTGCTTTTGTTTGGGAGTGAAAGAGGATATAGTTCTAAATGTGCATTGCAGCTTCGATACTGTGTTGTATCAATAAAGTTTGTATTATAATAAGCAGGTGTAGAGTTTATGAAGAAGTCTGGTGAAAGAGATTTTTTCTGAATAGCAGTACCAGTGAGAAACAGTTGGCCATTTTAGGATAAATATTTAAATTTAAATATGCAACTTGAGGAGTAGTGGGGCTTGATTGTCAGTACATTCCTTCTACCACAGTCATAACATGGTAAACGCTTCTAACTTCAGTCACATTTTTGACAAAGCTAAATGTGGTCACCATAGACATACATAGTTAAAAAAAAGTTTATGGATGACTGCAGTGTGATGGCCCATTCTGCACTATATTTGCACGACATCTTCAATGTCTTCAGTTCTACATACAGGAAACAGCAACCTACACTTGAATGTTGCCCAAAAGTACTCAACTCAATGCAGACCTGGTCAGCCAAATATTCCACTTCTCATATATGTTGAATGAGAGAATCTGGGGTACATTGAACACTTTGTGTACCTTGGCAGGCAAATCTCAAGAAGGGTGACCAATGATGAGGATATGCAATACTGTAACAGCTGCATCAGCCCAACTTTGCACGTGGTGCCCCTGCAAGTATCTGTCAAAGTCCTTTGCAAGTCAAGAAAAGACTAGTGTAGTGTAAAGAGCACTCCCATCACCATAACCTGTACTGTAGTGAGGCCTGAGCTGTGTAATAGACGTAGAACGGCGCAGGATAAACTCCATTCGGCAACTCCTCTACTGCATGGATTCCATTGGATGATCACAAACAACTTGCACCCTTGAAGTAAGCTCCACTAGAATTCAAGCAAAGTCCCTGAAAAATTCAACTTCATGGATATTATATCTGAATGACCAAAATGTATCTCTTCTGTGATGATATTGTGGCTTTAAGAGGTTGTTTTGGTCTGGTTTCTTTCATGGAGAAATTGGGGATAGGTGAAACGCAGTCTGCGAGAAGATAAATAAAGCCTTAGGTGTTTTCTTTAAAAGTTGGAACAATAGAAGCATCCTAAGTGGATGTGGTCAAGGTCCCACCCGCAGAACCAGGATTTTTAGGTTTAGATTTTGACAGAAGCTGCTGGGGTTGTAAAAATCTGCCACATCTCTCTTCGCCACTGCTGAAAGCTGTGATTCTTTCTGTCTTAGAATTATCTTTTGATATTCTTTCCTCCGAGATTGGAGAACTCCATGTGAGACAACCTGTTTTCTGAATTTGTCTTTTGCCAAGGTTACATTTATGGGATGTTACACTATTGGAACAGTTAATAAGTAACAATCACTGTAACTATTGTTCTGTTAAGTTTTCCAGTGGGGTTAAGTTATTCCAATTTCTTCTTTCTTTTGTTGTATTTTAATTATAGTGGATGAATAAAGCGTGTTTTGCTTTAAATCCGGTAGTTTGAACAATCCAATTGCATCTGGAACACAACACCTTTAAAACGAGAAAAAGTGTAGACTATCTTCTGAATAGTTTGAGGGCATTTATTCTGGTCCATAACACCTCTCAAATGGCCACCGTACCAAGGGGGATCAGGAAATGAAAAGCAGTCAAATCCAATAGTACCTTGCAGACGTCCTGATATTTTATTGTTGGGCAATCTAGAACAAGAGGTTATAGTTTTAGGATAAGGGGTAGCATATTTAAAACAAACAGACACGAGGAGAAATTACTTCTCCCAAAAGGGTTGTGAATCTTTGGAATCCACTACTCTAGAGTGTGTTGGGTTATGGGATATTATACAAAATAAAGGAGAAGAAGCTTTTTAATTAGCAATGGGTTGAAGGGTTATGGAGTAGAGGCAGGAAAGTGGAATTGAAGCCAAGAAGTAATCAACCATGATCATACTAAATGGCAGAGCAGGCTCGATGGACTGAAATCTCTACTCTTATTCCAATTTATGTTATACGCTCAAAGATCTGTGGGTCAAGAAACAGCCAATTCAGTTATATGGGCGGCACGGTGGCTTAGTGGTTAGCACTGCTGCCTCACGGTGCCAGGGACCCAGGTTCGATTCCAGCCTTGGGTGTCTGTCTGTGTGGAGTTTGCACATTCTCCCTGTGTCTGTGTGGGTTTCCTCCCACAGTCCAAAGATGTGCAGGTTAGGTGGATTGGCCATGCTAAATTGCCTGTAGTGTTTGGGGGGGTGGGTCTGGGTGGGATGCTCTGAGGTTTGGTGTGGACTTGTTGGGCCAAAGGGCCTGTTTCCACACTGTAGGGATTCTGTGAAGTCCCATGGTAGAGAATCATAACAAAATAGATATCATCCTCAAATTAAGGAATAGCTGATGGTAATGTTGAAAGCAGGTCCAGATGTAGTCTGGTCAATGATGACATGCAGGCTGTTGATACTGGGGTATTAGATGATAGTAACATGGATGAATGTCAACGGAAGATAATTAGATTCTCTTTTGTTGGTGTTGGTCATTACCTGGTACTTGTTGGTGTGAGTATTACTTGTCACAATTTACTCATGCCTGGATATTGTCTAGGTATTGATATACAAGGACACAACGGCCTTAGTAGCTGAGAAATAGCAAATAGATCTGAATTCTGTGTAATCATCAGTGAACATCCCAACTTCTGATTTTTTAATGAAGGCAAGGTCAGTGTTGAAGTGGAAGATAATTGGGACAAGGAAACTGCCTTGAGGAACACATGCAGCAATGTCCTGGGATTGAGATGATTGGTCTCTAACAAGTCAATGGATATAATAAGTTAACAGATTTGAATTGCCTAAGATCACAGCTAGACTTGATTTTACTTTCTGGAGCATCAGTCTAAGCTAATACAGTATCGTTATCACAATTTAGGCTTCTCAGTATTAGCACTTCTTCTCCTCTCTCCCCGCCCACTTCTTCCCGTTCAGTGTATCTGGCCTGATCAAGATCAAGTCGCATAGTATTGGAATCAATGGTAAGAAGGATAAATGGTGTGCAATTCTAATGACAATGAGGGAAAGGAGAATTTCAACCCGAATTCCTCACCTGCACTAAGACGTCTGTGCTTCACATCTTTTCCTGTCAAATCACCCACTGTTAAGCAGACAGGCAGTTTCCAGTCCTGGAAGGAATTGAAAGGAATTGCTGCCAGTATATTAGAGAGTTGAAACGCTGATACTGGTGTGATGTCCAGGGCACCATTTTAATGAATTGCATATTATTATTAGTTGCTGGGAGGAGGGGAAGCAGAAATTATAATTTAGCAGACGTCTGGGATTCTGGAATCAAATTATTTAAAACTTTAGCAGTCACGTCTGGAACCAATTTTCTTTTTGGGATGTAGTCCCCAAACAGCTAAATATCTTTTTACCAACCTGTAAGATGTGGATTCATTTTCACTCCCAAGACATCAACTCATTACATTTTGTAGGAAATAAACTCATCATCCTTTATGAGGCATTAGGAAGCTTACGGGTAGGGAAACAACAGTTGGTCCATCAAGATTGTGGGAGACTTGTGATTGCATGGAACACTCTTTACCGACCTGTCAACACCCCTGAACTCCACAACACCTCACACTCATCCTCCAGAAAGACTTGTATTTATTTAGCACAGCCCACAACCACCAGATATCTCAGAAAGTTGTTTATACAAAAACTGACTTTACAAAAAGACTGCAGCAATCATAGAACATAGAACATAGAACATTACAGCGCAGTACAGGCCCTTCAGCCCTCGATGTTGTGCCGACCTGTGAAACCAATCTGAATCCCATTTAACCTAAGCATTATCATCCATATGTTTATCCAATGACCATTTAAATGCCCTTAAAGTTGGCGAGTGTACAACTGCTGCAGGCAAGGCATTCCATGCCCTGACTGCTCTCTGAGTAAAGAATCTACCTCTGACATCTGTCCTCTATCTATCACCCCTCAATTTAAAGCTATGTCCCCGCGTGCTAGCCATCACCATCCGAGGAAAAAGGCTCTCACTGTCCACCCTATCTAATCCTCTGATCATTTTCTATGTCTCTATTAAGTCACCTCTTAACCTTCTTCTCTCTAACGAAAACAGCCTCAAGTCCCTCAGTCTTTCCTCATAAGACCTTCCCTCTATACCAGGCAACATCCTGGTAAATCTCCTCTGCACCCTTTCCAATGCTTCCACATCCTTCTTACAAGGCAGAGACCAGAACTGTACGCAATACTTCAAGTGTGGTCGCACCAGAGTTTTGTACAGCTGCAACATGACCTCACGGCTCCAAAACTCAATCCCTCTACCAATAAAACCTAACACACCGTACGCCTTCTTAACAACCCTATCAACCTGGGTGGCAACTTTCAGAGATCTATGCACATGGACACCAAGATCTCTCTGCTTGTCCACACTACCAAGAATCTTACCATTAGCGCAGTACTCTGTATTCCTGTTACTCCTTCCAAAGTGAATCACCTCACACTTTTCCGCATTAAACTCCATTTGCAACCTCTCAGCCCAGCTCTGCAGCTTATCTATGTCCCTCTGTAACCTGCAACATCCTTCCGCACTATCCACAACTCCACCGACTTTAGTGTCATCTGCAAATTTACTAACCCATCCTTCTACGCCCTCATCCAGGTCATTTATAAAAATGACAAACAGCAGTGGCCCCAGAACAGATCCTTGTGGTACACCACTAGTAACTGAACTCCAGGATGAACATTTCCCATCAACCACCACCCTCTGTCTTCTTACAGCTAGCCAATTTCTGATCCAAACCGCTAAATCACCCTCAATCCCATGCCTCCAAATTTTCTGCAATAGCCTACCGTGGGGAACTTTATCAAACGCTTTACTGAAATCCATATACACCACATCAACCGCTTTACCCTCATCCACCTGTTTAGTCATCTTCTCAAAAAACTCAATAATGTTTGTGAGGCACGACCTACACTTCACAAAACCGTGTTGACTATCCCTAATCAAAATATTCCTTTCTAGATGATTATAAATCCTATCCTTATAATCCTTTCCAACACTTCACCCACAACCAAAGTAAGGCTCACTGGTCTATAATTAGCAGGGTTGTCTCTACTCCCCTTCTTGAACAAGGGGACAACATTTGCTATCCTCCAGTCTTCTGGCACTATTCCTGTAGACAATGATGACATAAAGATCAAAGCCAAAGGCTCTGCAATCTCCTCCCTAGCTTCCCAGAGAATCCTAGGATAGATCCCATCCGGCCCAGGGGACTTATCTATTCTCAGACTTTCCAGAATTGCTAACATCTCCTCCTTATGAACCTTAATCCTGTCTAGTCTAAAAGCCTGTATCTCAGGATTCTCCTCGACAACATTGTCTTTTTCATGTGTGAATACTGATGAAAAATACTCATTTAGTGCCTCTCCTATCTCTTCGGACTCCATGCACAACTTCCCAGTACTGTCCTTGACTGGCCTAATCTTACTCTAGCCATTCTTTTATTCCTGACATACCTATAGAAAGCTTTAGGGTTTTCCTTGATCCTACCTGCCAAAGACTTCTCATGTCCCCTCCTGGCTCTTCTTAGCTCTCTCTTTAGGTCCTTCCTGGCTAACTTGTAACTCTCAAGTGCCCTAACTGAGCCTTCGCGAAAAATCAATTTTCCAACACCGAAAACTCCCACAGGCAGCAATGTGGTAATGACCAGAGAATCTCTACTTGTGATCTTATACAATAATGAATCAGCATAGTTTGAGCAAATCATTGCGTTGCTCTCTCATTAAAGCCAGACAGCCGCTGCTGGTTTAACCTGAGGGTCACTATGACTCAGGCAACAGGAGAAGTTGAGAAGGACAGTCTTTCATAGTAATGTCAGCTTACTTGAGAATTAAACACACTCTGATGGCATCACGCTGCATTTGTAAGCCAGCTGTCCAGCCAACTGAGCTAATACCAGGAATAACTCCCCTCCTTGTCTTTGAAATAGCACCATGGAATACTTTCCATCTATGTGATCAAGCAGATCAGCCCTCAATTTGATGTCTCATCCTAAAGATTGTTTCTCCAACTGTGTAACAGTCCATCAACAGTGCACTGGATTATCAACCTTGACTTATGCTCAAAATTCTAGATTGGGAAATATAAGGGAAAGGTACTCTGGAAAATGCTCCTCCAAACCCTTTGGGTAATTGAAATCAGTGCAGATTATCAATAACACAACACAAAATGAACCCATTCAACCCCAATGAGTCTCCATCAGCCCTATTTAGTAAGGCCTTTGACAAGGTCCCACACAGCAGGCTAGACATGAAAGTTAGGTTGCATTAGATCCAGGAAAAGTTAGTTAATTGGATTCAAAATTGGATTGATGGTAGGAAGCAGAGGATGATGGTTGAAAGTTGTTTCTCAGACTGGAGGCCTGTGACTAGTGGCGTACCACAGGGGTTGGTGCTGGGACCTTTGTTACTCATTATGTACATTAATGATCTGGATGTGAATGTACAAGACATGATTAGTAAGTTTGTGGATGATACAAAATTAGGAGGCATCGTTGATAGTGAAGGAGGTTGTCAAAAATTACAGATGGATCTTGATCAGATGAGGAAGTGGGCTGAGGATTGGCAAATGCAATTCAATACATGTAAGTGAGGGTGTTGCAGTTTGGAAAGTCAAACCAAGTAGGACTTATACAGTAAATGGTAAGGTCCTGAGGAATTTTGTGGAACCGAGGGACCTAGGAGTACAAGTACATAGTTCATCGAAAGCAGCATCACAGGTGGACAGGGTGGTGAAGAAGGCATTTAACATGCTGGCCTTAACCAGTTGAAGCATTGAGTATAGGAGTTGGGATGTTATGTTACAGTTGTATAAGTCATCGGTAAGGCTGCACTTGGAGTATTGTGTACAGTTTTGGCCACCCTTTTATAGGAAACACATAGTTAAACTGGAAGGTATGCAAATGATATTTATGAGGAAGGTGCAAGGATTAGGAGGCTTGAGTTATAGGGAGTGGTTGGCCAGGATAGCACTTTATTTCCTGGAACGTAGGAGAATGAGGGGTGACCTTATTAAGGTGTATAAAATCATGAGGGGCAGAGATAGGATGAATGCATGTAGTCTTTCTCCCAGGGATGGGGAATTGAAAACTAGAGGGCATAGGTTTAAGGTGAGAGGGGATAGATTTAAGAATGACCTGAGGGACAACACAGAGAGTGGTAATGTGCATATGTGGAATGGGCTGTCAGAGAAAGTGGTTGAGGCAGGACCTAGGTAGGAAGTTAGCAAATATGACCTCAAAAATCGTAACTTGGGTTACTCTGGATAAGTGAGGAGAAATGGGAGAATAAAAACCGATAAATACAAAATTGGAAAAATGGTGTGGAAGGGATTACTTTCAGTTTTTGTGTTTTTGGGAGTTCTGGGGGAGTTCTGGGGGAGGTGGGACCTTTACTGGCTGGATGTGTTGCAACCAAAAAGATGGAACCAATGTCCTTCCAGGACAATTTGCTGGCTCTATAGGGAAGAATTTAAACTGACTTAGCGGGGTAGAGTCCTAGACAGGAGCATCAACATGTACAAAATACCAGAGAAAAAATAGCATTAACTCAGCCACATTAGGGGCATTTAAACAGTCCTTGGATAAGCATATGGATGATGATGGGATAGTGTAGGGGGATGGGCTTAGATTAGTTCACAGGGCAGCGCAACATCGAGGGCCGAAGGGCCTGTTCTGCGCTGTATTCTTCTATGTTCTATGTTCTATTAGCGTAGAAAATAATAAGTTATTAGAAGTGACCTGAAGATGAGGCAATTACTACGTATGTATGCATTAGCAGAATTTAGCAAAAAAGATTGGTGAGTTGTGGGCAATGGATTGGCAAATTAGAATGACGTTGTGATGATAATGGAGACCTAGCTCAACGAAGGACAGACCTGAATATTAAATATTGAATCAAGGTGTTCAGAAAAGATAGGAAAGAAAGAAAAAATGAAAATATGGCAGTATTAAGGAGAATATTACAATGTTGGAAAAGAGATTGAGGACTGAATCTACACAGACAGTCACCCGAGGCTGGAAT
The DNA here is from genome assembly GCA_024137785.1 of Ginglymostoma cirratum. Classification (NCBI taxonomy): domain Eukaryota; kingdom Metazoa; phylum Chordata; class Chondrichthyes; order Orectolobiformes; family Ginglymostomatidae; genus Ginglymostoma; species Ginglymostoma cirratum. The sequence continues at coordinate 39,432,630 of JAHRHZ010000041.1, forward strand.
TGAACCTGGGTCCCTGGCACTGTGAGGCAGCAGAGCTCATCACTGATACACCTGCCACCAAAAATCTACTTAGCGAGAGTTAAGGAATAAAGAAGCTGCGATTACATTGCCCAATACAGTCTACAGGCCACCATTTAGTGAAGAAGATGTCGGGACATGAAATTGGAAGAAATGTACAATAGTTATAATGGGGCACTCGAATTAGCCAAATATAGCATTTGGACAATAGATGGCAAAGGAGTAAGAATTCCCAGAGTATGTTTTGAATACTCTCCGACAGTGGCATGCTTCCAGTCCAATGCAAAAGGAAGCACAGCTACACCTAGTTCTTGGAAATGAGTTGGCTCAAGTGGATCAAAGGCCAATAGAAGGATATTTAGGGAACAATGACCATTATATCACATACGATTTAGCTTGGCTTTGGAAAGGACAAGGACCGAAGCAGAGTAAAAATAATTAACTGAAGAAAAGCAAATTCAAATGGGGGTAAGAGTGGCCTTCACCCACATACATTGGAATCAAGGAATGGCAGACAAAACTACAACTGAACAATGGATTGCTTTGAAACACAAGATGGCCTGGGTACAATCAAAAGGATTTTTTTGCAGTAGTGAGCCCAACTGCAATGGGATAATGCTCAAATGATGTTAGTGTGGTTAAATGTTTTTCCTGAGAGAAGCCTGGCTGGATAGATTATTTTTTCAATTTATTTTTGTTACTGAAGTGACCTCTTACTGAAAACAGGGCACATAATGTAAATTATTTGAATGAAGGTGTGGAAGAGTGGATTAGCAAGTTTGCGGATGATACAAAGGTGGGTCACGTTTGGACAGTGCGGTGGGCTGTTCTCGGTTACAAAGGGACATTGATAGAATGCAGAGCTGGGCTGAGAAGTGGCAGATGGAGTTTAACCCTGAAAAGTGTGAGGTGATTCATTTTGGAAGGACAAACTTGAAAGCAGAATACAGGGTTAAAGGAAAGATTCTTGACAGTGTGGAGGAGCAGAATGATCTGGGGTTTCATGTTCACAGTTCCCTGAGAGCTGCCACCCAGGTGGATAGAGTTTTTAAGAAGGCGTCTGGTGTGTTAGCTTTCATTAATAGAGGGATTGAGTTCAAGAGCAGTGAGGTTATGCTCCAGCTATACAAAAGCCTGGTTCGGCCACATCTGGAGTATTGTGTCCAGGTGTGGTCACCTCATTACAGGAAAGATGTGGAAGCGTTAGAGAAGGTGCAGAGGAGATTTACCAGGATGTTGTCTGGAATAGAGGGAAGGACTTACGAGGAAAGGTTGAGAGAGCTAGGGCTTTTCTCTTTAGAACGACGAAGGATGGGAGGTGGCTTGATAGAGGTGTACAAAATGGTATAGATAGAGTAGACAGCCAGAGACTTTTTCCTAGGGTGAAGGTAGCTTCTACTAGAGGACATAGTTTTAAAGTGAAAGGAGGTAGATATCGGGGAGACGTCAGAGGCAGGTCCTTACTCAGAGAGTGGTAGGGGCGTGGAATGTATTGCCAGAGAGGGTAGTGGAGTCGGCTTCATTAGGGGCATTTAAGCTGCTATTAGATAGGCATATGGATAATAGTATAATGTAGCGGTGGAGGTTAATTAGACTTAAGTTTAGGGTAAAAGTTCGGCACAACATCGTGGGCCGAAGGGCCTGTACTGTGTACTGTTCTATGTTCTATAATGTTACAGAGAAAGCAAAACTGGAGTCAGAGATAACAAGGTGTGGAGCTGATGCTGCCTGGTCTGCTGTATTCCTCCAGCTCCACACTTTGTTACATAATGTTACAATCTTTGTTTTAACAATAATAAACAGACATATAAGAAAAAATTATTTGCTCATAATAGAAATTTAAAGATTTTTAAACACAGTAGAAACAACCCACGTGTTCTTTTTTGGTTACCTATTTTTCTGATCAACATGTTCAGAGATGTTATGACACACCTCTGAAGCAGGTGGAACTTGAACCCAGGCCTCCTGGTCCCAAGATAGGGATGCTACCACCGTGCCACAAGAGGTTTTATAGATTGAACGCTGGCTTTGTATTGAATCAATATGCAGCTTACAAACATTTGCTGTAATTCTAAGAACATTTATTGCTGTACCTCTTGCAAGACCTAATCCTGCTCATTAGTTATTACTTATTACTTTGATGAATTGGTAGATAGTTCACTCATTAATGTTACGCTCCTTATTTAGCTTCCTTGCAGTGCTATTCTATCCCTGACTCAGCTTCAAATGCATTTGTTAAAATTTTTCCACTGACTGTTTCCTAACATTCTGGTCTGGTATCAATAACACCTTATGTCAAGATGTTTTCATTCCTTTAACTCCTTTCTTCTGCTACTGTAGTGATTGGAACAAGGGCAAGGTGAATCTTATTGACTCTGGGGTTTTTGATTGAAGTTGTTAACCTGGGACAATCAGGGAATCTCATAGTCAATAAGATCCACCTGGACCTCGTTCCAATCACTACAGCTACTTATTCTATTGAACTTAGCCCTTCAGAGTGTCTATGTTTCTTTCTTGATCAACTTCCCAGCACAGATTAAAAATGAAAGTCAAACTTTTCTGGCTAGGTACTTTGGATAGTTCCCTAGGATCTCTTGGATAACGTCCTCCCACTTGGAATTATGTATATTGTAGTTTTTAAAAGCCAATTATTAATTCCAAACACACAAACATGTTTAACCTGAAATTTTTAAGAACTCCAACTTGCAATAAACTGTATTAGAATATAGATTTATATCTTGCAGTTTCATCAAAAAAATCCCATGAAGAGGAAGAGTGGGCAAACAAATCCAGATCTCCCTGGATTAAAAAGAGAGATTAAATTGAAAAAGGAAAAGTGTGCTTAAAACAGATGTCATATAATATAAGGGGGAAATTGAAAACGCAAATAAAGCAAACAGAGAGCATGAGAAGAAACTGACAGTTAACAAAAAGTCATCCAAAAATCTTCTCTGGGCGTACTGTTGGGACATTGCCCCAATTGATTACAGTTCCAGACAGTATACCTCAAACCATTAAGGTCCCAGGTGAGATGGGTTAAACTTGCACTTGAGGAAGATTTCATCTACCCCCTTGGTTAATCACAACAAGGTTAATTTTGAAAGGATTTATTCCCTTCTGGCTACCTTCCCCCAAAATTCAAATAATCTAATGTTTTAAAACAAGATCATTTATCAAGGCTTTCCTTTATTAACCAAAAAATCTATGTGTATTAATGACTAAATGCAAGAATAAATAGCATCACAACACATTCACAGATTAGAAATGAGAGGAGTCCAAAATGATAAAAGTTAAAAAGTACGGATCAGTCTCTGAAATTTTTGTGGGAGCCAACAGTTGAACATTGTAGCCTTTGCTGCGGATGTTACCAGAAATGTTGATGCTGCTAATTGAAAAGCTGATTGAGGCTTTTGGATTTGTAGGTTGATTGCACCATTTTTATCCTGACTACTTTTGGTGACTTGCAGCACTCAAGAGAAAATGTTTTCTCCTTACTTAACTGCAGTGCAAGGAGTTTGGATGGCTGTTCTCAAAGCTGTGACTATTATAGAATACAGTCTAAACACTAGGATGTGCGGTCAGTATTACACCCAGATCAGGACTGAAGTTTACTTTTAAATATCTGTTTCTGTACTCTTGAAAGGGGAGTGATGCAAATGTGTCCTTTGTCCATACTGCTGTCTGTTTTTAAACCATTGTATTCATATATTCTCCTTGTGTCTGTGTGAGTTTCCTCTGGGTGCTCCGGTTTCCTCCAACACTCCAAAGATGTGCAGGTTAGGTGAATTGGCCGGGCTAAATTGCCCAAAGTGTTCAGGGATGTGCTGGCTAGGTGGGTTAGCCATGGGATATACAGGGTGGGTCTGGGTGGGATGATCTTCAGATTGTTGGTGTGGACTCAAATGGGCTAAATGGCTTGCTTCCACGTTGCAGGGACTCTATGGATTCTAAGGATCCATAGTCTGAAATACTCCAGGTGATTACATGTTCAGCTTATCTTTTCATTTTCTCCCTTTGCACCTTTTTTGACAGCAAATAAGGTATAGAATTCCAGGCATTCTCTCCAGCCAGCCACTGAATTTACAATTTCGCATGTCCCTTTAAAAAGAAGTTCTAATTAAAGTTTGATAACATTGGTGATCTGTAATTATGATCATGGTAATAGCAGTATTAATTGTTAAAAAGGGTGATAGAAGCAGCTCAGTCAGTTAAGAGCTAAAGTTATGCATACAGGCAGAATGCGTGATTATTCAATTCTTTGCAACAGCCTTTACCAAGGCAGTAGATCTGTGTAGTTCATAGTGAAAGAAATAGTAGTTCAGACTGCTGGCTGTTCACCCTTCCCCTTCAGATTGCTTTGCAGCTGCTTTGGCACCAGCGAGGCAACATACCATTCAAGAGTCTCATTAGCTACCACTGAACTGCATGCCAGTTGCCCTTACAATGAGCTCCCTATCACAAAAGCTGTCCCTGCTGTGCACTAGAGCCCACCATGGTGCCATAAACTTGGCAGTTGCTGCTTTCCCCTGAGGGATCAACTCCCCAACAGTATCTAACAGGGTATATCTTTTTGAGAGGGGGATGGCCACAGGGGACTCCTGCACTACCTGCCTACTAGTTTTCCTGATGGTCACCCAACACTTTTCTGGCTGCATAGCCCATACTTGTGGTGTGGCCAACTTGGTAAATGTGCTATCCATGATATCCTCAGCAACACAGATGCCCCATGGTGAGTGCATCTACAGCTGCTGCCACTCCGTGCATTAGTCAGTAGTGACAGTTGAACACTCTTCCTTCATATGTGGTTACCATGGCCGCTGGAAGTGTATCCGATTTACCACATGTTGCAAGAGAAGCATTCATGGAGCACATCTCTCCTGCCACTGTGATCTTTGTCAAATACAGACAATAAACGAGAACAAATTACTCAACCTTACCTACTACTCACTAAATCAGATTTCTTGCTCCTCTCTCTCTCTATTCCTAACAAACAACAAATGACAAAAAATAAGGACTTTCCATTCTGTTTCTCTCCAGGTACTAGTCTTTCAGTCCCTAAAGCTGATTCCTAAGCAGGCAATCACCTCACAGCTTCCCTGTGTCATCACCCTGATTGTTGTTCCTGTTCAGATGAAGTTTTAAAAACCATTTTATCACTCACTGCTCAGTGCATGCTCCTCCCCAAAAGACTCCACTCGGGGACTCCGATTCTCAATGAGTGTCTCCACAATGTGGTTTGCTTGTGATGAACATACGAATAAGGGGACTCAGTCCTTCAAGTCCTATCCGTCATTCAATAAGATTATGGCTGACCTGATTTTAATCTCTTCCTGCATATCACTGATAATCTGTTGTCCCCTTGGTAATTAAGAATCTAACTCTGCCTTAAAAAGATTTAAAGATTCTGCATCCACTGTCTTTTGAGGAAGGGAATTCCAAAGTCTCACAACCCTCTGAAACACTTTTTCCCTCATCTGTCTTAAATGGGCAATTATGATCCCTCATTCTAGATTGTCTCACAAGAGGAAACGTCCTTTCAACACTCACGTGGTCAAATTACCCTCAGGATCTTAAATGTTTCAACTAAGTCACCTCTGACTTTTCTAAACTCCAGGAAGATACAGATTTAATCTGTTTAGCCTTCATCATAAGGTAATCTGCTCATTCCTAAAACCTGTAAGTGACTCTGTCAAAGCGATCGTCTAGCCAATACCTTCCCTTGGAACTATGTCGTTGGGATCATTCAAGGCCAGAAAATTCAGTGCGCATTTTTAAAAAATTAATTTATTTTATGATTTGTTCAACAGTAACATATTTCATCAAGGGCAGCAAGGGATGGGCCATTTCCATGTCCATGAGAGCTTAGAAAACCAACAGTACTTAGATCCAATATGTCATATCAAGAACAGATCTAGTCTGAGTGCACAATCACTTCAACTGTTTGATCAAATTTGTTAACTGATCTGTTTCTTCCCTGAGCTCCAGAATCCAGATTGAGGGCCTGGCCTGATTTTATGAGAATGCAAATAACATTATTTCAAGCAAGACTGATGATCCGAAGTTCCCAGTCATGACTCAGATCCCCTGCAGACCAGCTGGAGGAGGTATTCACCAAAATCTTCAACCTGTCCCTCCTACAAGCTGAGTCCCACCTTCTTCAAGAAGACCATCATCATCCCCGTAACAAAGAAAGCACATGCAATGTGCCTTACTGTCCACTGCCCAGTGGCTCAGACCTCCATAATCATGAAGTGCTTCAAGAGGCTGGTCATGGCCCACATCAACTCTAGTCTCCCAGCCTGCCTCAATCTCCAGCAATTTGCCTACAGGTCCACAGCAGAAACCATTTCCCTAGCCCACCATTCATCTCTGGAACATCTAGACAACAAGGACACCTACGTCAGACTCCTATTCATCGACTACAGCTCTGCCTTCAACACTATAATCCCCTTCATATTCATCTCAAAACTCCTTGGCCTTGGACTCAGCTTCGCCCTCTGCAACTGGATCCTTAGCTTTCTGATGCATAGACTGCAATCAGTGAGGATAGGTAACTGTACCTCCTCCACAGTAATGCTCAAAACTGGAGCCCCCCAAGGATGCATCTTCAGCCTCCTACTGTACTCCCTGTACACCTACAAGTATGTAGCCAAATTCTAAACAAACACCACCTATAAGGTTGCTGACGACACCACCGTGGTAGGATGGATATCAAAGAACAAAGAGTCAGAATATAGAAAGGAGATAGAGAGCTTGGTGACATGGTGCAATGATAACAGCTTCTCTCTCAGTGTCGGCAAAACAAAAGAACTGATCATTGAAGAAAGGAGAAGGTTGACAGCAGTAAGCTCCTGGGAGTGAAAATAACTAACAACCTGTCCTGGACTTCCCACATAGATGCGATGGTCAAAAGGAAGAACAATGTAATCCCTTCCTCAAGAAGATTCAGAAATTCAGCACATCCATAAGGATCCTCACCAACCTTTACAGCTGTACTATATAAAGCATACTATCTGGCTGCATAACGGCCTGGCACAGCAACTGCTCTGCCCAGGACTGTAAGAAACTCCAGAAGATTGTGTTCACAACCCAGACCAACATGGAAGCCAACCTTCCATCCATGGACTCTATTTATACTTCTCGCTTCTGTGGAAATGCTGCCAACATCATCAAAGACTCCTCCCACTTCACTTACGCTCTCCGACAAAATCTTGCGTCAGGCAGAAGATCAGAAGCTTGAACACACACGCTAAAAGATGTAAGAACAGCTTCTTCCCTGCCATTATTAGACTGATGAATCGACTCTCTAACTTCAAATAACATTGATCTTGTTAATGTTGCTGTTGCTTCATGCATCTCCTGAGCAGTGTAATCCATGTGCCTCACTCTAAGCACCCTACGATCTGTATGTTCTTGCTTGCTATGATCTGCCTCTACTGCTCACAAACAAAGCTCTACAATGTACTTAGGTACACACGACTACAATAAATCAAATCAAATCTAACTAAATTTAAATACCCAAAAGTCTGATTTCCAATATTAAATCTTGTTTAATTTTTCTGTTACAGCTTATTTAAGTTCCATACAGCCTCTCTGCAGAAAATCATTGCCATGCAGAATAAAATATCTACTAGTTTCTCTTTATACCAGTGGAAAATTCTGAGGTCTGCTTTAAACTGAATGCAGCCTACCTTCAGCATCATGGACCTAAATGAGAAATTATAGTATTGCTGAAAAATAACATTTTGTCAAAGCTTTTAATCTTGAATACACCAGGGCAATTCACAAGAATACCAGTGAATTACAATCCCAACTGATGGTAACACTAGACAAGGCAGTGAAACTTGGCTTGATGAACCATTATAACAATGTGTGGAGCTGGATGAACACAGCAGGCCAAGCAGCATCATAGGAGCAGGAAAGCTTGACACTTCGGGCCTAGACCCTTCATCAGAAATGGGGGAGGGGAAGAGGGTTCTGAAATAAATAGGGAGAGAGGGGGAGGCGGATAGAAGATGGATAGAGGAGAGGATAGGTGGAGAGGAGACAGATAAGTCAAAGAGGCGGGGATGGAGCCAGTAAAGGTGTGTGTAGGTGGGGAGGTGGGGAGGAGATAGGTCAGTCCAGGGAGGATGGACAGGTCAAAGGGGCGGGATGAGGTTAGTAGATAGGAGATGGGGGTGTGGCTTGAGGTGGGAGGATCTTGTTAATGTTCCAATCACCAACCAATCAATCAACCAATCATCAACTAATCACCAACACCTTCCACCCCAACCTTAAGTTCACCTGGACCATCTCTGACACCTCTCTCTTCTTCCTGGACCTCTCTGTCTCCATCTCGGGTAACCACCTAGAAACCGATATCCATTTCAAGCCCACCGACTCCAACAGCTACCTAGAATACACCTCCTCCCACCCACCTTCCTGCAAAAATGCCATCCCCTATTCCCAATTCCTTCGCCTCCGCCGCATCTGCTCCCAGGATGAGGCATTCCACTCCTGTGCATCTCAGATGTCCTCATTCTTCAAGGACTGCAACTTCCTCCCCGCAGTGCTCGAGAACGCCCTCGACCGTGTCTCCCCCATTTCCCGCAACTCATCCCTCACACCCCGTCCCCGCAATAACAACCAAAAAAGAATCCCCCTCGTCCTCACATACCACCCCACCAACCTCCAGATCCAACGCATCATCCTCCGACACTTCCGCCATCTGCAATCAGACCCCACCACCAAAGACATTTTTCCCTCCCCACCCTTATCTGCTTTCCGGAGGGACCACTCCCTCCACGACTCCCTTGTCCGCTTCACACTCCCCTCCAGCCCCAACACACCCAGCAAATTTCCCTGCAACCGCAGGAAGTGCTACACCTATCCCCACACCTCCTCCCTCACCCCAATCCCAGGCCCCAAGAAGACTTTCCACATCAAGCAGATGTTCACCTGCACATCTGCCAATGTGGTATTCTGCATCCGCTGTACCCATTGTGGCCTCCTCTACATTGGGGAAACCAAGCGGAGGCTTGGGGACCGCTTTGCAGAACACCTGCGCTCGGTTCACAACAAACAATTGCACCTCCCAGTCACGAACCATTTTAACTCCCCCTCCCATTCCTCTGACGATATGTCCATCCTGGGCCTCCTGCAGTACCACAATGATGCCATCCGAAGGCTGCAGGAACAGCAACTCATATTCAGCCTGGGAACCCTGTAGCCCAATGATATCAATGTTGATTTCACAAGCTTCAAAATCTCCCCTCCCCCAACCGCATCCCAAAACCAGCCCAGCTCATCCCCACCTCCCTAACCTGTTCTTCCTCTCACCCTCCGGGCCAAAGGGCCTGTTTCCACACTGTAGGGATTGTAATTCTAATTCTAAAATTCTATCCCCTCCTCCCACCTCAAGCCGCACCCCCATCTCCTATCTACTAACCTCATCCCGCCCCCTTGACCTGCCCGTCCTCCCTGGACTGACCTATCTCCTCCCTACCTCCCCACCTACACTCACCTTTACTGGCTCCTTCCCCGCCTGTTGACTTGTCTGTCTCCTCTCCACCTATCCTCTCCTCTATCCATCTTCTGTCCACCTCCCACTCTCTCCCTATTTATTTTACTTTATTTCTCCCTCTTCCCTTCCCCCATTTCTGATGAAGGGTCGAGGCCCGAAACGACAAGCTTTCCTGCTCCTATGATGCTGCTTGGCCTGCTGTGTTCATACAGCTCCACACCTTGTTATCTCGGATTCTCCAGCATCTGCAGTTCCTATTATCCTTGACAGACCTTTAGTTTTATTTTTGCTAATTGCTTACTATGGTGATGAATCATTGAACACAATCCCAAGAGGCTTCCAATGTACTTTTACCAAATAAACAAAGAGGTTTATTACACACAAAAAGAAAACATGCAAGACCTAGTTGAAACATTGGTGTTAAAAATGTCAGAAATAAGGGTCCCATATGCCTTCTTTAACCATCTAATCTACTATTCCATAGACGTGTACACCAAGATCCCTCTGATCCTCTGGACTTTCTCGAGTCCGACCATTAAACTTCCTTGCCTTGTTAGTACTCCAAAAATACATCATGTCACAGTTTTCAGCATAGAATTCCAGGTGCCACTGTTAGTCCATCTGACTCGCCCATCATCCTGTAGTCTCCCCCTTACAAAGCTATGTTTTCCAACCAATCAACACTCCTCTCAAAGTATAATGTTGCTTTCTCTTCACATTGGTATTCATGCAATTGGTTATGATGAAAGCGAAAGAAAATCTTTGACAAAAAATGTCTTTTTCCAGTAATACTCAAGTACTGTAGTATCAAATGACTATTTGTTTCTTGCTGCATCATTCAACCCTTAAAAAACATTTGTTTGGTTTCCATACTTATCTTCTATTTCATTTGTCTCTGTGGTTTTAAAATAAAACTGTAGAAAACAACTTCTTTATTGATTGACTTACGTTCACAGGAGTATGTTGTTAAAACAGCTAAAATGATCATCTAGAGCACTTCACCTGTAGTATGGGAATCCATTCTAGCAACTTGATCACAGCTTTTTTCTTCAAAACTCTGAACCACTCGTCTGGCTTTCGCCTTGTATACCAATCAGGGTGTAGTTCATCCGATAGCTGGCTGTCCTTTGTATGGTACTTCAAGGTATACATCAAATTCTTTCCAGTTATCCAACTCTATTTGGCATTGTTAATCAACTTACTTTCAAATTTGTTTGCAGTCACTGAAATTTCTTTCTTGCAACGGTTCCCATTTCCCTCGTGATACTCTAAGAGTGTTCCATGGTCCTTGTTCTTGTCAAACTGTTACTTCTTCTTGCCTTCCTATGTTATCTGGACTTTTACTACACCCCTTACAACCCCTGACCAGAATTCCTTTTGCAAATTTGTGATCTTATCCTGGAGTCATATTCACAGCCAGGTTCATTTTCAGAACTCATAATGTGTTGTCCGGCTTCCATATCCTTATCTCATTTTTGTTAATCCATTGATTTTATATCCCATCTCACAGATATAGCCATTGTTTTTATCTCCCAGTGACTTTCCTCCATTCTTTAGTCCCTCCTGGCAATTTTGTTACTTTGGTGCCTATTTTCAGTTGTTGTCCTCTGGGAAACATAACCTCATTTTACATTTCTGCACCACTTCAGTCCTTAATATGCTACAATCCAGCCTTTATAATTGTCCAACATATGTGTCTGTAAAGTGGATAGTGCCTTGTCACTTTCTTTTGTGATGAAAGGTGCTTGATTTACATAATTATATCATTTTTAGACTTTAGATTTCAATACAGCAGCATATGATGTTGGTAACTTTTCAGAAAGGTTTACAAAGTAATAACTAGGTCAGACAATCTTTCTGGAACAAGGACCTAATCCAATGTGTGTCAGAGAGCAAGGACTCCTGAAGTGTTAAAGGATGATCATTTGGACTCTATGAATTTAAAACAAGGAGTGTAAACAAGTTTTATTGAGCTCAGGGGAGAGTTTACTGCAGTGAGAAGCAATTGTTTCTTTTGTATATAAAGGGAGTAAAGAACAGTCCAAGAATTGCACATTTACCTTAGTAGAAAAGTTAGTTTGTGCAACTTCCAGACCAGGAGTGTTTGGTTAGAAACCTGCAAGTTATTGAAAAGCTGAGGAAGCCCAAAGCCCCAGTTTTGTGACTATTTGTGTGAGAAAACTTCACAGTTCATACGAAAGAGCTGAGGAGATTTGCTATGGAAAGGCAATTTCTTTGGATTTGAATTGCTGTAAAGTAACGGTGTTGGAGAATAGGTTGAAACATTGTTTTGCTGGGTGATTTAAGATTTTTTTCTAACTATTCTACATCTAGATATTGTGATCTTTTGTTTTGTCTTTCATGTAAAACAAACCTTTGTTCTATTGCTGAGGTAACTTTGCAGCATTGAGTGACTGTTTCAATGAGCGACCACCATATTAACGAAAATTTAAAAAGCACTGATTATCAGACTAGATTTCATTTCATTGTCTAGTGGTATCATCAGCTGGGATCATAACACAGACTTGTTCAGATTCTGAAAGTGCATTACCAGTACCAAATTACCTTGAGGAATGCACCCTAATTACGTGATTGCCATGTTTTTCCCATCAGGATCTGTAACCTTATCACACTTATTGTCTCTCTCTCTCTCTCGTAATATATCATCACCTGGATTAAACTTTATTTTGATAGCCTTACACGATATTGTAATGGTCACCAAATCTTCTCTGAAAAAGCTTTTATGAATACCCTTCACCCTGCATGCAAAACAGTTGAGTGCTCAGAAAAAAATGGAGCTAATTTTATAGGAGCAAATTACTGCAGATGCTGGAATCTGTACTGAAAAGAAAAAATGCTGGCGGTCACAGAGGGCCAGGCAGCATCCATGGAGTGAAAGCAAGCCAACATTTTGAGTCCAGATGACTCTTTACCAGAACGCTGATGAAGAGTTGTTTGGACTTGAAACCTTAGCTTTCTTTTTCTCTATGGATGCTGCCTGACCCATTGTGATCTCCAGCACTTTTTGTTTTGGAGCTAATTTTATCATTGACAAAATCAGCTTCCCTCCCCCAACTCCACCACTGTCTTTTAGAAACTTAGACAACTTAGCTAAAAAAAAGTTGTGGAGGTGTGGTGGGGGGGGAAGTAAAGTGTTCAGTCACAAGAAAAATTAGAAAGAAAGCAAAGTTAACCAAGAAGGGAGGACTGCAGGTGATGATGAGGTTTATTGTTACCAGAAAATAAAACAGACAGAATGTGTCAACATCATTTCGCATGAAGGAATTGTACAAGAGTAGGAAAATTGTAATAAAGCAATAAAGTTTAGCTATGTTGTACTATACCTGTCATATGGTTGCTTCTCACTCAAGTTGTCTAAATTGCCTTGAAGCTTTCTTGTATATTCCTTCCAATTTACAATCCTGCCCAGTTTTGTGTTGTCAGAAAACATGTATGGTGAACTAATGGAGCCCAAGCACTGATCCTTATCAAAAGCCTTCTGAGGATCCAGTGCATCACATCCACCGGTTCTCCCTCACCTATTCTACTAATTACATCCTCAAAAACACTCCAGTACATTTGTTAAGCATAATTAAATTTAAACAATATACCTGGAAAATGAAGCTAAGCTAGTCTCAATCATGATGTCAAGACCATGCCAATCAATTGTTGTTAAAACCCATAAGGTTCACTTTTAGGGAAGGATATCTGTCACCCTTACCTGGTCTGATCTATAGGTGATTCCAGGCCCAATGTAACGTTAGTTGCCCACAGCAAAAGCTGAGCAAACCACTCAGTTCAAAGACAATTCAGGATGGGCAACAAATGCCAGCCTTGCTAGTGACACCATGTTCCATAGAAGCATAAAAGAACAGAAAACACTTGGAAAGAAGAAGATGTCCAAGAGAACTGAAGTGGGCCTTGACACTCAGCAGCGCATGTGTGTGCCTCTGATCTGTGTTTGGGGCCCATGATCCCAACTCCAACTCAAACCCACCAAAACCCTTCCGTCCTCACCATAACAAAGGTCCCACTATGCAGATCACATTCTCCCGAAGCAGATAAAGTAAGGCCAGGGATTTCCCAGAGATAGTAAGAACTGCTAATGCTGGAGTCAAAGATAACACAGTGTGGATTTGGAGGAACACAGCAGGCCAGGGAGCATCAGAGGAGCAGGAAAGCTGATGTTTTGGGTCAGGGTGTTTCTTTGGATCCCGACCCGAAAAGTCAGCTTTCCTGCTCCTCTGATGCTGCCTGGCCTGCTGTGTTCCTCCAGCTCTAAGCTGTGTTACCAGGGATTTCTCAGCTTTGCCACTCCCCCTCAGGAATGACAGTCAGTTCGTGTAGAATGAAGCTATTGAATCTATGGTGATTCCTATGGAGCTTCCAGTCAGTCTCACGCCCACGAGTGTTTCTGTAGCTCTGCAGGCTCAATTAAGTGCCCATCCAATTTCCTTTGAAATCACTCACAGTTGTCATTTAGAACACCCTTGTGGGCACTGAGTTCAAAATCATCACTGTATCTGTGTCTCTCAGCCCTTGTACCATCAGCTAATGGAAACAGGATTTTCTCATGTATCTTACAAAATCCTGACAGAATCTCTTTTGATGACAGAATCATCAAATTTCTCTGCATCCCTGTTGCACCAAGGAGAATATGGCCCATTTCTAAAGGGCCTGCAGGATCAGGGGAACCTGGGGATTCATATATCCAGAGGGAGAAACAGTTATGCTTGGAAATGACTGTACTGGTTATACTGGAGCTCCAAGTTGAAGTGTATGAGCTGATCCAGTATGTGTCATTTGCAAGTTTTACTATTTTTACCTTTTGGTGAACATTGAGTTTTGAATTGGCAGGACATATTGAGAGTGTGGCTAACAAGAAGTATGGTATTTTAGGCTTCAAAAATGCAGCTACTGAATACAAAATTAAAGAAGTCATGCTGAGTTTTGATGAAGCTTGGGTAAGGCCCTAACTGAAGCAGTTTAACCATTTGGTCACCACACTGAAGGAAAGATGTTTGGCTGGATTTTACTCCTCCACTAGCGTGGTTGAAGGTTGGGAATGCTCATAAACTGCAATATGTGATTTGTCCAGCACCTATTCACCCATCCTGACTTGGGGAGAGAACGGTTATCATAGAAATGTCAAATGGAAGTAACTTTCTAAGATGGGACTTCTTCCTCAGCAGACCTATTGTTCACTCAGTACGTGGAAAGAATGCATTATTTTTTTCCAGGCAAATGACATTTGGCAGATGAAAAACAATGACTAATTCTCCTGACAGTGTGTGGACCCACAGCTTTTTCAGTTATTAGGAGTCTAACTTTCCTGGAGGTGCCAGAAACTAAAACCTTTCAAGAGTTGATGGATTTAGCTAAGGAATATTATGACCCCAAGCCTCCTAGTTCTGTGATGTAATCAGTTTTATTCGACAGTTCAAGAACCGGGGGATCCGTTTTTAGATTTTTGATGAGGTTAAGGTGACTGGTATGTGATTTTGTTTTAACCCGAAGTAAGATGCTGACAGACTATTTGGTATGTGGGATTAATGATGCGACCATCCAAAAAACTCACTAGCTGAAGCTCAACTGGACTTCAAACAGGAACTATAATTGGCTTTGTCATTAGAAAATGTGGCAAGTGGAGCTTATGAGTTATAGGATATGCTGATGGAATGGATACTCTCGCCAGGCCAGCTGAGCTTAGTGAACACCAGAGAATCACAGTCATAGAGTAATAGAGGTCTACAGCATGGAAGCGGAACCTTTAGCCCAACTTGCCCAGTTTTCACAATTGAACTAGTCCCATTTGCCTGTGTTTGGTCCATATCTGTCCATACCTATCCCATTCACGTACCTGTCTAAATAGTTCTTAATTCACCTCTGGCAGTCCATTCCAGGCACTCACCACCCTGTGTGTGAAAAAATTGCCCCTTTGGATCCTTTTGTATCTGTCCCTTCTCACTTTAAATGTATGCCTTCTATTTTAGACTCCCCTGCCATGCAGAAAAGCTACTGGCTATCTTCTTTATCTATGCCTCTCATGATGTTATAGACTTCTATAAGGTCACCCCTCAGTCTCCTACGGTCCAGGGAAAAAGTCCCAGCCTACTCAACCTCTCCTTATAACTCAAACCTTCCAGTACTGGTAGCATCCTAGGAAATCTTTTCTGCACTCTTTCTAGTTTAATAATATCTTCTCTATTGTCGGGAAACCAGAACTGTCCACAGTGTTCCAAATGTGGCCTCACCAAGATCTTGTAAAGCTACAACAAGGCATCCCAACGCCTATACTCAGTGCTCTGACTAATGAAAGCAAACATGCTGAAAACCTTCTTCACCACCCTGTCTACCTGTCACTCCATTTTCAAGGAGCTATGAACCTGTACCCCTAGATCTTATTGTTCTAAAACACTCCCCAGGGCCCTAACAATGACTGTGTAAGTCCTGCCCTTGTTTGACCCACAAAATGCAACAGCTTGCATTTATCTAAATAAGACTCTATCTGCTATTCCTGAGCCCACTGGTCCAAATGAATAAGATCTCACGACATTACCAGGTAACCTTCTTCACTGTCCATGCTGCCACCAATCTTGGTGTCGTCCATAAACTTACTAATCACACCTCCTAAATTCTCATCCAAATCATTTATATCAATGATGAGTAACAGTGGACCCAGCACCGATCCCTGTGGCACACCACGGTGACAGGCCTCCAGCCTTGAAAACAAACCTCTACTAACACTGTCTATATTCTACCGTCAAACCAATTTTGTATCCAATTGGCTAGCTGTCCCTGGATCCCATGAGATTTAACTTTACTAGACAACGTCTACTGCAATGCCCTCATCTACTTTCTTGGTCACCCCTTCAAAAAACTCAATCAAATTTGTGAGACATGATTTCCCATGCACAAAGCCATGCCAACTATCCCAAATGAGTGCTTGTCTCTCCAAAAGTCTGTAGAGCTTGTCTCTCAGAATCCCCTCCTGCAACTTCCCCAGCACAGACATTAGGCTCACCGGTCTGTAGTTTCCAGGCATTTCCATGCAGCCTTTCTTAAATAATGGCACAATATTAGCCACCCTCCTATCTTCAGCCACTTCACCCATAGCTGTCGATTATACAAATATCTCCACCAGAGACTCCGCAATTTCCTCCCTAGCCTCCCACTTGGGATACATTTCATCAGGTCTGAGAATTTATCTACCTTAATGCGTTTTAAGACTTCGAGCCCCTCCTCTTCTGTATTGGGGTCTCTCTTCAAGACACCACTATTTATTTCCCCAAGTTCCCTAGTACCCATGCCTTTCTCAACAGTAAATATCGATGTGAAATATTTATTTAGGATCTCACCCATCTCTTGTTGCCCTGCACATAGATGACCTGCTGATCTTTAAGAGGCCCTATTCTGTCCTTATCTTCTCTTTTGTCTTTCATTTACCTGTAGAATCTCTTTGGATTCTCCTTTATGTTACCTGCCAAAGCCACCTTGTATCCTGTTTCAGCCCTCCTGGTTTCTCTTTTAAGTGTACTCCAACACTGTCTATACTCCTCAAGGAATTCACTTGATCTTAGCTGCCTTTACATGTCATAGATCATAGATTATAGATCATAGAACCCCTACAGTATGGAAAGAGGCCCTTTGGCCTAACAATTCCACACTGACCCTCATAGCATTCCACCCAGATCCATTCCCCTATAACCCACCTAACCTACACATCCCTGAACAGTACGGGCAATTTAACATGGCCAATCCACCTAGCCTGCATATCTTCGGATATATGTCATATGCCTCCTTTTTCTTGACAAGGGCATCAATAGCTCTAGTCATCATGGATTCCCTACTCTTGCCAGCCTTACCCTTCACTCTAACAGGTACATGCTGGCTCTGAACTCTCATTAATTCACTTTTGAAGGAATCCCACTTATCAGATGTCCCTTTGCCTGCAAACAGCCTCCCACAACCAACTTTTGAAAGTTCCTGTCCATGGCCATCAAACTGGCTTTGCCCCAATTAAAAACTTTAACTTGTGGACCAGACCTATGCTTTTCCATTGTAATTTTAGAATAGAATTATGGACACTGGTCCCAAAGTGGTCCCCACTAATGCTTCAGTCACTTGAGTGAAGGCAATTGCATAGACTCACTTAGGACATATTCTGAACAGAGAGACCCTAGATCAGCCCACAGCAGAACACCAAAACAAAGCCAAGCCTTGGCCAAATGGTTAAAATCTTCTCAATGATGTGGGATGGCAGGCCTTTGTAGTTGCTGCCGATATGCAAACTTGAGACAGCAAATGAATTGCGCTAGGCCTGAATTCAGTAAGAGAACTTATAGGTCTGTATCCAGGAGTGCGTACACCCTGGAAAGTCCACCTACAGTTGGTTTGGAACACTTAAATTGTGTAGCAACATCCAAATCAGAACCAATCAAAATAAAACATCCGACACCCTCTATACTCAAAGAACAAAGAACAAAGAAAACTTACAGCCCAGAACAGGCCCTTCGGCCCTCCAAGCCTGTGCCGATCCAAATCCACTGTCTAAACCTATCGCCCAATTCCTAAGGATCTGTATCCCTCTGCTCCCCACCTACTCATGCATCTGTCCAGACGCACCTTAAATGAATCTACCGTGCCTGCCTCTACTACCTCTGCTGGCAACGCGTTCCAGGCACCTATCACTCCTCAAGGAATTCACTTGGAATGGCCATTTAGTTCTAATGGAGGTTGTTGTAGCAGTGATTGTGGAACCAGGCTTTACCAAAATTCGCTCTGCACTTCAACCTTGAAGTTTGCTTAAGATCTATACTGGCTACAGATTAAGGGTACAACTTTGATTCCAGTCTCCTGTGATAAGCAGCTGATTGTAGTAAAAGGCTCGGGCCCAAGCTTGATGGGTGAAATTGGTAGAGAAAGATTCAAATTGATTGGTTCAATTTTTCCTGATTAGAAAATGGCTGCGTGAGTGAAGTCTTAATTGAAATCCAAAAGCTTTTCAGGGAGATCTACGAACTATCAAAAGGGCCAAGGCCACGTTACATATTGACCAAAATGCAATTCCATGATTCTTCAAGGTCTACCCAATGCCATTTGCCTTATGTGCAAAATTAAAGGCAGTAATCAGGAAGCTGGAAAACAAAGATTGTACTGATTGTGAAGTCCAGTAGGTCCATCCGCCTTTGTGGGGACTTCAGACAAATGGTGAATCGCTTATCACAGCAGATAAATATCCAGTCCATTGCAAAGAAGACTTATATGCAAAACTGGCTGGGGGGGCTGTCCTTCACGAATCTGGGCATGAGCCATGCGTACCTGCAATTGCGATTAGGTGAAGATTTCCGGAGGTATGCTACAATTAATACCCATAAGGGTTTGTACCAATATACAAGACAACCTTTTGGGGTATCATCACTCTGTGTGATTTTCCAGCAAACGATAGAGAATATTTTACAAGGTCTATCCCAGATCACCATTTATCTGGATGATGTACTAATAACATGGTCAACCAATAAAAAGCATTTCAAGAACTTGGACATAGTGCTGAAACGTGTACCCAAAGCAGGGGGTATGACTTAGGAGGGACAAAGATGTGCCCTATTTGGGGCACAGAGTTAACAAGACTAGGTTACACCCCTTGGAAGATAATGCAAGGGTGATCAAGGGTGCTCCAGCTCCCACATATCTGCTGGAGCTTAGGTATTTACTTGGGTTGGTGAATTATTACGGAAAATTCATATGTAACCTGGCCCCATCCTAGCACCTTTACATTTGCTTTTGAAAAAGGGTCAGCCTTGGAAATGGTAACATACTGAAGATACATAAGCAGCTATGTCATTGTTGTGAAGTCGGGTAGAGTACTTGTGGATTGGGAGGCAGTAAGTTAGAATTTGACGTGCTTAAAATGCTGGGGGGAAAGCAGTGTGTGGTCCCTTTAAAAGATGGTATGCTTTTTCTATGCTTAGAGATTTAAAAAGGATGCATGTGAGTAGCTTGAAAGCTTGCAAGTTCACAGAGTGTGCCCAAATTGAAACATTTTTATCAAAAGGCTTTACAATTAGCAGGCCAAGCAGCAGTTTTGTTTTGCGACCAAGACAACAAGTTTTGACTTTAGCCAATCAATTTGAACCAGGTACTTAGATACCAAAAATCAACTAAATTTAAATCTGATGGTTTTGACAATGTAGAACCAATCCTATTGAAATAACTTGATATATCATCGAGGGTATAAAAGAAGAGGCAGTTGGGCAAAGACAGAAAAGCTAACTGCCATCTGCCAGAGTTAACAGCTTTCAGCTCTAAAGAGAGAATCCCTGGCTCTCACAGAATCCTCTAGGTCTTAGAGAAAGCACCATCTAAAAATCAAAGGTACCAAATGGCACAACTAATTAATATTCCTGACAGAAGAGTTGATGGAGAAGGCGTTCCTGACAGAACATTTGACAAAGAAGGCACAGACCATTCCGGAGGACACCTAACCAGGCTATAATTTTGAGAGACTAATTTTTGTTTAATTTTACATAAGTGGGAGTTGTATTTATTGGAACAACATACCATTAGAATCTTGTTTTATTTGGGAATAGTCAGTTGTTAGAAGGGGTTTATTCAGTTTGTTAACAGTGTCATTAATTTTTAATTTTTTAATTAGTTAATTTAGTTAAATAAATAAGTTGTTACTTGTCCATTGTAAAGTGAGTATCAGGGGTTTATTTTATTTAACTACTATAAGTTGCTGAAAGGTAGATTACTCCACTTATCACATGCCTTTTACAGATTATAGGGCGAGGGGTTTCCCTTTGGCTGTTTCGGTTTTAGTTCTCGGGGGCGGGGGTGTCAACCTCCATATTATAACATCATCTAAGGTGTCGGCCCTCTACAATCCCAAGTGAGATGTAGTGTTGACAATGTGATATCTCACTGTATGGTATCAGGGTAATATTGGCTCACAGGTGGCTCAATGGGGACGAATGCCCGAAAGCATATGCTTCCTGGACTTTTGACTGATGCTGAATGAAAATATGCCCAGCAAGAGAATGAAGGTTTGGAGCCATCTCTGGTTTGAGGATGTTCTGCCAGTATGTTTAGGGATGTAATTATGAAAATAGATCACTAACACCTGCTAGGGTTACTATAGGAGGACACAGAACATAGAACAGGCTTGTCGGCCCATGATGTTGTGACGAACATAAAGCCACATTAAACGAATTCCTCTTCTGCGTGCCCTTGGTCCATTTCCCTCCAATCCTTGCATATATATGAGCTTATCTAAAAGTTCCTTAAATTCCTCTATCGTATCTGCCTCCAAAGTACCCCTGGCAGCGCGTTCTAGACTACAACCACTCTCTATGTAAAAGACTCGACCCTCACATCTCCTGTGAACTTTCCCCCCTTTCACCTTAAATGCATGCCCCTAGTATTAGACATTTCAACTCTGGGAATAAGGTTCTAACTGTCAACCCTATCTATGTATCTTATCATTTTATGGGCTTCTATCAAGTCTCCCCACAGCCTCCGCTGCTATAGAGAAAACAACCTGAGCTTTTTGTTTAGCTTCTCCTTATAGTTCATATCCTCTAAACCAGGCAGCATCCTGGCAAACCTCTTCAGCATCCTCTCCAAAGCCTCCACATCCTTCCTGTAATGTGGTGACCAGAAGCGAACGCAATACTCTAAGTGTGGCCTAACCAAAATCTTATAAAGCTGCAACATGACGTTCTGACTCTTGTACTCAATTCCCCGACCAATAAATGCAAGCATGCCGTATGCCTTCTTTACCACCCTATCTAGTTGCATGGCCGTTTTCAGGGAGCTGTGGACTTGGACCCTATGATTCCTCTGTAAATCAATGTGGTCAGGGTCCTGCCATTAACTGTATACTTTGCTGAACATTTGATCCCTCAAAGTGCAGCACCTCACACTTAACCCGGATTAAACTCCATCTGCCATTTCTCTGCTCATATCTGTATCTGACCTATATCCTGCTGTATCCTTTGACAACCTTCTACGCTATCCACAACTCCACTGATCATTGTATCGTCTGCAAACTTGCTAAACCACCCATCTATATTTTCATCCCAGCCATTTATATCTATTACAAACAGCAGGAGTCCCAGCATGAATCCCTGCTGAAGGCCACTAGTCATGGACCTCCAGCCAGAAAAAAACACCTTTCCACCACCCTCTGCCTTCTATGAGCAAGCCAATTCTGAATCCACTCGGTGAAGTCACCATGGATCCCTTACATCTTAATCTTCTGGATGAGCCTCCCATTAGAGTCATCGTTGAAACCCTTACTAAAACCCATGTAGACAACATCCACTGCTCTACCCTCATCAATCACCTTCGTCACCTCCTTAAAAAATTCAATCACATTAGTAAGATATGACCTGCTCCACACAAAGTCTGCAAACTGTCACTGATTAGGCCATCAGAGATAAAAGGTACTGCAGATGCTGGAGAATCCGAGATAACAAGCATGGGGCTGGATGAACACAGCAGGTCAAGCAGCATCATAGGAGCAGGAAAATTTGACGTTTCGGGCCTAAACCT
>JAHRHZ010000041.1:39455107-39513249 GCA_024137785.1 Ginglymostoma cirratum
TTTTCCTGCTCCTATGATGCTGCTTGACCTGCTGTGTTCATCCAGCCCCATACTGATTAGGCCATGTTTTTCTAACTGTGCGCAAATCCTATCCTTAAGAATTCTCTCCAATAGCTTCCCAACCATTGATGTAAGACTAACCTGTCTGTAGTTTCCTGGATTATCCTTATTTCCATTCTCGATTAGAGGAACAACATTCGCTACTCGCCAGTTCTCAAGAAGGTCTCAGTGGCTAGTAAAGATATAAAGATCTTGGTCAAGGACCTGGCAATCTCCTGTCTTATCTTTCTCAGTGATCTAGGGTAGATACCATCAGGCTCTGGGAATTTATCCCCCTTAATGATCTTCAAGCGACTCAACACCACTCCTTCTTTGATCTCAAAATTCCCTAGCATATTAGCATGCTCCAATTAATCTCATTATCTTCTATATCCTTCTCCTGGGTGAATACTGAAACAAAGTAGTCATTTAGGATCTGGCCCACATCCTTTGCCTCCAAGCACAAATTCCCTTCTTCATCCTTGAGTGGTCCTAGCTCCTCCCTAATTATCCTTCTGTTTTTAATGTATGTATAGAATGCCTTGGAATTCTCTTTAACTCCACTTGCCAAGATCATTTCATGGTCCCTTCTTGCTTTCCTAATTCCCTGCTTGAGTTCTTTCTGTTTCCTTCATACTCTTCACAGGCACTGTCCAATTTTAGCTTCCTGAACCTTACATATGCTGCTTTTGTCCTTTTGACTAAATTCACACCCTCCCTCATTATCCAAGAGTCACTTACCTTGCCATCCTTGTCCTTCCTGTTTACTGGAACATGTCAATCCTGAACTCTGATTAGTAGCTCCTTCAACACTCCCACATGTCAAATATGGACTTGCCATTAAACTGCATGGAACATAATATAACATGGTAACAGGCCCTTCAGCCCAAACTGGTCCATGCTGACATTGATAGTAGACATTGAGCTCACGTCAGCTGAACCTTGAATTCATATCTCTACATATGTGGAGGAGATGTGCAGAGCCATTGACTTCTGAATATATCATAAAAAATGACTTTTTTACAACTTCAGCATCTTCAGAAGAGGGTTCCAGCTGCCAACAAGTCCAGCCTGAAAGACAAGGTCCAGGAGCTGGAATAGAGGGCAGCAATCAAGAAAGTGACAACTCCAACAGTTGTTACTACTGCAGTAAGGAAACCTGGAATTCTGAGCCTGTATATAGATTCAGATAAAACTTAATAGATCTCAATGAAGTTTTAAAGAGATTGCATTATCCCATGCCAAGCATAAATTAATTTTGCTGTTACTTGCAACGGTAAAGGTCTTTATGAACCTAGTTATGAAGGATGGGTAAGTTGGTCGAAAGCAGCAGTTTTTGAAGTATATTCGGGACATCATTTGGAAGGCATAGATAGTTGTGCAAAGCATATTTCATTTCCACTGTTCTGAAAGAATATTAACACAGACAGCATGAGAGGGTCGAGGATTTTCCAGGAATAGAAGTGGGAGTAGAGTCACAGAGTCAGAGTCATAGAGTTATACAGCATGGAAACAGGCCCTTCAGCCCAAACTCATCCATGCTGACCATGGTGCCCACTCAGCTACTTCCAATTGCCCACATTTGGTTCTTATCCCTCTAAACCCTTCCCATCCATGTATCTATCCAAATGCTTTTTAAATGTTGCCATTGTACCTGTCTCAACCACTTTCTCCAGCAGCCCATTCCACTTATGCACCACTCTCTATGTGAAGAAGTTCCCCCTCAGGTCCTTCTTAAATCTATCCCCTCTCACCTTAAACCTATGCCCTCTAGTTTTCAATTCCTCATCCCTGGGAAAAAGACTATATGCATTCATCCTATCTATGCTCCTCATGATTTTATACACCTCAGAAAGGTCACCCATCATTCTCCTACGTTCCAAGGAATAAAGTGCTATTCCGGCCAACCTCTCCCTATAACTCTGGCTCCTAATCCTTGCAACATCCTCATAAATATTCTTTGCACACTTTCTGATTTAACTATGTCTTTCTATAAAAGGGTGACCAAAACTGTACACAATACTCCAAGTACGGCCTTACCAATGACTTATACAACTGTAACATAACATCCCAACTCCTATACTCAATGCCTCGACCCTTGAAGGCCAGCCTACTAAATGCCTTCTTCAGCATCCTGTCCACCTGTGATGCCACTTTCAATGATCTATGTACTTGTACTCCTAGGTCCCTCTGTTCCACAACACTCCTCAGGATCTTACCATTTACAAGTCCTACCTTGGTTTGACTTACCAAAATCCAACACCTCACACCTACCTGTATTGAATTGCATTTGCCAATCCTCAGCCCACTTCCCCATCTGATCAAGATCCCTCTGTAATTTTTGATAACCTCCTTTGTTATCAATGATGCCTCCTAACTTTGTATCATCCGCAAACTTACTAATCATGCCTTGTACATTCACATCCAGATCATTTATGTAACTAAGAAATAACAAGAAACTAGTCACAGGCCTCCAGTCTGAGAAATAACCTTCAGCCATCACCCTCTGCTTCCTATAATTGAACCAATTTTGAATGCAATTAGCTAACTTTCCCTGCATCCTAACTTTCATGACTAGCTTGCCATGCAGGACATTGTCAAAGGTCTTGCTAAATTCCATATAGACGACATCCACTGCCTTATTCTCATCCATCTTCTTGGTTACCTTTTCGAAAAACTCCATAAGACTTGTCAGACAAATCCATGCTGACTATCCCTAATCAGACTTTGACTATCCAAATGTTAGTTGATCCTATCCCTCAGTATCCTTTCCAACAATTTGCCTGCCATTGATGTCAGGCTCACTGCCCTGTAGTTCTCTGGCTTGTCTTTGCTAGCTTTCTTAAACAGTGGATCAACATTAGCTACTCTCCAGTCTTCCAGAACTTCACCAGTGGCTAAAGATGAAGCAAAAATCTCTGCAGGGGCCTCTGCAATTTCTTCCCTAGCCTCCCACAGTGACCAAGGATGGATTTGATCAAGGCCAGGGGATTTATCCACCTTCATGCGCTTTAAGGCTCCTCTCTATCAATGTGTATGTGGTCCAAAACATCACCACTTCTTTCCCTTATTTCTTTAGCATCCATGAGTCTCTCCTCAGTAAACACTGAGAAATCTCCCCCACCTTCTGTGGCTCCACACATAGTTGGCCATGCTGTTCTATAAGGGGACCTATTCTCTCCCTAGCCATCCTTTTTCTCTTAATATAGTTATAGAACCTCTTGGGATTATCTTTAACCTTACCTGCCAGATCCATCTCATTCTCTCTTTTTGCTCTTCTGATTTCCCTTTTGAGTGTGCTCCTACTCTTTTTTATAGTCATTAACGGATTCACTTGAGCCTGATAGCATAAACCCAATGTATGTCCTTTTCTTTTTCCTGACCAGACCCTCAATATCCCTTGTCAGCCAGCGATCCCTAAACCTGCCAGGTTTTCCTTTCACCTTAACAGGGACATACTGTCCTTTTACTCTTGCTATCACACTTTTAAAAGCCTCCCATTTGCCAGTCATTCCTTTTCCTTCAAACAGATTCACCCAATCAACCTCTTCTAGATCCTGCCTCATGGCCCCATGCTCCAGTTTAGCACCTTAACCTGTGGACCCATGCTATCTTTTTCCATAACTATATTAAAACTAAGAGAGTTATGGTCACTGGTCCCAAATGATACTTCAGTCACTTGCCTGACCTTGTTTCCCAACAACACTTCAGTGTTGCCCTTCTCTCAGCCATGTTTCAGTTATGGCTATAATATCCCAGTCCCCAGAGCCAATCCATGCCCTGAGCTTATCTGCCTTACCAGTCAGGTCTCGTGTGTTGAAATAAATGCACTTTGAACCAGAAGTCTTTTCCCTCACTTTACTGTGCAACTGGTTATCCTGAATAGTAAACTTGCTCTCGATGGCTAATGTATTTTCCCTTGACTTCTTGATGGCCTCTCTCTTATTCAGAGTCTCATTCCCCTGTTAAACTAGTTTAAACCCTCCTAGGCAATTCTAGCAAATCTCCCCACAAAGATATTGGAACCCCTCCAGTTCAAGTACAACCCATTCCTCTTGCACAGGTCACCTCTACCGCAGAAGAGATCCTAATGATCCAAGAACTGAAAATCCTGCACCCTACACCGGCTTCTCAGCCACATTATTCTGGCCTTTCTATTTCTATCCTTACTGGTGCATGGCTCTGGGAGTAATTCAGAGATCACTACCCTTGTGGTCCTGCTTTTTAAGTTCTTATCTAACTCCTTATACTTATTTTGCAGGACCCCATCCCTTTGTCTACCTAAGTCATTTGTACCAATGTGCACAATGACCTCTGGTTGTTCACCCTCACCCTTCAGAATGTTCTGCAACTGCTCAGAGACATCCTCGACCCTGACAACTGGGAGACAACATACCTGGTGTCTCTTTTGCAGCCACAGAATCTCCTGAATGCCCCCCTCCCAATTGAGTCTCCTATTAGTATTGCTCTACTAATAGGAGTAGTATTAGTAGATACTACTAATCTACTTTCCCTCTGAGCCTCAGAGCTGGCCACAGTGCCACTGATCTGACTGCTCCTGCTAAGCCCTGAAAGGTCATCCCCCGCCAACAGTATCCAAAGTGGTAAACCTGTTATTGAGAGAAATGGCTATAGGGGAACCCTGCACTATGTGCCTTTCCCCCTTTATCTCTTCTGGTGGTCACCCTGCTACTTGCAGCCTGCACCTTAGGAGTGACCACTTCATTATACCTCTTATCAATGATTTTCTCTGCATCCTGGATGACCCTGAGTGCATCCAGCTCCAGTTCCAGTTCCCCAATGCAGTCTCTCAGGAGCTGCAGGCAGATGCACTTCTCACAGGTGTAGCCACCAGAGGCACTGGAAGTCTCCCTGATCTCCCAAATCCCATAAAATAAGCATGCCACTGCCCTAACTGCTATCCCCACTGCCTTCAGTCTAGACAGAAAGAAAGTAGAGTTTAAGGTAACAAGGTGTAGAGCTGGATGAACACAGCAGGCCAGGCAGCATCAGGGGAGCAGGAAAGCTAATGTTTCGGGTCTGGACCCTTCTTCAGAAATGGGGGAGGGGAAGGGGACTCTGAAATAAATAGATAGAGGGGGAGGCGATGATGGAAGGTGGATAGAGGAGCAGATAGGTGGAGAGAAGATGGACAGGTCACGGAGGCAGGGATGAAGTCAGTACAGGTGAGCGTAGGTAGGGAGTTGGGATGGGGGTTGGTCAGTTGGAAGGGAGGGGTGGGTAGGTGGGAGGGTAGGCTGACAGATCAAGGGAGCAGAGATGAGGCTGGTAGGTAGGAAGTGGGGGTGGGGGTTGGTCATTGAGGTGGAAGGAGCAGATAGGTGGGAGAAAAGATGGACATGTCAAGGATGGGGACGAGCTGGGCTAATCTTGGGTGGGGAGATTTTGAAGCTTGTGAGTTTAAGAGCCCTTACCTGCTCTTGTAGCCACTGTGTTTATACGGTGAGTCCAGTTGAGTTTCTGGTCAATGATAACCCACAGGTTGTTGATACTGGAGAATTCAGTGATGGTAACAGTATTGAATGTCAAGGGATGGTGCTTAGATTGTCTCTTATTGGTAATGGTCATAGCCTGGTATTTGTGTGGTGCAAGTGTTGCTTGCCACTTGCCAGGCCAAGCCTGGACATTGTCCAAATCTTGTTGCATTTGGACGTGGACTGCTTCACTAACTGTGGAGTCGCAAATGATGGTGAACATTGTGCAATTATTAGTGGACATAGAATCCCTATAGTGTGGAAAGAGGCCATTCGGCTCAACAAATCCCCACCGACACTCCGAAGAGCATCCCAGCCCGACTCAGCCCCATCCCCAACCCAATCCCTGTAATCCTACATTTCCCCATGGCTAATCCACCTAACCTATGCATCCCTGGACACTATGGGCAGTTTAGCATGGCCAATCCAGTTAACCTGCACTTTTTTGGACTGTGGGAGAAAACCGGAGCACCCGGAGGAAACCCACGCAGACACAGGGAGAATGTGCAAACTCCACACAGACAGTCATCTGAGGCTGGAATTGAATGCGGGTCCCTGGCACTGTGAGGCAGCAGTGCTAACCACTGAGCCACCACGCCGCCCCACTTCTGAACCTGCGATGGAAGGAAGGGTCATTGATGAAGCAACTTAAGTGGCAAATGCAGATGCCTTGTGCCGCCTCCCATTGGTGGATACACCACTGCTGTCACTTCCTGAACATCTTTCCTGTCACTGCTGACAGTATCAGGCAGTGGGCACAAAAAGATCCCATCCTGGCAAAATTAAAACAGCTGGTGGTGATTGGGGAAGCAAAAGTGTCATCACCACCAGCGTTGATACCTTTATGGACCCAGCAAGACTAAATCAACATAGAAGACAGCATATTATTATGGGGAGCAAGAATGATTATCCCAAGCAAAGATCACTGCCAGATGCTGGCTGCACTCCACCACAGTCATCTAGGGGTGTCCAAAATGAAGATGTTGGTGAGATGTTATGTGTGGTGGCTGGGATTGGATGCTGACATAGCTGCATTGGTGGGGCAATGCACAGAGTGCCAACACGGGGACGATGACTGAAATGTTGCGAGCATCATTTGCAATACAGAGACTCCTGGAGGGTTTGGTCACAGACAACAGGCCATAACTTACCACCAGGGAATTTTAGTATTTCCTGAAGTTGAATGCCAATCAGCCTGTAAGGACAGCTCCATACCATCAATCGTCCAATGGATTGGTGGAAAGTGAGAAAGAGCATTCCAAGCATTGAAGGCAGACTTAAAGAAACAGCCTACAGATCCACTTGTTACCAAACTGTCCTGGTTCTTGTTTGCTTATAAATCCACCCCTCATGCAACTATAGGGACAACTCCAGCAGAGTCGCTGATGGGGAGAAGACTCTGCACCAGGTTAAAGTTGAGCTTCCTGGAACTGGACGGTGGTGGCAGTTGGGGTAGGGTTGGGGGGGGGGTGGGGGTCATCAGATGAAACTACATCAGGAATGCCAGTGCCAAATACAAGACTCCTCTAAGCGAGAGTGACGGTTTACATCAGGGGAAAAAGTTTGGTGTTGAAACCTGCCCTGCATGGGTAAGTGGTACGGTCGATGCAAGGTTAAATCCCGTGACGTGCAAAGTTCGGGTAGGAGAGGCAGTCCTGAGCAAGCATATGGACCAGATGAAAGCTGCATTTTCACAAAAGGGACAGGAACAAAACATACTGAGTCCCTCAGAACATCCGACATGGCCGTCAGAAATCGTGAATTCTCCCCCTCTACCTAACATCGAAGAAATCTCTGAAGACAAGATGGACAATGACAGATGTTGTAACCTCAATGCTGCTGCTGCCTGAGGAAGAAGATGAATTTTGGCTGAGATGCTCCGGGCAAAAGAGGTGGGCTACATGCTGCTGATATCCAAGGTAGAAGAAGAATAGAAAAGTTAGATATTACTTAAATTGAGAAAAACTGCAGAAAGCTGTAGCACAGAGGGATTTTGGGGAGAAGACTCTGCACCAGGTTAAACAGGTTCATGAATCGCAAAAGAGCTAGCATCCAAGTTCAGCAGTTAATAGAGAATACAAATGAACCTTTGGCCTTCATTTCAAAGGAAATGGACTATTGAGAAAAGGAAAGTCATACTAAAACTGTGCAATGTACAAGTCAAGCAACACCTAGAATACTGTGAACAGTTTTGGTCCCTTTATCCACAGAAAGTTAGAGTGCCATTAGAAGAGGTCCAGAGAAGGCTTACTAGGGATATTCTAAGTATCAAGGGGCTGACTTATGAGGAAATATTGAATAGATTGGTCGTGTACTTATTGGGATTTAGAAGAATGAGAGGCAATCTTACTGAAAGATACAAGATTCTTAGAGGGCCTGAGAGGGTAGATATGGAGATGTTGTTTCCCTTGGAGGAGAGTCTCGGACCAGATGAGATCATTTCAGACTAAGACAGAGATGAGGAGGACGATTTTTTTCTTTCAGACAGTAATGAATCTGTGGAAATCTTTACTGTAGAAGCCTGTTGATGCTGGGCCATTAAAGTATACCCAAGGCTGAGATAGGTAAATTTTTAAGTGGTGAATCAAAGATTATGGGGAGAAGACAGGAAAGTGGAGTTTCACAAGCATACACAATTTCAAGAAAATGAGATGAGATGATGAAGGCTTGGGGGGATCTATACTGTTGAGAAGTTTGGACTTAGATCATAACCTTAAAATTCATTCAACTTGTGAAATAGCAAAACAAAACTCATAATCTTTCATCCATTACCCATCAACTAATACAGCTTCAAGAATCTGCAGTTTCTACCGATATATATAGCTCAGTTAATGTTAAACTAGGTTTTCCTATGAATGATCAATAATCAAACAGGCACTGTAAGCCTGCCCCTCTGAAAGCACAAGCTGCTCATTGAGAATGGATGATCTGATCAACTTCACTACAGACTAGGTGTATTATACTATAGGAAGTGCCCACTGGATTTGTGACTTTTAGTTGCTGTTGGACTTCTTAGATCATTTGGCTTCAGGTAGAGTTTATTTTCTTCATACTTTTTTGGGCTACTGGCATCTCTGTGAAGGCCAGCATTTATTCCCCATTCCTAATCACCTTTCAACTAAATGCCAATATCAGATGGCAGTTATGAGTCAACTATATCACTGTAAGGTCCGCAGACACATGTAGGTAGACCAAGTAAGGATGGTAATTTCCTTTGCTAAAGAGCATGAGTGAACCAGATGGGTTTTTATGACAATCTGTGTTAGTTCTGTGATGTTATTAGTGAGACAGTTTTTTAACATTCCAGATTATTTATTCATCCAATTTAAATTCCTCCAGCTACTGTGGCAGGATTTGAACACGCATCTCTACATCTTTAGCCTGAGCCTCTAGATTACTAGTCCAGTGACATTACCACAAAACTACCATTTCCCAACTCACATGAGTCTAGGGCTTGCAGCCAGGTGCTCTACAGAACTCATTTCTTTAACCCGGCTCAACACTTCTCTCCTTTCACAGACTGGAAAGCTGTCATGGCATTATCCCTATTATCTCCATGTGCTACAGCTTGACTGATGGGTCAGGAGTACGTTTAGCTTCTAAGGTTAATCTTTCACTAGTCTCCGTGGCTCTGTCTAGCCTCTCACTTTCCATCCATCTGACGATGCAATTTAGGACACACCTGCCTCAATTTAGGACACATCTAGCTCAAATATGTTGTTTGTCCAATCACATTTAGCTATTCTTATGCACTCTCACTTCTCTGGAAAGATTCCCTCTCGCCTGTGCTCGAGGATCTTCTAGTCGTGTTCCATTTTTCTTCCACTCTCTCTCCAGCCACTTACACTTTTGCAATAAGGTTTGAGCTTTAGTTCAATCCCTGTTTAAGCTCACTTTAGTGAGAGGCCTATTTAATACAAAGTGTGGTATATTTTAAATTGCTGTGAATAATTCTACTTTCTCGACAGATGCACTCTGAACTGCTGAGCATTGACAGCACATTTTATCCCTCTTACAGATGTCCAACACTGATAATGTGTCAGTTTTTTCAGCATGCTTACTTCTTGCAGCACCATTTGTGAAATCTTGCAGTATGCTTAGTGTAAGGCTTCATCCTGAATTCTGTGATTTCCCAGTGCTCTCAATCTGGCTTCAATTCTGCTCAAATAATAGTTACTTTGATGTGGTGAATCCTGCAGCCATTGGGCAGAACCAATCTGGTTTGATTTGTGAATACTGCATTTACTATAAGCTGTATATGCAACAGGGAGCTGGGTTTCTCCAGAAATAGCTACATGCTCCAAATTGCCTTAGAGGTCTTCTAGTGAAGCCTCTAATCTGACAACATTACTCTATGTTTAAGGTTGGGTTGGTCTGGTTAAGATTACGTAGCTTTGGGTAGCAAGGAATGTAGCATCTGTTTTTCCTTCTCATTTACTGTAGTCGGTTCCACTACATGACAAGGTCTTTGGTCCTTGGCATGGTGAAGTTTGTAATTAGTTCTGGCCCAGCCCCTGTTCCTATATAATCTCCCAGTATAGTCAGATTCCATCAGTTCCAAAGCTTTTCTGCAGCCCTCCTCTTACATGTGCTCCACACCATCTATTTCATGCTTCCTTGTTCTCTATTTTATTTTAAACAAAGTTGCCTGAATTAGTATTGCCCTTGTTTCTTTTTCAGTTCCTGTGGCACTTTCATTCCTTCAGTTAAATTCTGTGGCAGACCTTCTTTCCCTTTTGTGCCTCTAGTGCTTGTGCCTCTGAATATCTATTGTCATTCCCACTCTCAGTCAGAATGTCTATTGCCAGTATAGCAACAGAATTTATCTTATCTGACTCTCTCATCCGGGAACCAAAGGATTCAAGAGCCAAGGGCTTGCGCTTAGAGCTGGCCACTGACCGAATGATTAAATTTATCTCCGTGGGACTCCCTCTTCTCCTGGTCTCAGCTGCTCTGGCAAAAGAAATCTCTCTCAGTGAGTTTTATTCTGCTTAGTTTTGCTTGCTTTAAAATTGATCACTGAATGGCATTTGACGGTTAAATATTAGCAGGTGAGGTTTAATGTTTAGCTAATGGATCATTAATTATTACAGTTTATTCATGTTTTCTGAGTAATGGTTAATTAAGAACTGATTTGGTTATTCAATACATTGTTAATGCTCCTTCAGCCGTTAGTTAATACATAGTTGATGGTCAGTTTATGCTAAGTTAACGTATTACGCATACTGAATGATATCTAATAATCAGAACATGCTTTTAATTAGTCAATAGCTGTTTAATGAAACATAAGAAAGTAGGAATGACAGAACAAGAGTGGGTAATTTATAGGAGGTTATGTTATGTAGTAGGTAGCATTCCCAGTACTCAACCAGAAGTTCTGAGTTTGAGTGCCATCCCGGGATTTGATGGTAAAGAAGGTATGTTAATAAAGTGGCTAAACATATTTATTAGTAACCTGTAAGTCCTTCCAATCTGCCGACGGCAGACAGTGAGGGTGGAGAGTTTCCTGGTCAGCACAACTATGTGGTAGCTGCAGCACAATTGCCCCTAGCAAATAAAACAACTCCATGTGCAGAGGGCATGTTCTTGGCATGGACCACAGTATGTAGAAAGCAACCTCCTCACTCCAAAGGTCTGCCAGGAAGAGAGAGTAAGGAACTTTAATCTATTTAGGCTAATTCTTGGGATGTATTTGTTCTACCTGTTGAAGCAATTATCATAAAGGCATTTATCAGTAATCATGTATTATGTCTTTACTTTGACCTTTCTCCTAATACAAACAGGAGCTTATCAGCCCTTCAAGCCTTTCTGTTATCCAGTTAGATCATGCTTGATTTGTAATTTATTCCATTTTCTTTGTTCTATCTTATTGAATATACTGACCCAATGAAAGTCTACCTCAGTCCTGGAAGTTTCAATTGATCCAAACTCTGCAAAGGGAAAGGATTCCAGATTTTGACTGCGCTCCATTTAACAATATCTTGTTTTCATTTATCTGAATTTTAATAATTTGTCCTTTAGTTCTGGATTCTGGCACAACAAGAAGTAATGTTCTTATCAAACTCCTCTGCCATTGTAAATACCTCAGGTATTATACCTCACCCTGCAACCTTCTACACTCAAGGGATTACAAATCACGTCGGAATAAAGCCTTTGTGTACAAACATTATAAGGCAAATCTGAGCAGCTAATATCTGCCTTCTCAGATACAGCACCTACACTAAACACAGTGTGATCATTGCTCATTTCTGAATTCTAAACTCCATCAGTTAAAGTCCAACATTCCACGAGTCTTTCTGATTAACTCCTTAGAAGTAACATATAAAATAGGCGCAAGACTGCTCTGCCATCTCATATTTATCGCGGCTGATCTTCTACATCAATTCAGTAACATGTTCCCACCATATCCGCACATCTCTTGATTCTGATTGTGCCCAAAAATCTACTAATTTTGGTCTTCAGTACACTAATGACTAAGCGATCACAATTTTTTAGGGTTGAGAATTTCAAAGATTTATAACCATCTCAGTGAAGCAATCTCTTCATTCTTTTCCTTAGAATGATCTCCATGTTGTGTGTGTGTATATATATATATATATATATATAAAAATATTTCTTAGACAAGGAAAACATCTTGCAAAAGATGTTGACGTGAGATCATAGAATCCCTACAGTGTGGAAACAGGCCATTTGGCCCAACAAGTCCATGCCGCCCTCTGAGGAGCATCCCACCCAGACCCATTTCCCCACATCTAACCAACATAACTCAAACGTCCCTGGGCACTATGGGCAATTTAGCCTGACCAATCCACCTACCCTACACATCTTTGGATTCTGGGAGGAAAACAGAGCACCCAGAGGAAACCCACGCAGACACAGGGAGAATGTGCAAGCTCCACACAGACAGTCACCCGAGGCTGGAATCAAACTCGGGTCCCTAGCGCTGTGAGGCAGCAGTGCTAGCCACTGAGCAACTGTGCCACCCTGTGATATCTTTGAAAGTTCTGCACTTGTGCCCACTGAATGGAAGGTTGTGGATTCACACCCACTGTTTAAAAATGGAAGGAGAGAGAAAACAGTGAACAACAAACCTAGATAACAAGGTGTGGGGCTGGATGAACACAGCAGGCCAAGCAGCATCTTGGGGCAGGAAAGCTTGACGTTTCGGGCCTAGGGCCTTCAGCAGAAATGTCCACGAACAACAAACCTGTTAACCTGACACCTGCAGTAAGGAAAATACTGGAATCTACTATAGAGGATGTGATTACTGAATATTTCAAAGATAATTGTCCGACTGGACAGAACCAACATGGATTTATGAAGGGGAAATCATGTTGACGCAAGGATAGACTGTTTTGGGGATACTATAGCAGAATTGAGCAAGTGTAACCAGTGGATGCAGTCTATTGGGATTTTCACTAGACTTTTGATAAGGTTCCTCACAGGAGGTTAGTAAACAGAATTCAAAAGTACAGGACTGGAAGAAATGTGCTAGCATGGATAAAGAATTAGTTGATAGGCAGAAAGAAAAAAAAAGGATCTTTCTCAAGTTGGCAGGCTGTTACCTGTAGGGTACTGCAAGGATCTATGCTTAAGTCGCAGCTGGTGACAATTGAAATCAGTGATTTGGATATGGAGGCCAGTTGTGATTTTTTCTAATTTGGCAGATAATACAAACTTGGTGTGAATGTGAATTGTAAGGAGGAGGCAAAAAGGCTTTTCCTCAACTGAGTTCTGAGGAAGGGTCACTCAACCCGAAACATTAACTGTGATTTGTATCCACAGATGCTGCCAGACCTGCTGAGCTTTTCCAGCAATTTCTATTTTTGTCTGTGATTTACAGCATTGACAGTATTTTCAGTTTTTATTCATGGGATTTAGATAGTTTGAGAAGTTTGAGATAGTTAAGAGTATGGCAGATGGAAAAGAATGTGGATAAGAGCAAGGGTTTCCATTTTGGTAGGAGGGGTTAGAGATGGACAACAAATGCTGGCCGACCAACGATGCCCACACCCAAGGACAGAATTAAAAACAAAAACAAAGGCTCAGAGTATTATATATGCCCATTGCTAATTGCCCAGGAGAAGGTAACGGTGAGCTGAGTTCCCGAACTGTTGCAGTCTTTGGGTCTGTTAGGGAGGGAGTTCTGGGAGTTGATCTACTGACAGCAAAAGAATAGTGATAAAGTTCCAAGCCAGGATGGCATGTGACTTAAAGGGGAATTTACAGGTAGTGGGGTTCCCATGTAGCTGCTAACTTCTAGCTCATAGAAATCATGGATTTCAAAGATACTGTTGAAGGAACATTGTTGAGTTGCTGAGTGCATCTTCTGGCAGTACACATTACTGTCACTGTACATCAGAGGTGAAGTAAGTGAATGTTCAATGCCATTCTTAATGACCCTTTCTGTATCAATGAAAGTTAGCAATATCTCTCTCAATGTCTGCTGTTAAATCTCTTTTATCCTACCATTCTAAGTTAGTTCCACTGTTCACTTAACTCATCTCTGCCTACATATTCTTGTAACTACCTCTATTGAGGTTTAAAACACTAGTTTTTGACTCACCTTTCCCATCTCCAAATTGAGTATGAAATTCTATGATGTTATGAATGCTGTCACCTTTATAGTGAGATTATTGATTAAGGCTATCACACTGCACATCACTAGTCTAAAATTTCCTCCTCCCTGGTTGGTTTGCATGCATATTGCTCTAAAGAACTGTTTGAATACATTGCATAAACTAATTTTCCAGGCTATCTTTGTCAATCAGATCTGCCCAATTTATCTTTAATCTAAAAAGATTAAAGTCATCCACTATTATTGCAGTCTCCTTTATCATACCTTATTTATTTCTTCCTGTATACTGTGACAAAGTGTAATTACTTTAAGGAAATCTATGAACTACTCCTTCTTACTTCCTCCCTCAAGTGTCCTTTTTACTTTCTCACTGTTTATCTAAACAAAAACTGATTCTATACCTCGTTCATTCAATGTAAGGTTATCATTCACACTGTACTATCATTGATTAATAGAGCTTTCACACCAACTATTCCTAGTTTCCTATTATTCTGAAAAATCAGATACCCTTCAATGCTCAGGTACTGGCCTTGATCACATATTCAGATTCAGAGACTTTAATTCTGCCTTTTTAAAAAACTATTTTTGCAATCTTATTTGCTGTGCATTCTTAGGTTTTTATGCCCCATTCTTCCTGTCATAATCTGCTTCATTTGAGCTAAATCATATGTTTGATTTTACCTCCTGGCTAAGAAACCAACATGGAGTCCATTTCTGGATACCTCCCACTCCCACTGCCTGCTTGGGAGTAGTAATCACAGTCATCAAACCTCACAGAAACAGGCTGCTAATTGGCTGGAGGACAGAACCCCATTTATGCATGCCAATTGGCCATTAATAAATTACTATTTAGAATTAGAATCCCTACAGTGTGGGAACAGGCCTGTTGGCCTGACAAGTCCACACTGAATCTTGGAGTATCCCAACCACACCCATCCCCTTGTAACCCACCTAATCTACACATCCCTGAACACTATGGGCAATTTAGCATGGCCAATCCACCTAACCTACGCATCTTTGGACTGTGGGAGGAAACTGGAGCAAACCCACACAGACACTGGGAGAATGTGCAAACTCTACACAGACAGTCACCTGAGGCTGGAATCAAACCTGTGTCCCTGGTGCTGTGAGGCAGCAGTGCTAACCACTGAGCCACTGTGCCACCCCCAAAGGACTGAAGGAATAGATGACCAATAAGAAGCTTCCAATATGGAAGAAGTTGCAACCTACTATTCAAAGTAAGACAGAGAGAAGGTGCTTCCATCTAGAGGTACTCCCTTAGCAATGTTAAAAAAATTCAAATTAAGAAATAGCCACAGCTGTTGGGCCGCCAGTAAGCAAGGCAAATGCCTCCATTGGGCATCTTGTTGCAATAGGTTTTGCCAAGGGAGTGTTGGCAGGATTGTGGAGGGCGGCAGGGCATGGAGAGTTTACTTGGAACCTACCTATTAACTACTCATTCTGCTGCGAGAAGACCATCTCCAAGCATCTGCCATGCTGGAAACTTTCAGATGATCTCCAATAACTGGCCTTTACCTTGTCTTAATTGGCTACATGTGAGCAGGTAATGCCTTGATCTGCCTGTGGAAAAATGGATCAGCAATGAGATGGTACCTGTAACCTATCACTCTGAATAGCAATACCTATCCACCTCCATTCCACCCCAAATCAGGCTGAAAATCTCATCCTTGTCTCACAGAAGGCTTGTTGGAATTTTCAACTATACCTCAGTGTGAAAATATTTCTGCAAATTGCCCCTCTGGTGCTGACCCTTGTTACAACTAATTTTACCATCTCAATATATTAATTACCATTTTAACATCCTTAACTTCCTCTACTTTAATGGAAAAAATTGTTTTCGAGACTTTCTGCATCACCATCTCCTCTCATTCCCACTACTATCCTAATAAATCGTCTGATGCTCTTCTTAGTTACCACGAGATATAGTATACACTTCAACTGTGGCTTATCCAACAATTTTTACAGTGGTGCACTTATTAAATACCAGCAAGTGCGCACATGCAGGAACACAAAAAATGACACGCCTGATGATTTCATTGGCCCCATCTCAACATGTGATGATAGTCATTTCCTTGGGCACCTTAGTTTCTAACTGAGGAAGTGGATCAAGGTGTGGAGGAGGGTGGGGGAGACGAGGTGCAGGAGAAGTCCTGACCCCTGAGTAAGGCTTTCCAACTTTGAAAATGGTCCTCATGGGTAGTGTGCCAAGGTGGTGGCAGTAGCACAGGCCGAGAAAGGAGCGGCAGCTGAAGAGACTTGTTCCTCAGACACCACTGCTGAATTATAACTCAACTTCTTTGACTCAAATGTTAACTTTGTTTTCTCTTCATTGATATGGCCAGACCTGCTAATTATCTCCAGCAATTTCTGTTTATGTTAGTTTCAATTTCATCAGTCCCAGCCTCCAGCTCCAGCTCCCTAGCCTGGCAACATCAGTGGTGCATGTGCATATGGACATTTTCTGCAGTCTTTCATGATGATATGATGTCACAGACCGCACTTGTACTTGTGCAGAGTCATCATGACATGTGGTCATTGCTGCTGGACCAGCATCTACTGTTCGGCCCTAATTGCCCCTTGAGCTGAGCTATGGTCACTCAGAAGGCATTTGAGTCAATCATATTGCTCTGGACCTTGTATCACATGTAGGCCACACCATGCAAGGACGACAGATTTCCTACCACAAAGGACATGAGTGAACTAGAATTGAACGCTGACTTCAAATTTCAACTCTGTAATGGGAATTGAATTCACACCCCCAGAGAATTAGCCTGGTTTTCTGGATTACTGGTGCAGTGACTACCACCATGCCACCATTTCCTCTTACAGAGAATTACTTCATATAAAGCCCAATTTAATTTACATTTTCTAACAACATCCCTACTTGCCACTGGAATATGATACCTGAATGGGAAGAGTGACTGCATACTGTCCTAGCTGAATAGTAGTATACTCTAAGATAACAAGGTGTGGAGCTGGATGAACACAGCAAGCCAAGCAGCATCATAGGAGCAGGAAAGCTTGACGTTTCGGGCCTAGACCCTTCTTCAGAAATGGGGGAGGGGAAGAGGGTTCTGAAATAAATAGGGAGAGAGGGGGAGGCGGATAGAGGAGAGGATAGGTGGAGAGGAGACAGACAAGTCAAAGAGGTGGGGATAGAGCCAGTAAAGGTGAGTGTAGGTGGGGAGGTAGGGAGGAGATAGGTCAGTCCAGGGAGGACGGGCAGGTCAAGGGGGCAGGATGAGGTTAGTAAATAGGAGATGGGGGTGCGGCTTGAGGTGGGAGGAGGGGATAGGTGAGAGGAAGAACAGGTTAGGGAGGTGGGGACGAGCTGGGCTGGTTTTGTGATGTGGTTGGGGGAGGGGAGATTTTGAAGCTTGTGAAATCCACATTGA
This sequence comes from Ginglymostoma cirratum, assembly GCA_024137785.1. Lineage (NCBI taxonomy): Eukaryota > Metazoa > Chordata > Chondrichthyes > Orectolobiformes > Ginglymostomatidae > Ginglymostoma > Ginglymostoma cirratum. The sequence goes on from JAHRHZ010000041.1 coordinate 39,472,636, forward strand.
TACCATTGGGCTGCATGGTTCCCAGGCTAAATATGAGTTGCTGTTCCTGCAGCCTTCGGTGGCATCATTGTGGCACTGCAGGAGGCCCAGGATGGACATATCGTCAGAGGAATGGGAGGGGGAGTTAAAACGGTTCACGACTGGGAGGTGCAATTGTTTGTTGCGAACCGAGCGCAGGTGTTCTGCAAAGCGGTCCCCAAGCCTCCGCTTGGTTTCCCCGATGTAGAGGAGGCCACAACGGGTACAGCGGATGCAGTATACCACATTGGCAGATGTGCAGCTGAACATCTACTTGATGTGGAAAGTCTTCTTGGGGCCTGGGATTGGGGTGAGGGAGGAGGTGTGGGGGCAGGTGTAGCACTTCCTGCGGTTGCAAGGAAAAGTGCCGGGTGTGTTGGGGCTGGAGGGGAGTGTGGAGCGGATAAGGGAGTCACAGAGAGAGTGGTCCCTCCAGAAAGCAGATAAGGCTGGGGAGGGAAAAATGTGGTGGTGGGGTCGGATTGCAGATGGTGGAAGTGTCGGAGGATGATGCGTTGGATCCGGAGGTTGGTGGGGTGGTACGTGAGGACGAAGGGGATTCTTTTTTGGTTGTTATTGCGGGGAGGGGTGTGAGGGATGAGTTGCGGGAAATGCGGGAGACACAGTCGAGGGCGTTCGCGACCACTGCGGGGAGGAAGTTGCGGTCCTTGAAGAATGAGGACATCTGAGATGTACAGGAGTGGAATGCCTCATCCTGGGAGCAGATGCGGTGGAGGCGAAGGAATTGGGAATAGGGGATGGCATTTTTGCAGGAAGGTGGGTGGGAGGAGGTGTATTCTAGGTAGCTGTGGGAGTCAGTGGGCTTGAAATGGATATCGGTTTCTAGGTGGTTACCCGAGATGGAGACAGAGAGGTCCAGGAAGGACAGAGAAGTGTCAGAGATGGTCCAGGTGAACTTCAGGTTCGGGTGGAAGGTGTTGGTGAAGTGGATGAACTATTCAAGCTCCTCATGGGAGCACGAGGCGGTGCCGATACGGTCATCAACGTAATGGAGGAAGAGGTGGGGTTTAGGGCCACTGTAGGTACGGAAGAGGGATTGTTCCACGTAACCTACAAAGAGGCAGGCATAGCTTGGGCCCATGCTGGTACCCATGGCCACCCCCTTTGTCTGTAGGAAGTGGGAGGAATTGAAAGAGAAGTTATTGAGGGTGAGGACGAGTTCGGCTAAGCGAATGAGGGTGTCAGTGGAGGGGGATTGATAGGTCTGCGGGACAGGAAGAAGCGGAGGGCCTTTACGCCATCTGCATGGAGAATACAGGTGTATGGGGACTGGACGTCCATAGTGAAAATGAGGTGTTGGGGACCAGGGAATTGGAAGTTCTGGAGGAGGTGGAGGGCGTGGGTGGTGTCACGGACGTAGGTAGGGAGTTCCTGAACAGCAATTCATATTTAGCCTGGGAACCCTGCAGCCCAATGGTATCAATGTGGATTTCACAAGCTTCAAAATCTCCCCTCCCCCAACCGCATCCCAAAACCAGCCCAGCTCGTCCCCACCTCCCTAACCTGTTCTTCCTCTCACCTATCCCCTCCTCCCACCTCAAGCCGTACCCCCATCTCCTATTTACTAACCTCACCCCGCCCCCTTGACCTGCCCGTCCTCCCTGGACTGACCTATCTCCTCCCTACCTCCCCACCTACACTCACCTTTACTGGCTCCATCCCCACCTCTTTGACTTGTCTGTCTCCTCTCCACCTATCCTCTCCTCTATCCATCTTTTATCCACCTCCCCCTCTCTCCCTATTTATTTCAGAACCCTCTTCCCCTCCCCCATTTCTGAAGAAGGGTCTGGGCCCGAAACGTCAAGCTTTCCTGCTCCTATGATGCTGCTTGGCCTGCTGTGTTCATCCAACTCCACACCTTATTATCTCGGATTCTCCAGCATCTGCAGTTCCTGTCATCTCTAGTAGTATACTCTATGTGGCCTTGCCTTGTTCTCTAAGCAGATGTATGAAAAGTTGGTCTGAAATAACTGCAATAATCAGGAACCTTAGAGCCAGATTAAGAAATAAGAAATGCAAATAAAAATCATATTTTCACTGTCTATTTTTCAGAATCACAAATCACCTGTTTTCCTCCCAATAACTTCTCGCTGAAACAGGCCACGTATGTGGATTTGTACTGCTGGGAGACTTTGCTCCATCGTCATCTTCAAACCAGTGGCAGCGTGCAAACATCTCTCTGGATTCACAAGGTACTGAAAACTGGAGTCCAGTCATAATCCTTTACCAAGACTGCATGTAAGAATGAATTAGAACAGTTCAGTTTTGTAGATTGAGGGGTCATTTTGGCAAAAGGATGAAAAGAAGTGCCAAGTGAGTGCTATCCTAATTAAACATGTCTGTTTGAAAGTCTGAATTTAATATGCAATTTTCACTCTACTTAGAGAATGTCATGATTAATTTTTGTTTGAAGATACTAAAAAAGATACCTACTGGTTTGGCGCACAAGTACAGATTAGATGCAGCTCCTGTAGTAGTAAATGGGGAGATCAACCCAAGGACTTCTTCTAAAGGTGGATAGTACTTTGGTTGACACTCAACGGTTTGAGAGAGAGGTGCACATGTTCATGCACAGAGTCCTGGGACCCTGATACAAATGGACCAGAACAGGAAGAATGTCCTTTATCTCCTAACCCACTCTCATACAGCAGTTAATACTCCAATTTTTCCTGAAGACCATACCCTAGCAAGATATACATGGCCAAGAACATCCTTTTTAAAGCAATTCTTCTTAGGTAGAATAATGCAACACTCATTCCCTTTGGGTGTAAGACCATAGTGAGTTTCTGAAATAATGGTTCATAAAGTGTTGGATATTTTATGGTGTGAATTTAGTATGTTATGGCCTGTGCACAGAGATCTAAACTAGTTCTCACCACGTGAACAATTGGTTGTCACTTTGACCCTATCCACCTCCTGGCCACAGATTACTCCGCTTTTTCATGCCTTATCTCTTTCCAGTCTTCCTACCATTTGTTATTCGCGCGGTCCAATCTTTCTTTTCCTTCCCGAAGAAGGGTCACTGAATCTGAAATGTTAACTCTGCTTCCTCTCCAAAGATGCTGTCAGACCTGCTGAGTTTTTCCAGCAATTTCTGTTTTTGTTTCTTCTCTTCCTTTATATTGATACAACTCTCCCCTCTCTCCATTAAGCCATATGTTTATTTTATTTCTGTTTGAGTTTCCATAGGCTCTAAATGTAACTGTCTTTGCAGCAACTCTAATTTAGTATTCTGCTGCTCGAGCTACCAACTTTGTAACCAAGGCCAAATGATTTTAACAATCCTCCACAACAATCATTTACTTCCCCGCGCATAAGTGGTGCAGCCACACTTGGAGTATTGCGTACAGTTCTGGTCCCGCATTATAGGAAGGATGTGGAAGCATTGGAAAGGGTGCAGAGAAGATTTACCAGGATGTTGCCTGGTATGGAGGGAAGGTCTTATGAGGAAAGGCTGAGGGACTTGAGGCTGTTTTTGTTAGAGAGAAGAAGGTTAAGGGGTGACTTAATAGAGACATACAAGATGATCAGAGGATTAAATAGGGTGGACAGTGAAAGCCTTTTTCCTCAGGTGTTGATGGCTAGCATGAGGGGTCATAGCTTTAAATTGAGGGGTGATAGATATAGGACAGATGTCAGAGGTAGGTTCTTTACTCAGAGAGTCGTAAAGGGGTGGAATGCCCTGCCTGCAATAGTAGTAGACTTGCCAAATTTAAGGGCATTCAAATGGTCATTGGATAAACATATGGATGATAATGGAATAGTGTGGGTTAGATGGGCTTCAGATTGGTTTCACAGGTCGGCGCAACATCGAGGGCTGAAGGGCCTGTACTGCGCTGTAATGTTCTATGTTCTATGATATATATCCATTCACTGCCTCATCCTTTTCATTTCGCTTTTTATATTGTCTATCATTGCAGATCACCCTGTAAAATGGCTTATTCACACCAATCTAATTATAATATAACTACTTGATATAACTAAAGAAAATCTGATACTGACATAGATACTGCCTCTTCTGCTTCACTAACATTGGTCACATGTTCCAGTTGTTGTTCTCCTTGGTTAGTCCAATCTTCGATGTTTTTATTGTTCAGGTATTTTCTCTTTCAAGCCCTCATTTCCATCAACTTTCATGCTGTTTCTATAATGTTTTCATTGTCTATTATCATCCAAATGCATCCTGTCTTGGAGTTGCATTTCGGCACGGCAGGAGGTTGTTTGGCCAATCATGTCCATGCTAGCTATCCTTGTGGCACTCTGGTTGGTTCCATAATTTTGTAGCTCTACAAGTTCGTCTTTTTCAAGTAGCCATCAATTTACTTTTGCAACCATTGATTATCTTTGCTTCTCACCACCGACAGATACAGTGACTTCCAGGTCAATATCATTCCATGTACAAATAAAGTTCTTCCTCACATTGCCTCTGCCTCTCGTGCCCCAAACTTTAAAACCCCTAGCCCTTGTCCCATAAGCCATGGGAACAGCATTGTCCACCTTGTCATAACCTTTGGAACAAAGGGGAACAACCTGAATTTCCCGAATCTACCTGTGACTAAAATCTCATCCCTGGAAGCATTCTGGCAAATCTCCACCACAACCTCAAGGACTTTCACATTTTTCAAAACTGTGATGTCTAAACTTAGCTTTATTAATGTTTTGCAAAACATCCCTGCAATTGTACTCATGTCCTGACATTTTCAAAGATCTGTGCACATGCATCCCACATTCCTGTGTCTGTGTGAAAGCTTTTGAATTGTAGCATAAGTTTTTATTGCCTCTCTCGAAGTCTTCTGCCAAAATGCATCACTTCATACTTGTCTGGAAAAAAAACTGTCTCCCTATGTTGTTCACACATCCATGTCTCCTTGCAGCTGATTTGAATCATCCCCATACATTTTTTTTATTATTCATTGACAGGACAATGGCATCACTGGTTAGTCCAGCATTTATTGCCATTCCAAAGGGAAGTTAAGAGTCAACCACATTGCTATGGGTCTGGAGTCACATGTAGTTCAGACCAGCTAAAGACAGCAGTTTCTTTCCCGAAAGAGCATTAGTGAACCAGATGGGTTTTTCATAACAATCATCAATGGATTCATGGTGATCTTTAGGCTCTTAATTCCAGATTTTTTTTTTATTGAATTCAAATTCCACCATTTGCCATGGCAGAATTCAAACTCAGGTCTCTGGAATATTACCTGAGTACCTCGATTAACAGTCAAGTGCTATTACCACTAGGCCATTGATTCCCCTTTTTGCCATTTCTCTAAGTTTATTTTCATTGACACACTTTGAATTTTTTTTTAGTATATCAACATCCAAGTCATTTATATCAAAAATGCTCTGGTCCTCACATTAAGCCTTGGGGGCACTACTGTCTACCATTTTCCAGGTTGAAGAACAACAAATTAGCACAACTCATTGTTTTCTGTCCTAAAGCCATTTTAGAAATCCAATTTGACTAACCCACAAGTCTCAATTTTGTTAATCAAGCTTTTTATGCGGCAACTTGTCAAATGCTTTCTTAAATTCAATTGCATACCTTCTACAACCTTCTCTGTTACTTCATCAAAAGATTAAATTAGATTAGTCAAGCATATGATCCGGGCTCCCCTTAATTAATTCAGATTTCTCCAAGTGTCTGCCATGGGATACGGCATTATTAATCCAGAGACCCAGTTCCTGGGACCCAGGTTTGAATCCCAGCATGGCAGATGGATAAATTTGAGTTAAAATCTAGAATTATGACTATAATGATGACCATGAAACCATTATCTGGAAAACCCATCTGGTTCACTAATGTCCTTTTGGGAAAGAAACAGCTGTCCTTACCTGTATGGTCGACTGTGACTGCACACCCACAGCCATGTGGTTGAATCTTAACTGCCCTCTTGGCAATTAGGGATGGGTAATACCGGCCTAGCCAGTGATGCCTATAGCCTGTGAATTAAAAAAAGAACCCTGATAATTGTTTCTTCTTGTCCTTGATAATTGTTGAAGCTACATTACCCATCTTTGATGTTAATCTAATTAACCTATAGTTAGTAGGAAGGCCCTTACTCCTTTTCTCAAATAGGAGTTTCACATTTGCCCTGACTGATCCCCTGTACTTAAGGAAGAGTGTAAAATTATGTTAAATCTTTTATCTATCAAATTCCCCATTTCCTGGAATGGTAGCCATTTATGTCTATTTGCTTCAGTCGGTCTTTCAAGTGCATTCAACCCCTCAATTTTCATCCCTTCCATTTCCTCTCCTATCTTTGTTTGTAATGTTATTTTGTTCTCTTCCTAAGTAAACACAGATACAAAGAACTCATTAATTATTCTGACCTTGCCTTGAGCATCTAAATAAATCACCCACTTTGTCCCTAATCTCATCAACTAAGTGATGGAATTGTCGAAAGTGCTATCAAGTGACAATTACTCAATAATCATAGGTAGCATTTGACTGAAGGTGGCATCAATGAGCCTAAGCAAAATGGTAGTCAATGGGAATCATGGGAACATCTTTTTGCTGCTTGAAGTCATACGTAGCACAAAAGAAATGGTATGGTTGTTCGAGGTCAACCATATCCCTTGACATCACTGCAGGAGTTCCTCAAGGTGATGCCATAGCCCACATAGATAGGTGGCAAAAATATAAACTTAAGTATTTTCTAAGAACTGTGGAGGCACAGAGAGAGACTTAGTCCACATAGAAACATAGAAAATGTTCAGCTATTCAGCCCTCCAAACTCTTCCATTCAATACGACCATAGCTGATCATCAAACTTAGTAACAAGTTCCTGTTTTTTTAGTTCTATTCACTTTTGAGATGTGGGCGTCACTGGCTGGCCAGCATTTCTTGCCTATCCCTAGTTGCCCCTTGAGAAGGTGGTGGTGAGCTGCCTTCTTGAACCGCTCCAGTCCTCCTGCTGTGGGTTGACCCACAAATGCTATTAGTGAGAGAATTCCAAGATTTTGACCCAGCGACAGTGGAGGAACGGTGATGTATTTCCATGTCAGGATAGTGGATGACTTGGAGGGGAACTTGGAGGTTGTGGTATTTCCATATGTCTGATGACCTTATCCTTCTAGGTGGAAGTGGTCATGGGTTTGGAAGGTGCTGTCTGAGGATCTTTGGTGAATTTCTGCAGTGCATCAAGTAGATAGTACACATTGCTGCTACTGAGCATCGGTGGTGCAGGGAGTGAATGCTTGTGGATGTAGTGCCAATCAAGCAGGTTGCTTTGTCCTGGATGGTGTCAAGCTTCTTCAGTGTTATTGGAGCTGCGAACATCCAGGCAAATGTAGAGTATTCCATCACACTCCTGACTTGTGCCTTGTAGATGGCGGACAGGCTTTGAGGAGCCAGGAGGTGAGTTACTTGCCGTTATATTCCTAGCTTTTGGCCTGCTCTTGTAGCCACTGTGTAAAGTAATGAGTCCAGTTGAGTTTCTGGTCAATGATAACACCCAGAATGTTGATAGTGGCAGATTCAGTGATGGTAACACCATTGAATGTCAAGGGACAGTGGTTAGATGGTTTCATATTGATGATGGTCATAGCCTGGCATTTGTGTGGCATGAATGTCACTTGGCACTTGTCAGCCCAAGCCTGGATATTGTCCAGAGCTTGTTGCATTTGAACATGGACTGCTTCAGTATCTGAGGAGTCATGAATGGTGCTAAACATAGTGCAATCATCAGCAAACATCCCCACTTCTGACGTTTTGATGGAGGGAAGGTCATTGATGAAGCAACTGAAGATGATTGGGCCTAGGACACCACCCTGAGGAACTCCTGCAGAGATATCCTGGAGCTGAGATGATTGACCTCCAACAACCACAACCATCTTCCTATGTAACCATTTCTGATGAAGGGTCTAGGCCTGAAACGTCAAGCTTTCCTGCTCCTATGATGCTGCTTGGCCTGCTGTGTTCATCCAGCTCCACACCTTGTTATCTCAGATTCTCCAGCATCTGCAGTTCCTATTATCCCATCTTCCTATGTGTCAGGTATGACTCTAACCGCCGGAGAGTTTGCCTCCTGAAATCCATTGATTCCAGTTTTGCTACAGCTCCTTGATGCCGCACTCAGTTGAATGCAGCCTTGATATCAAGTGCTGTCACTCACATCTCACCTCTGGAATTCAGCTCTTTTGTCCATGTTTGAGCCACGGCTGTAAATGAGGTCAGGAGCTGAGTGGCCCTGGTGGAACCCAAACTGGGCGTCACTGAGCAGGTTATTGCTGAGCAGGTGCTGCTTCATAGCACTGTTAATGACACTTTCCATCACTTTACTGATGATTGAGAGTGGACAGTTGGGGTGGTAACTGGCCGGGTTGGATTTGTCCTGCTTTTTGTGTACAGATATACTTGGGCAGTTTTCCACATTTGACAAATAGGTACCAGTGTTGTAACTGTACTGGATCCGCTTGGCTAGAGGAGCGGCAAGTTCTGGAGCACAAGCCTTCAGTACTGTTGCCGGAATGTTGTCAGGGCCCATAGCCTTTGCAGTATCCAGTGTCTCCAACCATTTCTTGATATCATGTGGAGTGAATCGAATTGGCTTAAGACTGGTATCTGTAATGCTGGGGACCACTGGAGGAGGCCGAGATGGATGATCCTCTCGGCACTTTTGGCTGAAGTTTGCTGCGAATGCTTCAGCCTTATTTTTTGCAAAAGGTATGAACAAAAATTAATTAAAAGCTTTTCAGATGTTAACATTTACCTCTGAGACGTCTTCATCAAACAAAGACTGAATAGAAAAGGATGGAAGTTATGCTGCAATTACATATAACTCTGGTGAAATCCTATTTAGAAACACTCCAGTGTTAAGTGTACATATCGCAGGAAAGGTATATTGGTTTCAGAGGGTGCTCAGCAGAAATTTGTATGAGTGATTTTGAGGCTTGAAGGTTAAATTATACTTGTCTGAGCTTTTATTCTCAAGAACTGTATTCTCAAATATGGAATACTAATGAGTGATATTTGAATGAGGGGAGGTAAGGTCATAATGGTAACATCATTAGGCTGTTCCAGAACTTCACATTATTTATTTTTGTTGTCACTGACTGGCCAGCATTTATTGCCCGTCTTTTGTTGCCCTTGGTGTTGTGGTGAGCTGCCTTCTTGAATCACTGCAGTCTACTTGCTGTGGGTTGACTCTCCATGTCATTCAGGAGGGAAATTCAGGATTTTCGCCCAGTGAAAGGAAGGAAGGGCAATATGTTTGCAAGTCAGGATGGTGAGTGGCTTGGCGGGGAGCTTGCTGGTCATGGTGTTCACATGGCCTTGTTCTTCTAGATTGAAGTGGTCATGGGTTTGGAAGGTGCTGTCTTAGGATCATTGGTTAATTTCTGCTGTACATCTTGTAGATAGTACACACTGCTGCTATTGACTCTCGGTGGTGGTGAGTATGGATTTTATAGATGTGGTGCCAATCAAACAGACTGCCTTGTCCTGGACAGTGCCAAGCTTCTTGCTTGTTGTTGGAGCTGCACTCAACCATGCTAGTGGGAAATATTCCGTCACATTCCTGATTTATGCCTTGTAGATGATGGACAGGCTTTGGAGAGTCAAGAGCTGAGTTATGTGCTGCAGTATTCTAACCTCTGACCTGCTCTTGCTGCCATTGCGTTTACATGGCAGGTCCAGTTGAGATTCTGATTAATAGTAACCCCAAGGATGTTGATAGTAGGGGATTCAGTGATGGTAACGCCATTAAATATTGAGAGTAGTGATTAGATCATTTCTAATTGGTAATGATCATAGTCTGGCATTTGTGTGGCAAGGATGTTACTTGTCATTTGTCAACACAAGCCTGGATATTGTCCAGATCTTGTTGCATTTGAACATGAACTGCTTCAGTATCTGAGAGGTTGCGAATGATGCTGAACATTGTGCAATCATTGGCAAACATCTCCACTTCTGACATTATGAAGGAGGAAAAGTTGTTGTTGAAGCAGTTGAAGATGGTTGTCTTGAGGACACTACCCTGAGGAATTCCTGCAAAGACGTCCAGGAGCTGAGATGGCCTATCTTTAACAACCATGACCATTTTTCTACGTGCCAGGTATGACTCCAACCAATGGAGAATTTGCGCTCTGATGCCCATTGATTCCAGATTTCATAAGGCTCCTTGATGCCACACTCAGTCAAATGCTGCCTTGATGTCAAGGGCTGTATCCTCGCCTCACCACTTGAATTCAGCTCTTTTGTCCATGTTTAAATCACAGTTGAAATGAGGTCAGGAGCTGAGCGGCATTGGTTGAAGCCAAACTGGGCATCCTGAGCGGGTTATTACTGAGCAGGTGCTGCTTGATAACACTGTTGATGACACTTTCCATCACTTTACTGATTTTCAAGATTAGAGTGATGGGGTGACAATTGGCTGGGTTGGATTTATCCTACTTTTTATGTACAGGATATAGCTGGACAATTTTCCAGTATTCTGGAGATACGAGTTCACATTCCATCATGACAGAAACTTGGAGTAGGGAAAAACTGGTCCAACTGTAATCAAGTAACCATTGTTGATGCTATACAATCCCAGCTGGTTCACTAAGTTAGGAAAGGAAGTCCACTATTCTGGCTGAAATGGACTCCATCCCACAAAAAATATGGCTGACTTGTAACTGTCCTCTGGGCAATTAAGAATGGGCAGCAAATGCTGAACTTGCCAGAAATGCACACATACTTTGAATGTTATTTCTAAAAATGCTAGAACGATTACATGAAGATGAAAATAAGACAGCTAAAGTGTAAATTTAAGATTGATAATAAGTAAACTTAAGAAGAAAGACAGAAATTTTTTACCAGCAAGTAAATGCTAAAAGTATGTTAAAAGGTTGAGTTGATATTTTTATTAATTTATTCACAATCAATGGTAACCCTTAGCTGACTGATTGGACAATTAAGTAAATGGCATCAAATGTCAAAGGACAATTGTTGGATTCTCTCTTGCTGGAGATTGCTTGTGTGGCACAAATGTTATTTGTATTTTATCAACCAAGCGTGAATGTATCTAAATGCAGGGAGACTTGGACAACAGACTGCTTCAGAATTTGAGGACTTGTGAATGGTGCTGAACATTGTATAATCAGCAGGAAACATCCCCACTTCCGACCTTATGAGGTGCAAAGGTCAATGATAAAGCAGCTGAGTACTGTTGGGCCTAGGATCCTAACCTTGAGGAATTAGGACTTCTTATACTACAATGGTAGTGCTCCCTCCTCCAATCCAGGAGGCCCGGGTTCAATCTCACCTGCTCTAGAGGTGTGTAATAATGTCTCTGGGTGGTTGATTAGAAAATAAATACTGAGGAATTCCTGCAATAGCGTCCCAAGTTTGAGACGACTGATGTCCAACAACCATAACCATCTTCCTTTCATGCTCCGTTCAATTGTAATCAATGGGGTATTTTCTCCTCAATTCTCATTGACTCGTGTTTTGCTGGGACTCCTTGCTGACACAATCAAACATGATTTCAATGTTAAGGGCAGTCATCCTCATCTCCTCTTTAAAATTCAGCTCTTCTGTCAATATTTGGACCAACGCTGTAATGAAGTCAGGAGCTGAATGGGCCCTGGTGTATCCAAACTGACATCAGTGAGCAGGTTATTGCTAATTAAGTGACACTTGATAAAAGCTGTTGATGACTTTCATCACTGCTGATGACTGAAAGCTGGATGATGGAGCAGTAAGCGGTAATACGGCATGTTGAATTTGTCCTGCTTTTTGTGAACAGTAATTGGGCAATTTTTCATAGTATTAGTTAGATATCACTATTGTGGCCAACGAAACAGCTTGGTTAGGACTACTGCTAATTCTGGAGCACAAGTCTTCAGTACTATTGGCAGACTGTTAATAGGGCAGAAAATGTTCCAGATAATAGACACTGAGCTCACCTCAGCTGAACTTTGAATTCATATCTCTATACATGTGGAAGAGATGTACAGGGCCATTGACTTCTGAATATATCATATAAAATGGCAAAGACTTTTTTACAACTCCAGCATCTTCGGAAGAGGGTTCCAGCTACCATCAAATCCAGCCTGAAAGACAAGGTCTAGGAGCTAGAATAGAGGGCAGCAATCGAGGAAGTGACAACTTCAAGAGTTGTTACTACTGCAGTAAGAAAACCTGGAATTCTGAGCCTGTACATAGATTCAAATAAAACTCAATAGATCTCAAGATAACAAGGTGTAGAGCTGGATGAACACAACAGGCCAAGCAGCATCAGAGGAGCAGGAAAGCTGACGTTTCGGGTCAAGACCCTTCTTCAGAAATGGGGGAGGGGAAGGGGAAATGAAGTTTTGAAGAGATTGCATTATCCCATGCCAAGCATAAATTAATTTTGCTGTTACTTGCAACGGTAAAGGTCTTTATGAACCTAGTTATGAAGGATGGGTAAGTTCGTCGAAAGCAGCAGTTTTTGAAGTATATTCGGGACATCATTTGGAAGGCATAGATAGTTGTGCAAAGCATATTTCATTTCCACTGTTCTGAAAGAGTATTAACACAGACAGCATGAGAGGGTCGAGGATTTTCCAGGAGTAGAAGCAGGAGTAGAGCCATAGAGTCAGAATCATAGAGTTATACAGCATGGAAACAGGCCCTTCAGCCCAAACTGGTCCATGCCGACCATTGTGCCCACTCAGCTACTTCCAATTGCCCACATTTGGTCCGTATTCCTCTAAACCCTTCCCATCCATGTATCTATCCAAATGTTTAAATGTTGTTATTGTACCTGTCTTAACCACTTTCTCCAGCAGCCTATTTCACTTATGCACCACTCTCTATGTGAAGAAGTTGTCCCTTAGTTCCTTTTAAATATTTACCCTCTCACCTTAAACCTATGCCCTCTAGTTTTCAATTCCCCATCCTATCTATGACCCTCATGATTTTATGCACCTCAATAAGGTCACCCTTCATTCTCCTACATTCCAAGGAATAAAGTCTTATCCTGGCCAACCTCTCCCTATAACTCAGGCCTACTAGTCCTGGCAACAGCCTCATAAATCTTCTTTGCATAATTTCCAGTTTAACTATGTCTTTCCTATAAAAGGGTGACCAAAACTGCACAAAATACTCCAAATGTGGCCTCAACAATGACTTATACAACTCTAACATAATGTCCCAACTCCTATACTCAATGCCTTGACCGATGAAGGCCAACTGCTAAATACCTTCTTCAGCATCCTGTCAACCTGTGACACCACTTTCAATGAACTATGAACTTGTGCTCCTAGGTCCCTCTGTTCCACAACACTCCTTAGGATGTTGCCATTTACTGTATAAGTCCTACCTTGGTTTGATTTTCCAAAGTGCAACACCTCACATTCATATGTATTGAATTTTATTTGCCAATCCTCAGCCCACTTCCCCATCTGATCAAGATCCCTCTGTAATTTTTGATAACCTTCCTTGCTATCAACAATACCTCCTAATTTTGTATCATCTGCAAACTTACTATTCATGCCTTGTATATTCATATCCATATCATTTATGTAAGTAACAAATAACAAAGATCCCAGCACTGACCCCTGTGACGCACCACTAGTCACAGGCCTCCAGTCTGAGAAACAACCTTCAACCATCATCCTCTGCTTCCTACCATTGAGCCAATTTTGAATCCAATTAGCTAGCTCTCCCTGGATCTCATGTGACCTAACCTTCATGACTAGCCTGCCGTGCGGGATCTTGTCAAAGGATTTGATAAAGTCCACACAGACAACATCCACTGCCTTAACGTCATCTATACTCTTGGTTATCTATCCAAAAAACCCTAAAAGATTTGTCAGACATGCCATCCTGCGCACAAATCCATGCTGACTTTCCCTAATCAGACCTTGACTATCCAAATATTGATTGATCCTGTCCCTAATTTCCTCTCCGATAACTTGCCTACCACTGATGTCAGGCTCACTGGCCTATAGTTCCCTGGATTGTCTTTGCTACCTTTCTTAAACAGTGGAACAACATTAGCCACCCTCCAGTCTTCTGGAACTTCACCAGTGGCTAAAGATGAAGCAAAAATCTCTGCAAGAGCCTCTGCAATTTCTTCCCTAACCTCCCATAACATCTGAGGATGGACTTGATCAGGCCCAGGAGATTTATCCACCTTAACGCAATCTAAGGCTGTAAACACCTCCTCTCTGGTAATATGTATACGGCCCAAAACATCCCCACTTGTTTCCCTTATTTCCTTAGCATCCATGATTCTCTCCTCAGTAAACACTGACGAGAAATATTCATTAAAAATCTCCCCCGTGTCCTGTGGCTCCACACATAAATGATCATACTGATCTTTAAGGGGACCTATTTTCTGCCTTGCCACCCTTTTACTCTTAATATAGCTACAGAACCTCTTGGGATTACCTTTAACCTTACCTGCCAGATCCATCTCATACCCACTTTTTGCTTTTCTGATTTCCCTTTTGAGTGTGCCCCTACACTTTTTATAGTCATCTAGGGATTCACTTGAGCCTGATAGGTTAAAGCCAATGTATGTCTTCTTTTTCCAAGAGCCTCAATATCCCTTATTAGCCAGTGATCCCTAAACCTGCCAGCTTTTCCCTTCCCTCTAACAGGGACATACTGGATTCTTGATATCAGACTTTTAAAAGCCTCCCATTTGCCAGTTGTTCCTTTTCCTTCAAACAGACTCACCCAATCAACTACTGCCACATCCTGCCTAATGGCCCCAAAATTGGCTCCAGATTAACATCTTAACCTGTGGACCCATCCTATATTTTTTCATAATTATGTTAAAACTAAGAGAGTTATAGTGACTGGACCCAAAGTGCTTTCCAACTGACACTTCAATCACTTGCTCGACCTTGTTTCCTAACAGGAGGTCCAGTGTTGCACCCTTCAAGGTAGGACCCTCTACATATTGATTTAGGAATTGCTTGGACCTATTTGACAAATTCCACCCTGTCCAAGCCTTTTACACTCTGGGTGGCCCAGTCAATACCGGGGAAATTAAAATCTCCAACTACTATTACTCTATTATAGAGTCATAGAGCAACAGCACAGAGACAGGCCCTTCAGCCCAAATGGGTCCATCCTGAAAAAAATGTCCATCCATGCTAACTCCATCTCCCTGCACTCAACCCATATCCTTCCTAACCTTTCCTATCCATATATTTACCAAATGCCTTTTAAATGTTGTTAATGTACCTGCCTCAACGACTTCTGCTGGCAGCTCATTCCATATGTGCACCACCCACCGTGTAAAACATTGCCCCTCAAGTTCCCATGTCTTCTTTCCCCTCTTATCTTAAACCGATGCCTTCGATTCCTCGATTCCCCAACCCTGGGAAAAAAATTGAGTGCATTCATCCTATCCATACATCTCATGATCTTATACACTTCTATAAGATCTCCCCTCAGTCTCTTATGCTCTAAAGAAAAAAGTCCTAATTGTCCAACCTCTCCCGATAACTCAGTCCCTTGAGTCCTGGCAACATCCTTGTAAATTTCTTCTGCACTCCTACCAGTTTAATAACATCCTTCCTATAGCAAGGTGACCAAAACTGAACACAATGCTCCAAGTGCGGCCTACAACTGCAACATAACTTCCAAACTTCTATATTCAATGGCCTGACTGATGAACACCAATTTGTCAAAAGCCATCTTCACTGCCCTGTCTACCTGTTACTCTACTTTCAGAGAACTATGCACCTCTGTTCCACTACACTCCTTAAGGACCTACTATATTCCTACAGGTATCTGCAATCTCTCTACACATTTGCCCTTCTAGTACCCGTTGGCTATCTGGGGTTCTATAATACACTCCCAACAGAGTGACTATCCTGTTCTTGTTTCTAAGTTCTGACCATATGACCTCATTTGATAACCCCTTAAGAATATCCTCTCTAAGCACTGTTGTTATGTCCTCCCTTATCAAAAGGGCAATTCCCCCTCCTTGCTTACCTGTACTTCTGTCACGCCTGTAGCTTCGGTATCCTGGAACATTGATCTGCCAGTTCTGCCCTTCTCTCAGCCATGTTTCTGTTTTGAATATAATAACCCAGTCCTCAGAGCCAATCCATGCTCTGAGCTCATCTGCCTTACCAGTCAGGCCTCGTGCGTTGAAATAAATGCATTTTAAACCAGAGGTCTTTTCCCTCCCTTTATTATGCCCCTGGCTATCCTGAATAGTAAACTTGCTCTTGATGGCTAATTTACTTTCTCCTGACTTCTCGATAACCCCTCTCTTACTCAGAGTCCCACCCCACTGCCAAACTAGTTTAAACCCTCCAGGTAACACTAGCAAATCTCCCAGCAGGGATACTGGAACCCCTCCAGTTCGAGTGCAACCCGACCCTCTTGTACACGTCACCTCTACCCCAGATGAGATCCCAATGATCCAAGAACTGAAAACCTTGCCCCCTACATCAGCTCCTCGGCCATGCATTCATCTGGCCTATCTTTCTATCTCTATCCTCACTGATGCATGGCACTGGGGGGTAATCCGGAGATCACTACCCTTGAGGTCCTGCTTTTTAACTTCTTATCTAACTCCCTATACTCATTTTGCAGGAACCCATTCCTTTGTCTAACTATGCCAGGTAGGTTGTGGATGATCTAGTACTCTATGGATGTGCAGAGAAATGAAAGAAACTATTGCACAATCATAATTTGGTGCAATTGCTGGATAGAACTCACTAGATGAACCTGGAGACTGAACATCAAAAAAATTCAATTGAAATGTCTGTAGTCATTATTCATGCATTGACAGTAAAAGCACCTTGAATCCCAACAAGACCTATAATAGGGATAGAGGAACCAACAGATGTGAAAGCAGTGCACCAATTTATTGGATTTGTGAACTAGCTACCTGATGTAATTTGTCAGAGATGAAAGTCCAAAGAGGCTCACTGTTAAGAAAGTTCAGTGGCATTGAGGCAGAGGAACTAAGTACAAAAACAGATTATTTATGCTAAACATTTATAAAGCCCAGGTCTCATTAACTATTTATGAACACTCAGCCCTCTCAGTTTCCCAAAGCCTCTCCTGGTTCCAACAATTACAGTAGTAATGTTTAAGAGGTACCTAGACAGACACATGAACTGGCAGAGTATAGAGAGATAAGGATCTTGTGCCGGTAGATGAGATTAGTTTAGAATTAGTCTGGAGGTGGCACAGTGGCTGAGTGGTTAGCACTGCTTCCTCACAGCAAAAGGGACCCGGGTTTGATTACCCCCTTGGGTGACTGTCTGCATGGAGTTTGCACATTCTCCCCGTATCTGCATGGGTTTCCTCTGGGCACTCCGGTTTCCTGCCACAGTCCAAAGATGTGCAGGCTAGGTGGATTGGCCATGCTAAATTCCCACAGTGTTCAGGGATGTGCAGATTATGTGGGTTATTGGGGGATGAGTCTGGGTCGGTGTGGACTTGTTGGGCCAAAGGCCCTGTTTCCACATTGTAAGGATTCAATGATTCTAGAATGGCGATATAGTGGACAGAAGGGTCTGCTCCTTTGCTTACTGTTGTAGTTTATTACTTACTCCAATCAAACAACTAGTGACTACTAAGCCCATGCTGAGGTACTACCATGTCAACAATGAAGATATGTGATGTCTACCAGACAGGACTTTAAGCAACAATCATGTAGTAAAGCCAATTAGTTGCATTTGTATCCAGAGCACCAATTGAACACCAAACTGAAAGACATTTATGGAGAAGAAGCATCATTTCAGCAACAAGGTAAACAGCCAATAACTACTTGTATGCGTATCATTAGAAGATCTTAATTCTTTAAAATTATATATGTAATATTTGCACAGCAACAAACAAAAGTGGGACAGACTAGAATGAACAAACGAATAATTTTACACAAATGATGATTTTCTTTACAGATTTTTACATTTGATAACTTGCAGATGAAAATAAGTAGACTTTTTTTTGGTTTTGATGGAAAAGGGATGTTTGAAGAAACGTTTGTATATACACTCTGACTTGCCATACGCATGTGACCTCTGATGTAGTTCCTTTCTGTTTATAGGCATTAATGCAGAAGCCATTAAACACAGCACATTAAACAGTATCCAAAACTCAATTAGAAGCATGGACCTCACTAAACTTACCTATAGCTGTTTATATATCTTTATGCGAGCATGTGCATTTCTGATGCTTCCTCTTGTGCCTGAACACAGGTCATAACATGTACATGGAAATGAAGGTTTACAGTCAAGTTCACTCTCTTTGGCCAGCTGAGTAATCTGATCCTGGAACCCAGGATCCTGGACCAAAAACAGAAATTACTGGAAAAGCTCAGCAGTCTGGCAGCATCCATGAAGAGAAATCAGAGTTAATGTTTCAGGTCCAGTGACCTATCTTCAGAACTGATGGTAGCTAGGAAAATGTTGACTAAAAATCACCAGGTTGTCAATGTACCCTACATAATTGGGTAATCTAGAAATGATTTTATTGGTTGTCTTTGAAATGTGGCTGGTGCATTTCCATACCAAATGGCATGACTTTAAATTGGTATAGTCCATTTGTTGTCACAAAAGCCAAAATTATCTTCACTCTTTTACTTTACTGGCTTCGTGAGTAGACAGCTCAATTCCTCAGTCTTAAAACCTCTCTTCAAAAAAAAAAAAACAAAATAATCTCTTAAAGCCACAGCATTGTTACATAGTAGACTAGATTGAGTGAAGAGCAGGTAAAGTGCTGCTTCACCTGGAAGGTGTGTTTGGACCCTTGGATATTTAGGAGGGAGGAGGTAAATGGACACATGTTATACCTTCTGTGGCTGCAGGGGAAGGTGTCTTGGGGCTCTGGGGGAGTGTTGGGAGTGAAAGAGGAGTGGAGCAGAGTGTCCCAGAAGAAACAGTCCCTGAGGAAGGTGGAAAAGGGAGGGGAGGGAAATATGTATCTGGTGGTGGCGTCCCACTGGAAGTGGCAGAAATGGCAGCTAATGATCCTCTGGATGTGGATGCTGGTGGGATAGTAGGTAAGGACAAGGGGAACCTTATTGCTGTCGTGGGAGAGAAGATAGGGGATGAGGGCTGAAGTGGAGGAGATGGGTTGGACCCAGTTGAGGGCCATGACAATTACTGTGCTGGGGAATCCTCAGTTGAGGGAGAAAGTGGGCATTTCAGAGGCCCCCTTCTCAAAATGGGTATCATCGGAACAGATACAATGGTGATGGAGGAACTAGGAGAATGGAATAGAGTCTTTACAGGAAGCAGAGTGTGAGAATGTATAGTAAAGGTAACTATGGGAGTCAGTGGGTTTGTAATGGATATTGGTGGCCGGCTTATCCCCTTAAATGGAAACAGAGATGTCAAGGAAGGAAAGGGAGGAGTCAGAGATGTCGAGGAAGGAAAGAGAGGAGTCAGAGATGGACTAGGTGAAGGTGAAAGCAGGGCGGAAATTGGAAGTGAAATCGATAAACTTTTCCAATTCTGGATGACTGAGGGAAGCAGCCCTAATGATATCATTGACATACCAGAGAAGGAGTTATGGGTGGGCATCGGAACAGGACTTGAATAAGGAATGTTCCATAAGAGACAAGCATTATGGGACCCATGCAGGTACCCATGGCCACCCTTTTGACCTGAAGAAACTGAGAGGAGTTAAAACAAAAGTTGTTCAGGGTGAAGATGTGCTCAGCCAGGCAGAGGAGGTTGGTGGTGAATGGGGATGGTTCCTGTTCCAAGATCGTTGTCTGTACTATTCTGGGTACTAATAAGAATTGACATTATAGTCTGTTTTGTTGATAGAACCTGAAGGGCTGGCTCTGTTACTGAGTTACAATTCTCAGTCAGCTTCAGAACTCTTCAGAGTAGTGCCCAAGGTGATAAACATTTTAAACTGGACAGGCAGGAGGAAACTCACCAGTGTGCTTTCTGTCCTTGTAAGCTGGATAAGTTTCGTTGGTAAGGTTCTAGTTTCACCTAATGCACACTTATACCTAAAGAATGCAATGAATAGATAGTGGTGTCCTTGGAACAAAGGAGTATAAGAGATTTGAGACAGTAGCACAGTGGCTCAGTGGTTAGCACTACTGCATCACAGCACCATGGACCTGGGTTTAATTCCATCGTCAGGATGGGTTTGTACATTCTCTCCATGTCTGCGTGGATTTCCTCTGTGTGCTCTGGTTTTCTCCCACAGTCCAAAGATGTACGGGTTAGGTAGCTTGGAAACAATAGGACTGCAGATGCTGGAAGCCAGACTCTATAGGTGTGAAGCTGGAAAAGCATGGTAGGTCAGACAGCATTAAAGGAGCAGGAAAGTCATTGCTTTGGTCTGAAATCCTTTGTCAGGGCTGAGGAGGCGGGGAGAGCCCATAAATAAATAAAGGGAGTGGGATGGGGGCTAAAGGTAGGAGAGATTGTGATTGGTCCATGGGAAGGGTGGAGCAGATAGTTCAGGTCAGGGAGGTGAGGAGGAGTAGGAGGGCTGGACATGATATAAGGCTGGGGCTGGTTGGATTTTGAAGCTGGTGAAGTCAGTGTTGAGGCTATTATTTTAGAATTAGAATCCCTACAGTGTGGAAACAGGCCCTTTGGCCCAACAAGTCCACACCGGACCTCAGAGCATCCCACCCCCCCCATCCTACTCCTCCCTGAGTACTACAGGCAAGTTAGCATGGCCAATCCACCTAACCTGCACATCTTTGGACTGTGGGAGGAAACTGGAGCACTGGGAGGAAACCCACACAGACACGGAGAGAATGTGCAAACTCCACACAGACAGACGCCCGAGGCTGGAATCGAACCCAGGTCCCTGGTGCTGTGAGGCAGCAGTGCTAACCACTGAGCCACTGTGCTGCCCAAATTGGGCTGTAAGTTCCCAAGGTGAAATATCAGGTGTTGTTCCTCCAGTTTGCGACATCTTGGCCTGGCGAGGCAGCATCCCAGTCCAGCAAGGTGGACTTTCAGCCCAGTGTGGTGGTCTTTTGGTCTGGTATGGCGATCTTTCTGCCCGGCGTGACGGTCTTTCGGCCTGGCATGGCGATCTCTCAGTGGCCCAGTGTGGCAGTTTCTCGGCCTGGCATGGTGGTCTTTTGGCTGTACACGGGGGTCTCTCAACCCAGCGTGGCCTCAGCATTGACTTCCAATCTGGAGGTGATTCCTCGAAGTTCAGTCTCACCGTGGCTAAGCACTTAAGAAAACTGTAATGTTTGAACTTTCAGCTTTATTTATTTTCTACTTAAACTAAGAAGGTGTCACTGTCCTATAATTACTGCAATGTTTAATTTTGCTCTTTCTTTCTACCTTATTCTTAGGATTCTGTACCTTGATACTTGTATCTAAGATGGAGCCTTGTGTGGCGACACTGTACACTTTTCACTGTACTCCTGTACTTGAGTACACCTAAAATAAAATCAAAATCAATCTTGTGAACTTCCACTGAATTGCCTCCAATGCAACTACATTCTTTCTCAAATAAGGGAACCAAAACTGACCACAGTACCTGTATTACGGTCTCTCAATGCTTAATTTCTCCAGTACTACTGTTTTTAATAATGTTAACATCTTTCAGTTCCTCATTCTCAGTAGTCTTTCGGTTCTCTATTGTTCCTCGGAGATTTCTTGTATCTTCCCCTGTCAGGCAGACATAAAATATGTAGTTATGTTTCTTTGCTATTTCCTTATTCTCTAGGACCAGCCAGCATCTTCATATAATGGACTAATGTTTGTGTTTTATATTTTTAAGATATATCTATGGTCAGAAAATTTAAAATGTCTGTAAAAATGACAATATAGATATAAATTTATACATTTTATATTGAAAATTCTATGTAATTTATGATAGGATACAAAGAATTCGCACAGAAATAGATATGTACTTTGTTGTCTGTCTTCATAGAGGAAGGCTCTGAAAATTTCCCTGAAATAATTCACATCCAAGGGTCTAATGAGACTATTGAACTGGAAGAAATTAGTAACAAGAATAAAGTATTGAACTCATTAATGGGGCTGGAAATTAATAAATCCCCAGGAAATGATGGCTTCCATCCTCATTTTGAAACAGATGCTCTACAGAGATAATGGATGAGATCATGAATCCCAGTGAGAGTAGTTCTTTCCCAAAATGTTGGCAGCAGCAGGTACAGTCCGCTTCCCAGAGCGTTGGAAGCGGCAGGGCCAGTTTCTTTTCTAAAATGGAGGACCTGGGGAGGTGGCAGCAGCAGCAACGTAAGCCAGAACTGCTTCGGCATGGTAGGCACAGACTTGAATTTGAGACCTGTTCAGGACCCAGCAGCTTCAGCAGACTTATAGTGGCGGTGATGTTGGTGGAGGCAAGATAGTGTTAAGCATGGTAACGTGGTTCCAGCGGCATTGCAGCTCTAGGCCAAGGCTGGGCCTGGATACTTTAAGGCAGAGGCATTCCTGCTGCATCAGCGTGCGGGGAATCGGGGCACCTGAATGTTTGCAGACTGAGGGATGGACTTTGTGGCTCTGTTTTGCTGGTGGCGAAGGCTCATGGCAGAGGCAGGGAGTGATCTGAATGTTTTCTTTTGGCTGTTTCTTTTATTTCAACTTCTGTTTTTAATCCTGCCTTTTGTATACTAAGATGACACCAGAGAATGATAACTTTGTACACTTTTCACTGTATTCCTCTACTCGAATATACGGGACAAAAAAATTTAAATCTAAATCATTAGCGACCATCCTCCAAAATTCCATTAATTCTGTAATAGCGCCTGTAGATTCAGAAGTTGCAAATGTCACCCTGGTGTTTAAGAATGGGGGGAGAAAGAAAACAGTGAATGACAGACCTGTTAGCCTGATGTCAGTAGTAAGAAAAACATGAGAAACTATTATAAGAATGTGATTACCGGATATTTAGAAAATAAGTGTTTGATTAGTGTTATGAAGTTGGGTACAGTAATTGTGAATAGGAAGGCAGGATGCTAAAATGTGTGGTTCCTTTAAGAGATTTATGCTTTGTCTGTACTTAGAAATAAAGTTCTGTGTCTGTGAGCAGCAGCTGAAGTTGCCAGTACAAAGAGCCACAAAAGTGAAACAAGTGTATCAAACAAAGCCGGCAGCACAGTGACTCAGTAGTTAGCAATGCTGCCTCACAGCGCTAGGGACCTGGGTTTGATTCCATCCTCGGGTGTCTGTCTGTGTGGAGTTTGCACATTCTCCCCTTGTCTGTGTGGGTTTCCTCCGGGTGCTCTGGTTTCCTCCCACAGTCCAAAGATTTGCAGGCTAGGTGGATTGGTCATAGTCAATTGCCCATAGTATTCAGGGATGTGAAGATTAGGTGGATTATAGGTGGATGGGTCTGGGTGGGATGCTCTGAGGGTTGGTGTGGACTTGTTGGGCCAAAGGGCCTGTTTCTAGCCTTGCAGGTGGCAGGCAAAATAGCAGTCTTGTTTTGGTGTTGTGACAATGAGTTTGAATTTGGCCAATTAATTTAAAACCAAACTCAACAATTCAAAATCAATTGAATTTAAATCTAATGGTGTTGACAACCTGAAACGAATCATGTCATAAGAATTTGATTCTGTCATTATGGGTATATAAGACAAGGGCAATCAGGGAGAGCCAACTGCCATCTGAAAGAGAGAGCCATCTGCCACCTGCCAGAGTTAGCACCAATAACACAGTGTGGAGCTGGAGGAACATAGCAGGCCAGGCAGCATCAGAGGAACAGGAAAGCTTCTGAAGAAGGATCCCGACCTGAAACATCAGCTTTCCTGTTTTTCTGATGCTGCCTGGCCTGCTGTGTTCCTCCAGCTCCACACTTTGTTATCTCTGACTTCAGCATCTGTAGTTCTTGCTATCTCAGAGTTAGCACCATTCAGTTTTTAGACAAAGCCTATCTAGTTAATCAAAAGTCCCACAGTATTTTAGCTCAAAATCCTCACTGAAGAAATTATAGAGATAAAACATCCCTGATCGCAGAATTAACAGAAGAAAGGATTTGTGAAGAGACCAGAGACAACAGAATATTCCAGAAGACAGTCTATGCAAGCTTGGAGAGATTAAATTATAATTTATTGCTTCTTATTAATTGGATTTATTTTAGTGGGACTTGTGTTTATTTAAACAGCATTCCAGTAGAATTTAGACCAGTTAAGGAGTAGTTAGTAGTCAAGGGGGGAATTATTCGGTTTGTTAGTAATTCTGTTAATTTGTTCATTGTTAGGGTTAAACAAATAAATTGTTTCTTGTTATTTGTAAAGTGGAGATCAGGGATTTTCTTTCTTTTAACCACTCTTTTAACAGGTTATGAGGGGAAAAGGCAAGCTTTTCTGGGTGTTTGGGGGTAATTATTAGAATGGAACCTGTACTCCCATCATAGCAGATTGGGGTTTGTGTTTTGGTTAATTATCAGAGAGGTTCAGCCATTCACTCACCTTTACTAGCTTCATCCCCGCCTCTTTGACCTGTCCATCTTCTCTCCCACCTATCCAGTCCACTATCTACCTGCTATCACCACCCCTCCCTTTCTATTTATTTCAGAGCCCCCTTCCCCTCCCCCATTTTTGAAGAAGTGTCCTGACCCAAAACGTCAGCTCTCCTGCTCCCCTAATGCCGCTTGGCCTGCTGTATTCCTCCAGCTCCACGCTATTTTGTAGGAATATGTTGGTGGAAAATATAGGCATAAAGAAATAACATCTATGGTCAAGAATCAAAACTACAAGAAGAAATTAGTTACTTTCTTACAGTTCTTTTGATTTTGCTGGTGGTGTCACACTTTTCGTAACTGTGGAAATCCTTAATTTGGTATCTGGTCAGTCGGACCTGCCTCTTGGCTTGAATTAAATGTTTTTCTTTGCAGAGCCTTTTGAGTGTTATTTCATTCAGAGGAAAGAGAGATACCTAGATTGCATCTAGGTTTCTGAGAGGTCTAAGAGCCAAATTGTTATCTCTACAAACATCTGTTTAGCACCAATCAAAAACTGTTACAGGCATAGTTTCCTCATTCCCTCCTCAGGAAAGTCCCACTATCCCAGGATTCAGACTGGTGAACCTCCATTGCACTTCCTGTATGGAATATATAGGCTTCCTTAGGCAAGGTGATCAGAGCCTGACCAGTAGTCCATATGTGATTTCACCACTATTCTATAATACTGAAGCACTGGTTCTTTACTCCTGTACACAATTCTTCTGGTGATAGAGATTAACACCCATTTTCCCTCCTTTGTTTGCTGCACCTGTATGTTTGCTTTCAGCGACTTTTGAATAAGGCACCTAGGAATGCTTGGACATCAACATTTTCCAGTCTCTCAACATTGAAGAAATATTCTGCACTGTCATTTCTCTTATAAAATGGATAACCTCTACATCGTATTGATGCTGCCTGGCCTGCTGTGTTCCTCCAGCTCCACACTTTGTTATCTCAGACTCCAGCACTGGCAGTTCTTACTACTCCTACAAAATGGTTTGTCTCAACTGTCTTGTTCATCTTAATTTTGAATAAATGTGTGTATTTGGGTTTAAAGGGAGTATAGTTTAAGTTTGTACATCAATAATCAGTAATTCATTTCATCACATAAGAAGGGAAAAGTTTATAAGTTTGTTTTCTTGTTTGTTGATGAAACCTGGCATGAGTTATCTTTTCATGCTATCAGTCAGACAATAGCCATCCTTCACATATATTTCATATTTATGATGACTTGTAGAATTGTGGGGCTTGGTTTTCAGCACTTGGTTCTCATTAGAGTAATAATACAGCACATTGCCTTAGCAAGACCAAAATCTGAGTTGAACTCCCAAAAATCATTGTGGTTATACACTGCATTGGCTGCAGTGGGTCAAGATTGTGGCTCACCACCACATTTTTAAATTTTGTTCATGGAATGTGGGAGTTGCTGGCAAAGTCAGTGTTTATTGACCATCCTTAATTGCCTTTGAGGCGTTGGTGGTGGGAGAGTACCTTCTTGAACTGTTGCCTAAGAGATAAGAAGAATGTCACAGAGCTGCAGAGGATCAAATTTGAAGGGAAGTTGCAGAAAGATATAAGAACCACAGTTGTAATTATCCTAATACAGGCTTGGATAATAATAGTGTAAAAGACAGAAAAGAAGAAATGTTTATGCATTCAGGAAAAGTTGCTTGACCAATGAATTTCCAAGATATATTGCTAAATCTTGTTCTGGAGAAATTTGCAGGCCAAGAGGATCAACTTTCAGAAGATGTGCATTTACAGAACAAAGTTCATAAGTCATAAATCATGGTTCAACTTCAATTAGATCATTGTCCAATTCGAACACTGCATTTTATGATGCATACAAAGTCTTATAGAGGGTGCAGAAAAGGTTTATAAGAATGATTTCGAAGATAAACAACTTCAGTTATTCACTGATACTGTTCTGCTTATACTAGAGGTATGATAAGAGTTCAAAATCACAAGAATCTCAGCTCTGTAGATAGAAGGCAACTGATTCCCCCGTGCCACACCCCCTGGAAGGAGGTCACTAACTTAACACAAATCTCAAAAGAACCAATGATGACATGAGGAAAAGCCTTTTTTCACAGTGAATGGTTACAGCGCAGGGGCTCCATGGGTGTGATCCAGGCGTATCAATTACAGCTTTCAAACGAGATGTTGATAGAAGATAGGGAAAAAAAGTGAACGGTGGGAGAACAAGGCCAGATAAATTGTTCTTGCTGACAGCAAGCATGGATTCGACACACTGAATGGCCTCCTCTGCTCAAACCATTCTATGATTCTAGGTTTCAAAAGACAGCTTTGCAGATATCAAATGCTATTAGTTTTGTATACTTGATTAGAATTTTCCTCTCAGAATTCGTATAATGTATTCTCCATTGGTGATCAGTGTGACTAGCATTCTCTTATTGTTACAGGTGTTCCCGTACTCTCTGCTGGTGATTGGTATGATCATGTACCTTCCTGCTTTGATCTGGAAAGTGTTTGTTACTCCGACCCTCATCGCTGACCTACTTTTCATTATTGATGAGTTGGACAAAGCCTACAATCGATCCATCAAAGTGGCTCAATTGATTGTAAAGAAACATGAGAATAGCCCCAATGCCAAGCGTTTGATCCAAGAAGAATTAGACAGGTAGAAAACCTGTACAAACCTGTGATCTTTGATATGGAAAATGATATAACAAGGATTTTCAGGATGACTGAAGCTCCACAGAATAAACAGGAAGGGACTGATCACTGAATAGGAAAAAGGGTGAATAAGATTTTAAATGTTCCAAGGTGCTTAATGAAACAAAATTTGGCACTGAGCACAGAGATATTCAGGCAGATGACTAAAAGCTTGGCTAAAGACATAAGTTTAAACAAACATCCTATGTTTTAAAAAAAGGAGAAAAGGAGTCAGAGGTTTAGGAGGCGCTTAGGGGTCAGACAGTTGAAGGCACAAATGTCAATTGTCAAGTATGGAAATCAGGGATGTGCAGCAAGCCAGGATTGGAAGAATGGAACTATCTTGGTGGGTTGTACAGCTGGAGGAGTTTGCAGACTGGCAAGATCAAGGAGAGATTTGAAACAAAGAAAAACTTTGAAATAAAGTTTGAAAATGATACATTGCCAGACTGGAAGCCAATGTAGGCCACTAAGCACAGAAATAGAGATGAATGAAATCTGATGCGAGTTGGAATAGGCAGCAGAATATTTAATGTCTTAAATTTATGAAGAGCGCAAGGTGAAAGGTATGTGAGTAAATTAAGATTGAAATGTTCGACAATGCAGATAATAAACTGAGTGCAAAAGATAGTGATGTGCAATCAATAGAATAGTGCTCTGGTAATTCTCAACATTGACTCTGGATACAATAAAGTCTCATAGTATCAGGTCAAATATGGGCAAGGACATCTACAATTGATTACTACCTTCCACTCTACTCAACTGATTAATTGGTATCCCTTGACATTGAACACTGACTGAAATCAGCACAAAGGACAACAAGAATACAGAATATACTCCAGGTGGGGAAATTCAATGTCTATCACCAAGGATGCCTCAACAGCACCACCAATGACTGGGCAAGTCCTAAAGGACATTGTTGCTAGAGCAGATCTGTGGCAGGTGGCAAAGGAGCCAACAAATTGGGAAACATGTTTTTACTTCAAAAATATACTTTCTTCATTTAAAAAAAATCCTTAAAAACATACACAGTCACTAGAGCAGTTTGATTCTGTACAGTCTTTGCACATGGAGTACAAAAAACTCATGGCATTTCTTACTTATAAAAGACTATATTTACATATAATTCAAATCATGTCATTTGATTTCAGGGAATAGCTTAAAGTTAGTACAAAGGATACAAACTCTGAGTACATTCCAACAGTATTGAAGCCTTATTTTCCAGAAATGTCAGCACCGTCATGCAAGCTCGTGGAAAAGGCCCAATACTACCTCTTTTGGCCCTGCCAGTTAAGCCATATGCATTGCCTTGGATGATGTCAAGCTTCTTGAGTGTTGTTGGAACCATCCAGGTCAAGTAGAGAATATTTCATCACACTCCTGACTTGGGCGTTGTAAATGGTGGACAGGCTTTGAAGAGTTAGAAAGTGAATTAATCACTGCAGAACTACCAGCCTTTGATTAACTCTTCTAGACACAATCTGTAAATACCTGTTCCAGTTCATTTCTGGTAGCTGTCAGGATGGTGATAGTCAGGAATTCAGAGATGGTAATGCAATTGAATGTCTTGAAAAGTTAAAAATGGTTAGATTCTGCTTTGTTGGAGATAGTTGTTAACCTGACACTTGTGTGCATGTTAGATAACAAGGTGTAGAGGTGGATGAACACAGCAGGCCAAGCAGCATCAGAGGAGCAGGAAAGCTGACGTTTTGGGCCTAGACCCTTCTCCAGAAAAAATGTGCATGTTACTTGCCACTTATCAGCCCAAACCATAATGTTCACCAAGTTTTGTTGCATATGGATACAGACCTTTTTACTGTCTGAGGAATGGCGAATGGTGCAGATCACTGTGTAATCATCACAGAACATCCCCAACTCTGACCTTATGATGGAGACATTGAAGTAGCTAAAGATGTTTCGGCATAGGACACTACCCTGTAGACCTTCTGCACTGGATAGACAATAAATGTGGCCTCATCAGAGTTGCCCAATCCCAAGAAAGAATGAAAATAAACTCTTGCCCAAGTGTTCCCACAGGTATTGACATGGACACTTGTGCCCAATTCATTTACCAGCACCAGATCCAACACAACCTTCTTTATAACTGGGCCAGGAACACTGATCCTCATATGTTAATTACATAAGAATTGACAGGGAAGTGTCAAAGTACCCTAATATCACTACTGTAGAGTTTTTTATAACACAGAAACAGACTCTTTGGTCCAACCAGTCCGTGCCGACCACAATCCCAAACCTCTCCTTGTAACCAAAACCCTCCATTTCCAGCAACATCCTATGAATCTCTCCTGATCCTTCTCCAGCTTAATAATATCCTTCCTAACAGGGACAGAATAGGCCTTACCAATGACCTGTACAACCTCAACATAACGTCCCAACTCCGATACTCAAAGGACTGAGCAATGAAGACAAGCATACTAAACACCTTCTTAATCACTGTATCCATTTGTGATGCAAACTTCAAAGAATTAAGTATCTGAACTGCTAGGGCTCTCTTTTCCACAACACTGCCCAAAGCCCTACTTTTGATTGTTTGAGATTTTTCTTTATTTGTTTTACCAAAATGCCATATCTTGCAATTATCTAAACCAAACTCCATTTGCCACTCTTCAGTCCATTGACCCAATTGATCAAGATCTTCTTCACTGTCCACTATACCACCAATCTTGGTGTTATCTGTAAATTTACTAACCATGCTTTCTACATTCTCATATTTAATATGTTTATATTCTTTATTTATATTTATATTCTATACACTTTCTATATTCTGCCGATTTACTCCTTTATCTCTTCATCTCTTACTGGAAATCCAGTGGAATACCGAAGTAGTATCATCACCCCCTTTTTGCTTTTCAACTCTAAAAGATGGATTCTGTCCCCGCCCTATCAAAGACATTGTTCTTTCCTAGTCTTTCCTAATCCGTACTGCCATAATATCATCCTTTCTTTCTTCTCTCTTTTCTGAACATTTTATATTCTTCCGTATTTAATACTGTTAAGCCACACTTCCATTATTGGCATTGCTTCATATTCCTAACTGGCTATTTGTGTCTGTAGCTCACCGATCATGTTCACTGCACTTTGTGCATTTAGTGTATTGCAATTGTATACTTGCTTTTCCTATCATCTTTCTTCGTCTGTCCCTAAATCGAACTACTTACTATCTAGTACTGTGTAACATATCCACTGGTGATGCATGTTTCTAAACTTGGAGCTTTACAAATGTTGAAATGTACATGAT
The DNA here is from genome assembly GCA_024137785.1 of Ginglymostoma cirratum. Lineage (NCBI taxonomy): Eukaryota > Metazoa > Chordata > Chondrichthyes > Orectolobiformes > Ginglymostomatidae > Ginglymostoma > Ginglymostoma cirratum. The sequence goes on from JAHRHZ010000041.1 coordinate 39,502,965, forward strand.
TATGGTGATAATATTACATTTCGTGCTGAAGTCAGCTGGAAGTAACCAGTCTTGCAGGACATGTCAGCTGGAGCATGATGTCTTCAGGCCTGTACCAGTATACTGCTAAGTTTGCCACGTCCAATGTTGAGCAAGCCAGATATGTTGCCAATGAGGAGGAAAGAAAGGACAACTAAACCAAGATATCTTTGGATGACTAAAGAAAGTGACATTAATATTAAACAAAAAAAAGGGCATATGATAAATGTCAAATGTTTTTGTTCAAGAATTATGCAAAAATGCAATTAGAAAAGGAAACAAATGAGCAAATGGAAAGCATGAGAAAAGTTTAGCGGGTAATGGAACACTAAAGTCTTTATGAACCTATAAATAGCAAACTGAAGTCAACAGAAAGGACCTATCAATTAGGGATAGAAATGAGAGCTTCTTGCAGAGGAAAAGGATATGGTTAAATAAATACTTTGAATCTGTCATTACTAAAGAAGAGAATACTACCAATGTTATAGTAAATAAGCAGTTAGAGAAATTACATTGGTTAAAAATAAAGAAGTATTTAAAATGATGGCAGTGCTCAAAGTACAGAATGTCAACTTTGTCTACAAATTGAGATAGGATGCATCCAAGATTACTTAGGAAGATAGAAACTGCCTTGGTCTGGCAATATTTATTCAAGTTCCTTGGCTACAGGACTAATGTCAGAATTAATCTGCACTTGAAAAGGCAGGGATTAATCAAGAACAGTGAGCATGATTTTGTTAACAGAGGTCATGCCTGATGAACTTGATTGAATTTTTAGAAGAGGTGACCAGGTGCATAGATGACGCAATACTTTTGTTGTGGTCTACTTGGACTTCAGCAAGGCTTTGATAAGGTCCTGCATGAGAGGCTGACAGCAAAGGTAAGAGCCCATGGGATCCAAGGAAATTTGGTAAGTTGGATCCAGAACCAGCTGAGTAGGAGGAAGCAAAGGGGGATGGTCAAGGGGTGTTTTTGTGACTGGAAGCTACTGTCCACAGAGATTAGTGTTAGGGCCTTGCTGTTTGTGGCATGTATAAATAGTATAGACTTGAATGTAGGAGGGTTGACCAATAAGTTTGAAAACGATACAAAAATTAGTGGGGTGGTAAATAATGAGGAGGGTATCCTTAGATTGCAGAAGGATATATGACAGGTTGGTCAGATAGGCTTAAAAAGTGGCAAATAGAATTCAATCTGGATAATTGCACTTGGGCAGGACGATGAAAGGGATGATAGCACCCTGGGAAGCACCAGAACTTTGGTGTGCATGTACACTGGTCCCTTAAGCTAGCAGGAAAGGCAGATAAAGTGATTAATAGGCACATGGTTTACATGACTTTGTTAACCAACACATAGCGTTTAAAAGAAGGGAGATCATGCTGCAACTGTATAAAATTTTGGTTAGGCCACAGCTAGTACATTGTGTGCACTTCTGGAATGCACATTATTGGATGGATGTGATTAAATTGGTCAGAGTGCACAGAAGATTTGATAGGTTGTCGCCTGTGCTGGACAGTCTTACTAATGGTGGAGGGATCAATTACCAGAGGGCACAGATTTAAGGTAAAGAGCAGGAGGTTTACAGGGGATATGAAGAGAAAAGGTTTCATCAAGAATGTGGTGAGAATCTGGAACTCACTGCCTGGAAGACAGTGCTAGAAGCAGAAACCCTCAACATTTAATAAGTATTTGGACGTGCACCTGTGATGCCAAGGCATACTATGGGCCAAGTACTGGAAAATTTGTTTACAATAGTTTGATTTTTTTTGACCAACAGGGATTCAATGGGCTGAAGGGACTACTTCTGTGCTGTCGACCTCAATGATTCTAAATAAGGGTTGCAAGTGTATCACTCTTGTTAATAAAAGGGGAGATTAAACACAACAACTACAGATCATCTGAATTAGTATTAGAATTAGCCTCGTTGTCAAATGAGTACAGTAAAAAGTATACAAGTTGCTGTTTACTGTACCATCTTAGGTACAAAGATCCCTAGGTACAGCTTTTTCAGTTACAGTTCTTGGAAACTTAGAGAAGTAAAAAAAGTCCAGCATTGCAAGTTTTAGGAAGAAATTATAAAATAGGAAAAAAAGTTCCGAATAACGGTCTTCCGATCTAGTCCATGCTTGCATCCAGCCTCCACTCCACACCGGGCCTTGACTCCAGACTGGGCCTGGCTTCACCTCAGGGTTCATGAGGCTGGGATATCACTCTGATATCACCTTGATTCCGGAAGTCCATGCTGAGGCCATGTCAGGCTGAGAGACTGCCACATTCTGTCCAAAGACCACCATGCTGGGCCATTGGGAGACTACCTCACCAAGATAGTAGCTCTGAGGCCGGGAGGTCACAGACTGTGAGGTTGGAGCCCGGGAATTCTGAGGCTGTGAAGTTGGAAGCCAAGAGGTCAGAATGACAACAGTGCAAAAATATTTTGAGATAATAAAGCAGGAAGCTATTTAATTGTCATTTGTAAGAAGATGGACTAATAATCAACAATCATCATGATTTGTTAAAGGCAAATCAAGTTGGAACATAGAACAGTACAGCACAGGAACAAGCTCTTTATGCTAAGCCGAACATCATACCAAATTAAATTAATCCCTTCTGCTGCCCTTGGTCCATATCCCTCCATTCCTTGCATATCCATGTGCTTATCTAAAAGTCCCCATTAACAACCTTAACATATCTGCCTCCACCACTACACCTGGCAGCGTGTTCCAGACTCCCAGCACTCTTGAGTAAAAAACTTGCCCCTCACATCTCTTTAGAACTTTCCCCCTCTCACCTGAAATGCATGGCCCCTAGTATTAGACATTTCAACTCTGGGGAAAAGATTCTGACTGTCAACCCTATCTTCGCATTTCATAATTTTAGAGACTGCTATCAAATTTCTACTCAGCCTCCACTGCTCCAGAGAAAATAACTTGAGTTTTTCTAGTCTTTCCTTATAGCTGATATTCTCTAAACCAAGCAGCATCCTGTTCTGCATCCTCTCCAAAGCCCCATGTCCTTTCTGTAATGTGGCAACCAAAATTGAATGCTGTACTCTAAGTATGGCCTACCTAAAGTCTTATAAAGCAGCAACATGACATCCTAATTCTTGTACTCAATTCCCCAACCAATAAAGGCAAGCCTACTTCTCCATTTTCCATGAGGGCACGGGGCCTTTAAATAGTTGAGGTCATATTGCATCATGTGGATCTATGTCACACCAACTAAAACACAGCAGACACCGAACCGGACAGTAAAGTGCTCATCACAGTGCGAGATCAAAATCAGACATTCCCATTATGCGTTGCAAACTATCAGTTATGCATTAACAAAAGGTCTTTCTTTCCAGTAGCACTTGATTAATTGGGAACATATTGATTGTTTTACTTGCATACTCACTTTCTTTGTGTTTGTTTTGTGTTGAAAGAGCTCGAAGGGAGAAGTTCTTTGAGTTTCCACTTCTACAGCGTTACCTGGCTTGCAAGAGTCGCTCCCATTATTTTGTCTGCATGTACTACATGAGGCAGCTACTTATGTTGGTTTTCATTTCTGTTGCTTGCCTTTACCTCGTTTATTGCCATTTCCCAGCATTTTTCCAGGATGAATTCAGTTGCTCTATCAAATCAGGACTCCTGGCCAATGACCCTGACATCCCACCTGTAATCCAGTGTAAGCTGACTTCAGTGACTATATTCAAGATGATTAGCGTGGTCAATGGTGCTGTCTACCTTCTCTTAGCCCCCATGATTGTTTACACCTTGCTGCAGCTCTGTTACTGGGACAAACAATTTTTGGCTGTATATGAGATGCTTCCTGCATTTGACTTGGTTAGTAAGAAGATGCTGGGCTGTGCTCTGAATGACCTCAACATCATTCTCCAATTCCTGCGTGCAAACATCAATCAGCTGGAGTCATTTAATCGTCTGGCGGTGCTGTGCATTGTGAAGGATGTGGGTGCAGGGGGTAAAGGTTACACGCTGGTAGATATGATGACACTGCTTGTAGGATTGGAAAACTACACACGTGAAGGTGGCAGCTGCACTACTGCAAGCACAGAAAATGGGGAGATTGGATTGCATCATCGGGGATATCTGGATTCTCAAGAATGGCACCAGGGTAAGTGACAAACAACAATATTACAATAAGATGATCTCAAATTTCAAGCTAAATCCTAAAGGCATAACACAGCAGCAATAAATCAGATAATAGCAACAGGGGTGTCTTTTAATTAACTCAGGTGATGTGGAAGTTACTGGTAGGCCAGTATCTTCTGCCCAATTCTAAATATTCAAGTCAGGATAGTTGTAAATTTCTCATCTACCTTCTGGCCTTTGAGGGTAGAGATCACTGGCGCTGTCAAGAAGCCTTTCAAATTGCTATCGTGTACCTTGTAATGATGCACACTGGTGGCGCACAAAGAGAATATTTTTAAAAAAAATTTAAGCTAGTGGACAATCTCCTGCTCCAGGGTGCTGTACAGCCAGCATTCCAGTTGTTCCTTCAACAAAGAAACAGAGAAAGCAGGAATAGCAATAAATCATTCAGCTCTTCAAGCCCACTCAGCCTTTCAATATGATTGTGGTTGAACATTCAACTCAGCCGCCTGTTTCCACTTTCTCTTTGATCCCTTTAGCCCTAAGAACTATCTGTAAATCCTTCTTGAAAACAACAATCTTTCTCTTTACTCTCACAGGTAGCAAGTACATTGTGCCTACTGGATAGGATCAGCTTCTGCAGTTCTTCATTCTTTCTCTAATCTAAATTCCCCTTACTCTACAAAATAATGGTCACAACAATCTCATTCTGATCCTGTTCCTCTATGAAATCTGACTGAGACCTGAAGCAAACTTCCCAGATACTCCTTCATGAAGAAGCACCTCCAACATGCAATTCACCTTAATTGCAAGCTGGAAACATCTAAAGCAGAAATGTTCACTTACAACAGTTCCCTGTCCCCAAACTGTTATTGCTTTAAGGCTATTTAACAACTAACAGAAACACCAAGCACTAAAAGCACTGAATAACAGATTAATCATTTACATTAATCAAAAACCCTAACCAATAAAACTAAATAACTTACCCACTCAAGTTCCTATGCTGATGACCAGATTTGAATGTTGCTCTCTATCTGTGGTCTACCACTCTACTCCAAACAATTCTCTGCTATTGTCCATTGGCACATGGCATTCAAATTTGCCTGTTCTCACTGCATTAATGTCTGTTCTAACTTCCTCAGTTTTAAGATAGATACAAAATTGCCAAAACTGGAAATCTGAAATGGAAAAGAGATTGTGAGAAAATACTGCTTTGCATGTCAATTTCTCTTAAAAATAAAAAAAAATGCTGCAGCCTCGTCATTGGACCTAATAAATATGCACTGGATTTAATTAATGTTAACACAATTACAAAGGTAGCTGTTTGCGATCTTACAACATTTAATCAAATTCTAAGGAATTCCAAAATGCTTTACAACCAATGAGATATTTTCAAAAGCAGTGAGTTGCGTTTCACAGGCAAACACTGTAGATAATATGCACACGGCATAATCCTCAAAACAAATGACCTGCTAACATGTTTTTGACAGTTGTGATTAAAAGATAGATGTTCCCCAACTGATCAGATCATTACATGCTCCTTCTCCAACACTGCTGCAGTTGGCATCTTTAATCCACCTCAGAGAGCAGACCTGGCCATTCTTTTAATATCTCATCAAAACTTCAGCTCTTCTAGCAATGCAGTATTTCCACCAAACTGCACAGCAATATCAACATCGATTACAGTTTCAAGGTCCATCACAAGGATTAAAATTCATATCATGGAATGGCATTAACTGAGACAAACAGGAAACTTTTAAGTGTATTTATTTATACAATGTTTATTCATATGCCATCTTTTTGATTATAATCCAGGACGATTTCAAACAAGGGAGGCTACAGATTGGACTTGTGGAAACCCTCAGAGCTCCTCAAGTTGCTGATACCACAACAATGGCAATAACTGGACTCTGCAATTTCCCCACATTTTGCCTTAAAATGTATTTGTAATAAAACATTAAAGCACATTCACAGAACATGTGCTCAAAGGATCGCAACAAATTATTGTAAATGATGCAGATTGGGTGGCACATATTAATAATCTCATAAAAAAGTTTTATTCTATTCTGTAATTCATGCAGTTTCAGATGTAATGTGTATTACTGGTCATGGGGGGTGCACTGTGTCTTGCCCCTGTGCTGAACTTATATGTCCAATCCCACAGGTTGGGGAGCGTATATTATCTGTACAATAAGATGATGTTTACATAATGTGAATATTTCCTGGACCACGGGTAATGTATACTCCAAGTCACATGAGTACCGTGTGTGATGTAAATTATCTAAACCAATGGATGGGTAACATACTATTTTTACCACTGCAAAGGCTGCATATACTATCTGTACTATTGCTTCAGACTTACGTTATCCATACAATAGGGCAGACTATAAGATCACAAGATATTGACAGTATTCAGCCCATCGAGTCTCCTCCACCATTTGATCATGACTGATGTTTCTCAACCTCATTTTCCTGCCTTCTCTCTGTAACCCTTGATCTCCTTATTAATTAAGAACTTACCTATCTCTGTCTTAAATACACTCAATAACTTGGTCTCCACAGCCTTCTGCAGCAGTGAGGTCCACAGATTAACCATCTTTTAGCTGAAGAAATGCTTCGTCATCTCAGTTCCAAACGGTCGTCTTTCACTTTCCAGCTGCGTCCTTAAGTCCTAGCCTATCCTACTAGTGGAAACATCTTTTCCCTACTTCTCCGTATTCTGTGAGCTTCAACGAGACCCTCCTTAACCTTCTAATCTTAACCTCCATCCAGTACAGACCTAAAGTCCCCAAGATCATTCTTGTAAACCTCCACCGAACTCCAACACCAACACATCATTCCTTAGATACAGGATCCAAACCTGCTCAAAATATTCCAAATGTGGTCTGACCAGAGCCTTATACAACCTCAGCAGTACATCTCTGCTCTTGTATTCTAGCCCATTTGAAATTAATGCTAACATTGCATTTGGCTTCCTGACTGCCAGAGTGTTAATAATGCCAGTACCACATAATAAGATGTACATCCTCCTTCCAATTGCAAGATATACACATATATAACCAGGGGTTTACAGATTTCAGTTACATCAGTTTGATGGAAGCTAACACATGGTTCATAAAGACACCAGCGTGCAGTTCCATCCTCCTATTGGTTGAAGTAGACCTGGGCCTATCTCCTCATCCTGCCCTGCATGACATAAGCAATTGGCATTCCCTGAGTATTGCTGAAACAAAGTGAAAATTGTAAAAGTTTTTCTGTCTTGTATTCACCAGGATATGGACCAATGTAAAGGAAACACAAACCTTTATACTTTGAGAATGAAATGCTGATTGGCTGGCAAATGGCCACTCTTTGGTACAGGGGCTGCCATGGAGAATGCACCAGTTAATGATGGCTGACAGGTAACTGCCAAGATTTGTTTAAGTTCTAAACCACAGATTCTGCTGTGTCAAAGCATTACCCCTGAGAAATGAATCAGAGAATGGCTATCACCTATTTTGATGAGTTGAAGCAGGTGCACTGCATGTGTCTGTCTAAAAAGAATGGGGTTTCAAGTCCAGTTCTGAGGAAGGGTCACTCAACATGAAACACTAACTCTGAATTCTCTCCACAGACACTGCCAGACCTGCTAAGCTTTTCTAACAATTTGTTTTTGTTTCTGATCTACATCATCTGCAGTTCTTTCAGTTTTTATTTAGGATTTCAAGTCCCAAATCATCCAGGGAGTGTAATATCGTCTCTGAACAGGCTGATTAGAAGAACAAAGAACTGGATATATGTAACTTCTGGTACTAGCAAGTGCACAACATTGACAGCCTGACTGGCAATCCTAAATTGGCAGTCAACGTAATTCTTCACACACAAGATTATGTAATAATTGTTGTCCATTCACCGAATTACATCTGTTGGATACTTTTTAACGTTGCATGTGAGAGCTGGTTTAGTATAACACCCTACTCGTTGTGACAAGCCATAAAGATACATCATGAAGATTGATTTGTCGCTCATTGGGAATACGGACCTAGCATCAAACAAGCACCGAAATTTGTATACCACATTACTCAGAGTGATAGGCAGAATGTCTCTGGTTTGACAGCATAGCACCCTTCTAGTTGCAGACACTATCCGCGTTGCTGCTAAGCTGTTCACCTGTTGCTCAAACTTGTGGGATACCATACTGGGCACTTTGTGGACCAAAATGATGTTTGTAAATTTGCATGACATATATAGCAAGAAATGATCTGTTCAGTGTAGCCATTAGCTTGCAGGCTGGCTTTGATGCATCTTATTTCGACATAATCCTGCAAACAAATAGCTCAAACATTGTTTATGATGGTGTCTACATGACCTATCTTATAGTGCATGGAACTGCAAGAACCCTAATGTGTTCGCTGACCAATAAAGATGGGATTAGAGTAATCAGTACTAGATCGTGCACTGCCGATTTTTGAAGCAGGACATGCAGAAAAGGAAGCTAATTTGACCACTTTATTTTAAACATAAACATGAACATGAGATGAAGCCCATTACCATATGTAAAGAGATACTTACAAAAGTGCTGCAAAAATGATAAGGATTTAAAATGAAAACAGAAAATGCCAGAGAAACTCAGCATCTGTGGAGCCTGATATGGTTCTTCTTTGGAAGAAATGTTAACTGTTCTTCTTTCTTCACAATTGTAGATCTACTGAGTTTCTCTAGCACTTTGTTTTTAATTAAATAAATTCTTATTTGCAGCTACAGATTCAAATACAGAAAATGTATCAATTACATATTAGAAATATGCAAGAGGTTGAAAGTTAGGTGTCACTACGAAGACAGTCGCATGGTGGTAATGTCACTGGGCTAGTAATCCAAAGACCCGAGGACATAGATTTGAGTCCCACAATGGTAGATGGTGAAATTAATTCAAAAAAATCTTAAATTAAAAGCTTGTTGGTGACCGTGACCATGGCCATTGTTGAGTGTCATAAAATCCATCTGATTCACCAGTGCCCTTCCTGGGTCTGGCCTAAATGCAACTCATGAAACATAATAATGTTGTTGACTTATTATACTCAGCAAACCACTCAGTTCAACAGGTTTGGACAACAGATGCTGGCCCAGCCAGCAACACTATATCCCATGAACAAATGAAAAAGGCATCCAATGAAGACATGATTCTTATAGAATCCAACAAGGAGCTGGCCCAAGAGTGGAAATCCCACGGCAACAGCATCCATTTATGAATATATGGTGTCATTAAACTGAACTCAGTGGTGCAACATGCTACGTTTATAGCTTCAAATAAATATTGATACACACAATGGTGGCAAGTCTAGATTACTATGACAAAGATCTGCATCGCAAACGTTTATTATGTATTTGAGTACTCTATTGGTGAGATAGCAGCTATAAGATGGGCCTTACTGTAAATAGGGCTCAAGTCATTAACTGATGCTGAATTAAGGTGTGATAAGACCACCTCTGGATCATTGGTACCCTGACCAGAATATTTCTAGCTGTATATTGCACAAAATCATGGACGGGCCTATGACCATCATGTTTGGTGCAAAAAGTGCCTAGTTTACCTCAGATATCCTGGAAGGTTAAAGAATCTCAAAATTTTCAGCAACAGCTGAACAGCTATAGCAACACATGTGGTGTTTACTACTAACAAGATACTGGTGTCAAGTACAAAAGACATTCTGCATATCATACAAATGAGCAATGTACTTTTTAAAGAAAAAAATCGTTCATGGGATTTGACACTTCTGCCTGGGCCAGCATTTATTGCTCGTCCCTAATTGCTCTTGAGAAGGTGATGATGAGATGTTTTCTTGAACGCTGCAGGCCAATTAGTGTAGATAGATCCACAATGCTGTTAGGATGCTAATTTATGTAAATTTTAAGCTGTAGATTCTTCTTTTGTCAATGTATTGCCCTGAGAAATGAATCAGAGAATGGCTACCTCCTATTTTGTTGAGTTGAAACAGGTACAGTTCCTGTGTCTGTCCATATGAACATGACTTCAAGACCCAGCTGCTCCAGAGGAGTGTAATAACATCTCTGAACAGGCTGATTAGAAAAAGAACAAAGAACAGGATATAGAGATAGTAGGAACTGCAGATGCTGGAGAATCTGAGATAGCAAGGTGTAGAGGTGGATGAACACAGCAGGCCAAGCAGCATCAGAGGAGC
>JAHRHZ010000041.1:39518249-39530516 GCA_024137785.1 Ginglymostoma cirratum
GCCTAAACCTGGAAGGGTTTAGGCCCGAAACGTCAAGTTTTCCTGCTCCTATGATGCTGCTTGACCTGCTGTGTTCATCCAGCCCCATGTTTGTTATCTCGGAAATGGTTTATCTACCTTGTCTTTTCCTGTGAAAATCTTATATGAGATTACCTGGAGATTTATCTCTGAGTCAGAAGCCCATCTATGCATAAAGGAGGTCACAAATACCATGCACCATCAGAAAGACCAGTATATCAAACAACCAACTAGGTCAGTCAGATTGAGATAGCCATTCACTTTTGGGCCTTAGATGATAATCGTAGATATAGGGGGTCATTGACTGTACTCACAGCCACTTCTACATATTCACATCAGTTTTGTGAATAGGATGTGTTTCTAATCCCTCAAAGTTCCGTTTCACTCTACTGAGTGTCCTAACCAGTAATTAAATAAAATGCATTTGGGATACCTGCATTACGTGCCTGATCATCCCTGTTGGTGTGGAAGACATCTATTACCCCTCTACCTGAACAAACAAACGTGGTTACCTTCTGAAATGTGCAATCAAAGACAAGTGAGGTATCCTGAAGTTTCCTTATGGAACAGGATTTGCCTTCCATGAGACTTAGGCTTGCTATCCCAGGACTGAATTACCAGAGGCTGTGGTCCACTAACATAAGCATAAAAGGGGATGAGGTCCTGCAGGCAGATGATAGGAGCAGAACCAAACCAGCACATTTCAGATGCTCACCACTGAGCAGCATAATTGCACTAAGACATCTTTATCCATATACTCCAATTATTTTGCAGTAAAAGCCACCTGGAGTCCTAATTCCACACTGCATTTTTTTACAACATTAGAATTCAGTATATACACAATCCATCGCTGGTGATCCAATTTAAATAAATGATTTGCAGAAAATAATTCCGCTGGTGGAAGACTCAAGGGCAAGGACACCTCAGATTATATGACAGTTAGGTCATTCAGGATGATATCCTGAAGTGCAGCTTCACATAAAATGTAGAAGAAATCTGGAACTCACACCCAAAGAGTGCAAGTTCAACTGAAATGTTCAAAATTGAAGTTGAGCACTTGCTGTTCAGCAAGTGACTTTTTAAATTCATGGAATTTAGGCATCACTGTCTGGTCTTGTATTCATTGCCCATCTCTACATGCGTTTGAGAAGGTGGTGGTGAGCTGCCTTCTTGAACCAGTGCAATCCACAATGCCGTTAGAGAGTATCAGGATTCTGATCTAGTGACACCGAAGGAACAAAGAAATGAATGGCAAGCGACTTGAGGGGGATTTGCAGGTGGTGGTTTTCCCATACAATTGTCCCCCTAAGCTGCGTGGCCACACGACCACTCTAAGGTTCTGCACATGTCAATTGTGAGCTGACGTACCGAGTTTGAGTTTTTGAAATCGCTATTGCACACAGATCTCGGAAAGAAAGAATGAGAATGGTTCCCGTGTTTCTGCTCCCCAGTCCTTCTGGATGATATTTGTCACGGTTCGGTAAGTGCTGTGTGAGTGCTACGAAGTTGTGTAGAGTATTCATGAATTGGAAGGTGAGAAGTTAGAATTTGTTGGTAAGAATGATAGTGGGGAAAAGCAGTGCATCATCCCTTTAAAAGATGGTATTTTCTTCTGCGCTTAGAGATTTTTAAAATGTATGCCTGTGAGCAGCAGCTGGAGGATGCCAGTACAGAAAATACCCAAAAATTGAAACATTTATATTGTAAGGCCAAGCAGCACTTTTTGTTTTAAAACAAAACAGCAGTTTTGAATTTTAGCCAATCAATTTGAACCAGGCTTTGAGCTACCAAAAACCAATTGAATTTAAAACTGATGGTTTTGGCAACCTGAAAACAATCACATTATAAGAAACTGATGTGTCATTGGAGGGTATATAAAGATGAGGGTATTTGGAAAATCGGTGACAGCCAACTGTCATCTGAGGGGACAGTAAGCTTGCCATCTATGAAATAAGTCCCCAGCTCTCACAAGAAATTACTGAGCTCTCTAAGAAAGCACCACCTTATCGTTAAAAAGGCATCTTTAGTTCAAAGCCCTCACAGAAAAAATTACAGAGCGAACAACAGAAAGAGATGTTCCTGACAGATTAATCGAGAGGACGGAATTTTCTGGAAGACACATTGTATGTGAATTTGGAGAGATTAAATTTTAATTTATTGTAGTTTTATTAATTGGGTTTATATGAGTGGGACTTGTGTTGTTTTGAACAGCATTCCAGTAGAACTTAGGCCAGTTTGGGAGTAGTTAGTAGTCTAGGGGGGAATTGTTGGTTTGTTAATAATTCTGTTAACTTGTTAATTGTTAGGGTTAAATAAATAAATTATTATTTGTTGCTTATAAACTGGATCAGGGATTTTCTTAATTTTACCCACTCTGTTACAAGGGGAAAGGTGAGTTTCTCTGGGTGTTTCAGGGATAATTATAAGAAGGGACCCTCTACGCCCATCATAACACATTAGAGCTTGCGTTTTGGTTTCACTATCAGAGGGGTTCGGCCATTCCCCCTCTGTAACAAATTGGAGGCTTCTCCGAGATTTGAACCTGGGACCTCTTGCACCCCAAGCAAGAATTGTACCAACAAATTCTAATTTCATGCCTTCCAATTCATGAATATTCCACACAACTTTGTAACGTGAGGAGCCTAGGCTAAGTTCTGTAATGATTCTTTGTGGGAGAACACTTGATTATGTTTAAAACAAAATGTTTGCAATGGTGTGTGTGTGTGTAAAAGACTGGGCTTGTTTTGAAAACCAATAGATGGAAGGTTCTAGAAAGAGGAGGAGCTGGTCACTAAAATGACAAGTGCCCAGGTGTGGGATTAGGAGTGAGAATAAAATTGTGACAATATGAGCCCTGGGCAGGCACAGCTGGGGGCAGTGCAGACAGTTGGAATAACAGCTTGTATAATATTCAATGTTCGACCAATAAAGTTTAAAACTAACCTTTCCCAGTGACCTCGTGTGCGCTTCATTGTGAAAACTTTGGACCCAACAATTTTCGGACCCAACAATTTTTAAACCCAACAATTCTGGCGCAGTCGACAGGATTGCCACAGGACTGAAAAGGGGGGGAAAAAAACCAAACTCGGCTGACAACAATCCTTAACTTGGCACCCAGAGCTAAGGACTCCTCTCTTCTCCATGTCCCTGGGTGAAAGTGATGGCCCAAAATGCTCTTATCTGACGCAATCCCATACTGAACATGGTCCCAGTTCAAACCCAAGGGTTAGAATACCAACGTCGGTAGAGACAGGTTTAACCCTGTCTACAGCTTCCTAGGAGTCCATATCAGTTCAAACCATTCCTGAAGCAAACACCATGTCCCACCCACAGATACCTATGACCGTTAAAGCAGGACAGGCCCCGCCCACTGTAAGTGAAGTTGAGCTACTCCAAAATTTAAAGGTGTACATTGAACAGTAGTTTGATCTACCGACCACCTTAATTAAAATTCAGCAAAAATATGGAACCTCCATGGGACAATTGTTCCTGTTGATGTATAACTGGTACGATACCGGACAGGTTGAGTGTACAAATCAGATGATAAAACAATGCTTGGCCAAATACCACCAGGAAGGAGTGTCTTGGTCCCAACCTCTCCCTCTAGTCCTGTGTAGAAATTGGGTGACACCTAATTGAACCACAGGCCTAAGCACTTTTGAAGTTATAAATGGGCGATCTATGTCCCTGCCTGGTACGATAGATGTCCACACAGTTGATGGCCATTTATTGAGTTACTGTTAAAATGTTGTCAGGATCTGACGGATGCTGTTAGTTATGCCTCCCAACAGGTTGCAGCGGCATGGGGTGATCGTCCCAATGATGGACATAAATATAGTCCCCGGAATGTGGGTACTTGTTAGGAAATCCACAAGGAACCACTTGGTGCGAAGGGGGAAGTTCTTTTAATAACTCCATCAGCTGTGAAAGTTCAAGGGAAGAAGACCTGGATCCACATATTAGGAGATTCACTGCACCGCTGGAAATATGAAGTTCATATTTTTTGGACTTTTTGCTTACCTAGTAGCCATTGGAACACATTGTGAAGTGGGAATTCAATGTTAATATGTTTTTGTATATGTTGTATGTGTATGCTTCTATTCATTCGTAGGATGTGGGCATCACTGGCTGGCCAGCATTTCTTGCCAATCCCTAGTTGCCCTTGAGAAGGTGGTGGTGAGCTGCCTTCTTGAACCGCTGATAGTGAGGGATTCAGTGATGGTAACACCATCGAATGTCAAGGGACGGTGGTTAGATTGTCTCTTATTGGTGGTGGTCATAGCCTGGCATTTGTGTGGCACGAATGTCACTTGCCACTTGTCAGCACATGCCTGAATATTGTCTAGATCTTGTTGCATTTGAACATGGGCTGCTTCAGCATCTGAGGAGCCACAAATGGTGCTGAACATTGTGTAATCATTGGCGAACATCCCCATTTCTGAACTTATGATGGAGGGATGGTCATTGATGAAGCAGCTGAAAATGGTTGGGCCTAGGACACTATGTGGAACTTGGGGAGAGATGTCCTGGAGCTGAGATAATTAACCTCCAACAAACACGACCACCTTAATATGTATCAGGTATGACTCTAACCACCAGAAAGTTTGCCCCCTAATACAGATTGATTCCAGTTTTGTTAGTTGTTCCAATATCTCCAGTTGCTGGGTTTGCTTTCATATACCCATACATTCTAAGGGTGGTATCCCCCTTGCATCTATTCTTTTTAATAGATCTGAAGTGGCTGAATGGGTCACTTGCCACAACATATTTTTTATAACTGGGGCCCGCATGGCCATCACATCTTCCAGAGAGACAGAAGTATATTGGGTAGACATTAAGGATACCCGACTCAACTGGGAATTAACAGGGCACAGCATTTTTCCCTTTGAAGATTGGTATCAACCTCAGTTTAATACTTCCCACATACCACCGTTCGTCACCATCACAAATACTTTAAAAGGTAGGAAAACCAACAAGCTCTGTTTGATTCATTAGATCTGAGACTAGATGTTGGTCTGCAGGTCAGAATAATTGTACCCAATATTTTAAATGTCGCACCTGATGTCTGGCCCCCATCTAAACTTAATTTTGTCAATCTCACGTCAGCAGGAACCTGGTTTTCCGACTGCATAACTTTGTTTGTCCCATACAATGACACGTATTTTGTTTGTGGACACAAGGCTGGTTGCCCCCCCTCACGGACAGGCTCCTGTTACCTTGCTTTTGTAGTCTCATTCATGTGTCACTTCAATGATCTGAAATCCACTCTACATTACACAAATCTGCCATTAGAGACTGAACGATTCTTTGCTATTTTGTTCACCACTTATGGTATAGACAAACTAGCAAGAGAATACATCAATATGGCAGCTATCCTAGAACAGATAGCCAATGATACCTCTCAGGCTTTCAATAAGATTAATGCTGAAATGATTGCTTTACGAGCCACTTCTATGCAGAATCACATAGGTCTAGACTGGATCTAGGCCGAGAAAGGTGGCACCTGTGCTCTCATGGGTCAGGAGTGTTGTACCTAATACTTAAAAAGTTCCTGATAACTCAGATAATATAACTAACCTCGCTGACTACATTCGTAAGGAAATGACAAAATTAACTCCCTCAAGTACCTTATGAATCTGGGCCACCAGATGGCTAGGCTCATTGGGAACTTCTATTGTTCAGGAAATCGTAGTCTTCTTTGTTATTATCCTTGCTCTTTATGTCCTAGCTCAATATTTTAAATATTGATTAGCCCACTTCCTTAATATATCACAGCTCCAACACTTGGAAATTTCTGAGCAAACTTATTCCATGTTAAGGTGTCGTGATTCTTGTTAATACTTAAATGAATCAAAAGGAGGGGTTGTGGGAGAAAGCTTGACTATGTTTAAAACAAAATGTCTGCAGCTAATGCATATTGCATAAGTTAAAATAGAGAGAGTGTGTGCGTGTGTGTGCGCGCCTGCGCATGTGTGCGTATGTTCATATGTGGATGTGCGTGTGTGTCGAGTGGGGGAGGGGAAGCCATGAGGGAGTAAAAGACTGAGCATGTGTGGAAAACCAACAGACAGAAGGTTCTAGAAAGAGGAAGGGCTGGTTACTAAAGCGACAAGCATGCTGGTGTTTGAGTGAGCTGATTTGAGGAAACTGAGGTGGGTGGGAGTGAGAATAAAATTGAGAGAACGTGAACCCTGGGCCGGCAGTTGGGGTAGCTCAGACAGTCGGAAGCAGTAGAGACCGACTGCTTGTATGATATTTAATGTTCGACCAATAAAGTTTAAAACTAGCCTTTTCTGGTGGCCTCACATATTGTTTTGTGAAAACTTTGGACCCAACAATGCTTGAACCAACAGTCTTGCAGCTGGTACACACTGCTGCCACTGTGCATTGGTGTTAAAGGGAGTGAATGGTTGTAGATAGGGTGCTACTCAAGCAGGATACTCCTTTGCCTCCCACAATAGCAATAAGGTCCCTCCTATCCTCACCTACCATCCCTCAAGCATCTACATCCAGAGGATTTCAGTCGTTTCAGCGGCGGGAGTCTGGAAGGAGGTGCGAGGGCAGCCTGGGAAGGTAAGCTTCAGGAGTATAAAGGTCTTACCTCACGTGACTGCAGCCTTTCAGTCGTTTCAGCGGCAGGAGTCCGGAAGAAGGCGCGAGGACAGCCTGGGAAGGTAAGCTTCTCCTTTAAAAACTTATCTCGTGAATAGGCGGAGTGTGCGCCGAGCAGGAGCAGACATGGGACGGTTGAGTAAGTGAGGTAATATATTTGGGCGGTTGCTTTCGGGATCCTTAAGGGGGAGGGGGAGCAGCCCCAAGTCGTGGTCCACATAGGCACCAACGACATAGGCAGGAAAAGGGACGGGGATGTAAGGCAGAGATTCAAGGAGCTAGGGTGGAAGCTTAGAGCTAGAACAAACAGTTGTTATCTCTGGTTTGTTACCCGTGCCACGTGCTAGCGAGGCGAGGAATAGGGAGAGAGAGCAGTTGAACACATGGCTACAGGGATGGTGCAGGAGGGAGGGATTCAGATACGTGGATAATTGGAGCTCATTCTGGGGTAGGTGGGACCTCTACAAACAGGATGGTCTGCACCTAAACCAGAGGGGTACCAATATCCTTGGGGGGAAATTTGCTAATGCTCTTCCGGAGGGTTTAAACTAGTTCAGCTGGGGGATGGGAACCTGGCTTGTAGCTCCAGTGGACAGGAAGTTGAGAGTAGTGAGGTCATGAATAAGGTTTCAAGGTCGCAGGAGTGTACCAGCAGGCAAGGAAGGTGGTTTGAAGTGTGTCTACTTCAACGCCAGAAAAAAAAAAAAGCGGCACAGTGGCTCAGTGGTTAGCACTACTGCCTCACAGTGCCAGGGACCCGGGTTCAATTCCAGCCTCCGGCATCTGTCTGTGTGGAGTTTGCACATCCTCCCCGTGTCTGCGTGGGTTTGCTCCAGTTTCCTCCCACAGTCCAAAGATGTGCAGGTTAGGTGGATTGGCCATGCTAAATTGCCCGTAGTGTTCAGGGAGGTGTAGGTTAGGTGGGTTGTTGGGGTGGGTCTGGATGGGATGCTCTGAGGTTCGGTGTTGGCTTGTTGGGCCGAAGGGCCTGTTTCCACACTGTAGGGATTCTATGATTATTAGCCATCATTTCTTCCAACTCCAGCAGCATACCACCACCAGACACATATTCCGTCCCTTCTCTTGTCAGCCTTCCACAAAGACCATTCCCGCCAGGACACCCTTGTTCACTCCCAACGCCTCTCTCAGTCCCACAGCAACTTCCCCTGCAACAATAGGTGGTGTAATACCTGCCCATTTACTTCTCCCCTCCTTGGTATCCAAGGGCCCAAACACACCTTCCAGGCAATCTAGTCTACTGCATTCACTGCCCACAATCTGGTCCCCTCTACGTTGGGGAAATGAAGCACAGACTGGGTGACCGCTTCGCAGAACACCTACATGCTGCCTGCACAAACGAGTTTACAGTTGCCTGCCACTTCAACACACCAGCTTGCTCCCTGGCCAGCATCACTGCATTAGGTTTGCTGTAGTGCTTCAGTGAAGTTCAGCACAAGCTGGAAGAACAGCACTTCATTTTCCAATTGGGAACTCTACAAGCTTCTGGACTCAATATTGAGTTCAACAATTTTAGGGCTTGAGGAACCATCTCCTATGTCCTTATCCTAAAACGCACATCTGAACTGTTCAAATCCTTGTTAACACATATTCTGTTATTACACACAACCCACGGTCAGCCACTAATAGTCACCATTAACAGCCATTCGTTCCCCTAGGCTAACCATCCTTTGTCTGTCCAACTGCTGTTCTCTCTCTTTGGGCTCCATCTCCAAATTATTGTTTATTCCTTACCCCGTCCCCCAAGCTATCTTCTGCATAAAAACCAGCCTTTTCCTTGCTACCACCAGTTTTGAAGAAGGGTCACTAGACCTGAAACGGTAATTCTGATTTGTCTCCACAGATGCTGCCAGGCCTGCTGAGTTTTTCCAGCAATTTCTGTTTTTGTTTTAAAATTGCCTGACGGTTGAAATGAAATTCAAATTCTGAAACTGCAATGGTGGAATTTGAATGCATACTGTGTTTTATTTGTTCAGGTCTCTGAATTACAAGCTCAGTAAAATCTATTGCATTACCCAATGTACTTAAAGTATAACAGGTAGAAATACTTCTGAGTAGTAATCGAGTTACGATTGAAGTACAGCATAGCAGATTTTTGGAATACTCAGAGGCTCAGTAAAATTAGATCTACAGTTCAGATATTGTTACAATCAATTTATACTTACAGAGCTAGTTGTTTCATTCATGGCTGCTTCCCTTTTCTGAGCTGTCATCTGTACCTTTACCATCCTCTTTTATTACTTGTTTTCTCATTTTGGCTTACACAAATTACTTGATAATGCTACACAACTACTCAGTCTCTCATACTGCTTGAAGGTTAGATTTTGCAACACATTCCACGAGTGTTACCTCTCTTGATTAAATGAAGAACCTTTCATAGAATAATCTCAGCATTCACAATGTTGTATAATGCTCTCCTGGCTTGAACAGGACCGTCCTCACTGTGTTCATTCTGAACTGGCTTTGCCTCACACTCTTTGCCTATATATTTCTGCATGATGTGGGAAGGTAACACAGCATTGTTCCTATTCTTGGCTGAACTCAAGATCTGAAGCCCATCAAGCTTGCTTAACCGCCTGAGGAAGGGACAAAGAATTAACAGTTATATCTTAAATATCACAAAAAAACAATTTGCTTTTCAATGTTCAGGCCTCAATATCCAGTAAACAGGGGTTAACTAGGTCATTTGAGTGCCTTCATTGTACTCAGTTATTTCATTTGGCATTTGTTTAAAAAGCAGAGATGGGCAATTTTTACATCTCCTGATAAGAATCGAGCTTCCTGACCCATTTTCACCAGTACACGCAGTACTGGTTGAAACAGCCAGGGCTGAAAAGCAATGCTTGTGCCACACAGAGTCCACTCCGTACGGAGCTTACCTAATTCCAATCTCAAACAGGTTTATGTAGCGGGCAAGTTACATAATAGTTTAACAACATTTATGCCTGCAATTGACAGTGTTTCTCGTCAAGTCTTTTCTAAAATGGCAGTATTTCACCAGTCGGTTCAGTATCTAGTCAGGCCCTTTGGTTACAGCCGCAATTCAGTGGACAGTTGCGCTGCTGTGATAAACGTAACACTGAAACAATGAGAATTTGTTTATGGTTGGAGTGCTTGTGCCATGTTGCTACAGATGGGTCTCCAACTGTATGGGACTCGTACAGTACAGTCCATAAAAGAAGTAAACAACAAAAATGTTACATTTTACTGGTCAGATACCTTACACTGGAGGGTGCGGATGCTCTTTGCTTTCTGGAAGAGGCTGGTTTATAGCTATTAATATTTCTCATTTAATCGAGTAGATGTGCAACTGTTATTTGACCGATCTTTCCAGGACATACAATCAATAAGATGAGTTGTTTCTCTTGCGCACAGCTGGCCTAGCATGCAGAAAAATTATTCCTCGAGCAGGTTCCTTGAGATAAGCATTCGCATAACTTCATTGGTACCTACAAGAAATGTAAAAATCACAAATGACTTCTTCACAACATAAACACCACCTCAAGATCAGCCTTGATCATATAAAAGCAGCTTGTTGCTGTAAAGACTATATCTTCTTATGTTACTTTATTTTTGATTGGGGACTGAATTGGAAAAGGACTGTTTTAAAACAATGGATTGAGGAAGGAATTATTGTACATTTAAAAAGCAAGTTACTGAAACTCATTGCAGGTTGTGTTTACACTGCTGCTTTGCAAGCAGTGGGGAAGGTGCACCTTGGACGTGTGTACGAAGTGAGCTTTGGCTAGCTACAATAGCTGATTGGTTTGGGCAACTGTCACCAGTCATGGGAGCCAAAGATCATCGGCCTGATGACAATTCTCTATTGGATCCTGGGTAGCTGAACCGTTGTGATTGAGGGTGATGCAGGGAGAAGCCCCTGGACTTCTAGAAAGGAAGGTGGTGTTTTTCACGCTCTCTCCAGTAAAATGCTTGAGCTGAAAAGAAAGCCAGTTGTTTTCTATTGACAAATTGTAAGCTGTTACTTTTAACCAACAAGTCAGAGACTATAATTTGTGAACCAATCATTCTATGTCATCTATGAAGAAGTGCAAGAACCCAAAAGGAAAAGCTCAGAGAATGAAAGGACTTTGGAAACAAAAGGAATACCCTATCAAATCCTGAGGACTGGTGCCAATGAACTGTTTCTCCAAAGTATATTACCCTCCACTCATAACACCAATTGTGTGTGTGTGTTTTAGAAAAGGGTTCAAGTTTAAACTATAATGATGGTTCACAGCTGTTTTCCTATAGTTAGAAATTATTTATAATAAATCATGGTTCTCATTAAGTATAGAAACCTGGTCCCTGTTTTCTATCGGACAGAAAGATTTGGACTAGTGAATATTTCAATAACCTTTTTTTGTACTTGTCCGATGACTCCGGGAATAGTGGAGCTCAGTTTCCAGTGCGCTACCGGCATTACCATAAGATGCAGGAGCAGATGTAGGTCATTTAGCCCACTGAGTCCATTCAATTATTTTGAATGGACTAGCTATTATTTTGAATAGCTCCACCATTCAATTATTTTTCCCCAAAAATCCTCAATACTCTTCCTGATTAAAACTTATCTTAGTTAGCCTTGAATATAATTAACAACCCAGCCTCTAGAGCTTTCTGTATAAAGAATTTCACAGGCTCGCTACCAAAGAGGAGAAATTCCTTCTCATTTCTGCATTAAACGGGCAACTGTTTATTTGGGTATGCCATTTGGTGCTATACTGTCACACGGTGGAAAGCAAATTTTCCACATCTAACCTGTCAAGTTCTCCAAGAATCTTGTATGTTTCAATAAGGTTATCTCTCATTCTTCGAAACACATAAGGTCACCTCCCAATCTCCAAACCACAGTGAAGATTAAAATTGCATTAATTTTTAAGAACTTTCTGGTGGAAACAGGAATATCGTCTGTGTGACCGTAAGAAGCAAGATCACATTTATGTGAGGGAAACAGCGTCATAGCTGTATTGTCTCTGGACTAGCAAGGCACAGGCTCAGGCTAATGTTTTAGGGACACAGGTTCAAATCCCATCATGGCAGCTGGTGGAATTCCAATTCAACCAATAGCAACTAGAAGTTAAAAGCCAATCTCAGTAATGATTACATTAAAACATCACTGGATTGTTGCAAAAGCACATCTGTTCACTGATGTCCATTAAGGAAGGAAATCTACCATCCTTGTGTCTCCACGTGACTCCAGGCCCACAACAATATGGCTGACTCTTAAATGCTCTCCAAAATTGCCAAGCCAGTCACTCAGATCGAAGGCAATTGGTGTTGGGCAACAAATACTGGCTTTTGTGGCAGCTGAGATTTAAATGCCACATAAAACAGAATAGTTACATTCAGCCCATTGTGCCAACTGTGCAATTGATCAAGTCCCACTTTCTCCCTTTAGTCAGCAAATATGCTCTCTCTAGATGCTAACCCAATTGACTTTTGAATAAGAGATAAAAGGTACTGCAGATGCTGGAGAATCCGAGATAACAAGGCGTGGGGCTGGATGAACACAGCAGGCCAAGCAGCATCATAGGAGCAGGAAAACTTGACGTTTCGGGCCTAGACCCTTCATCAGAAAATTCATCATTTTCTGATGAAGGGTCTAGGCCTGAAACTTCA
>JAHRHZ010000041.1:39537540-39557016 GCA_024137785.1 Ginglymostoma cirratum
GGGGGGTAGGGAGGAGATAGGTCAGTCCAGGGAGGACGGACAGGTCAAGGGGGCGGGATGATGTTAGTAGATAGGAGATGGGGGTGTGGCTAGAGGTGAGAGGAAAAACAGGTTAGGGAGGTGGAGATGAGCTAGGCTGGTTTTGGGATGCGGTTGGGGGAGGGGAGAGTTTGAAGCTTGTGAAATCCACATTGATGCCATTGGGCTGCAGGGTTCCCAGGCTGAATATGATTTGCTGTCCCTGCAGCCTTCGGGTGGCAGCATTTCAACTCCCCCTCCCATTCCTCAGATGACATGTCCATCCTCGGCCTCCTGCAATGCCACAGTGATGCCACCCTATGATGCTATGATGCTGTGATCACTCCTATGATGCTGCTTGACCTGCTGTGTTCATCCAGCCCCATGCTTGTTATCTCGGATTCTCCAGCATCTGCAGTACCTTTTCTCTCACTACAAGTGGCTTCTGGTCAAAGGAGCTTCGAAGAAAGCGCTTGCATAGAAACCTTCAAGTTGCTAGAATTGGAAATGTTTAGACAATCAGGACTATAATGGGCCCATCATCCTCATACCTAAGAAAGCACATGCAACGTGCTTTAATGACTACTGCCCAGTGGCTCTGACCTCAATAATCATGAAGTTCTTCGAGAGGCTGGTCATGGCCCACATCAACTCCAGTCTCCCAGCCTGCTCGATCCCCTACAATTTGCCTACCGATGTAACAGGTCCACAGCGGATGCCATATCCCTAGCCCTGTACTCATCTCTGGAACATGTGGACAACAAGGACATTGACAACAGCCAGTTGTCAGACAGATCTCAAAACTCCGTGACCTTGGTCCCAGCTCCGCCCTATGCAACTGCATTCCCAGCTTTCTGACCCATAGGCTGCAATCAGTTAGAATAGGTAATTGCACCTTCTCCACAATAACACTCAACACTGGAGCCCCTCAAGCATCCTTGAGCATCCCTCAAGGATGCATCCTCAGCCCCTACTGTACTCCCTATACACCCACAACTGCTACCAAATTCCAAACAAATGCCATCTACAGGTTTGATGACAACACCACATGTAATAGGACGAATATCTAACAACGATGAGTCAAAATACAGAAGGGTGATGTGGTGTAATGAAAACAACCTCTCTCTCAAAGCTGGTGAAACTAAAGAACTAATCTTTGACTTCAGAAAGAAAGGAGGAGAACATGCCCCCATCTACATCAATGGAACTGAGGTTGAAAGGGTGGACAGCGTCAAGTGTCTCAGAGTGCCGATAACCAACTTCCCTTGTAGATGTGACGGTCAAGAAGGCACAACAATGCCTCTTCTTCCTCAGGCAGCTCAAGAAATTTGGCATGTTCATAAGGACCCTCTTCAACTTCTATAGATACACAATTGAAAACATACTGTACAGGTACATAATGGATTAGTATGGCAACTGTTCTGCCCAGGACCATAAGAAGCTACAGAAGGTGGCGTGCACAGTCCAAACTATCTTAGAAGTCAGCCCTCCATCCACGGACTCTATTAATATGGTTTGCTGCCGTGGAAACGCTGCCATCATCATCAAAGATCCATCACACCCCGGTAGTGATCTCTTACAACCTCTTCCACCAGGCAGAAGATACAAAAGCCTGAACATATGCACCAGCAGGTTCAGGAAAAGCTGCTTCCCAGCTGTTATTTGACTGATGAATGGATTCTCTAGCCTGAAATAATGCTGATCTTGCCTAATGCTGATCTTGCCTAATGTTGATCTCGCCTAGCGCATGCCCTGTGCAATGTAATTTCTATGCCTCTGTCTAAGTCTTTTTGATCTGTACATCCTTGCTTACTATGATCTATCTGTACTGCTTGTAAACAAAACTTTTCACTGTAGTTCACTACACGTGACAAGAAATCAATCAATCAACTATGCCGTCCTTGAGGCTCAAAGAAATTGGAAAAAAAATTTCAGCAGGCCAAAGGAAAGGAACCAGGGAAATCTTATGTAAAGATTTAGAAAACAGAGATAGAAGTGATATTTCTCTGGTACTGACTCTGTGATGGTTCAGGTTGGGAAAAAGGTTGAAACATTTGCTGTTTGTGTTCTTTCTAAACTGTCTCTATATCATTTGGTGATTTTCTTTTCTCTTTTCTTGTAATAATTTTACGCTTTTTTGTCAAACAGCATCTGTAGCTTCACATGAATAAATTTTTGTGACTAACCACCACTAAAAAAGTTAAACATATGATCTATCAAGCCAGATTTCATTCTGGGATCCAGTGATTCCATCAGCTGGGATCATAGGATCATAACATCTTTTTCAAAGAGTCCGCACAGACACAACGGGCCAAGGGGCATCCGTACATCAAACGGGTATACAGCATGAAAACAGGCCCTTCGGCTCAATTCATCTGTGCCAACTAGATTTCCTAAACTGCCAATAGTGATTTTATAAACCTCTACGAGGTCATCCGTCAGCCTCCTATGCCCCAGGGAAAAATGTCTCAGTCTATCCAGCCTTTCCTTATAACTCAAATCTTCTAGTTTTGATAACAGTAATAGGATATTCTTACTCATGCTCTTATGTAGTACAGCATTGAACAAAAACAATAATCGTACTTTCTGCTTCTGCATTCATATTCTCTTTATACAAGCAGGCTCTCCTTTGCATGTGATTTTCACATTACTCCAATCTCTACTATATTGAGCATTGAAGCAACACATGGGCAACACACAGCTCATGAGCCTCATGCCTTTGAAAGGCCAGGCATTCTTTATTTCAACTCATTGTTAAAAAGGTATCTCCATCTGAGAGTGTCAACCAAGAATTATAATTGACTACAAAAGCCAGAATTAAATATTAGCTAATTAAAACCAGGAGCATATTAGTCAAACAAGGTTCACCATGTAGAAGGAATACTGTAAAAGCAGCAGAGGTTGAAAAATGCAGCGTGTGGGCTGAATATAGTTTTCATCAAATCTGACCAAACACTATGATGTGAATAAGCAAAACAGCAAATAATTCAAACTGGGTGCAAACATCTCACCAAGGTGAATGTAAACAAACTGAATGCAGCGGCAAACACTGCACTAGATGCTGTTCTAAAATCACAAATCTAGGTTGATATTGTATGATTCTAATAAACTATATAAATACTTACCCTCTAGGATCTGATGCACCCTGATATCTCGAACAAACTGCTGTACAGCATAATCCTTTAGATAACCGTAGCCACCATGCATCTGTAGCGCCTGATTACAGATCTGTTTGAGACAGAATTTATTTTATAGCTTTTGTGGTTAGTCTATTTTCTACATAAAGATGTATTTTGAGCATATTATTAATTTTTAGTAAAATTGCAGCATAACACAGAATCAGAGAAGTCTCACAGTGCAGGGAGGCAGCCATTTGGCCTACTGTGCCTGCACAAGGTCTTCAAATGAGCATCATTGTCTAAAACCAATCTCCTACTTTGTCCTCATACCCTTGCATATTATTCTATACAAATAACCGTCCAATGCCCTCTTGAACTCCTCAATTGAACCTACCAACATCACACTTCCAGGCAGTGCATTCCATACCCCAAACACTCTCTAGGTGAAACAGCTTTTTCTCACATCATCTTTGCTTCTTCTGCAAATCACTTTAAATCTATGCCCTCTCATTCTTATTCCTTTTAAAAGTGGGAACAGTTTGTCCTTCAAGGTGAGAGGGGAATAGTTTAAGGGAGATATGTGTGGAAAGTTCTTTACGCAGAGGGTGGTGGGTGCCTGGAACGCGTTGCCAGCAGAGGTGGTAGAGGCGGGCACGATAGCGTCATTTAAGATGTATCTAGACAGATACATGGATGGGCAGGGAGCAAAGGGATACAGATCCTTGGAAAATAGGCGACAGATTTAGATAGAGGATCTGGATCAGCACAGGCTTGGAGGGCCGAAGGGCCCGTTCCTGTGCTGTAATTTTCTTTGTTCTTATATACTCTGTACAGCCCACTCAAGACTTGAAAACCACAATCAGACATCCCTTAGCCCTCCATGCTCTAAGAAAATCAGTCCACCTTCTTCAATCTATTCTCATAACTGAAATTTCTCATTACGAGAATCATTCTTGTAAATTACTTCTACACTCTCTCTAACGTATTCACATCGTGCCTATAACATTCCAGTTGACAAATAATAAGTGTCTTATTCCAGTTCAATGTCACTTCCTGGCTCTTGTACTCTATGCCTCCATTCATTACGGGACAAGGCTGCGACTTTTAGGAGTTATTTCGTCCTATTTTTTTGACGAGAGATTGTAAGACAAAGGTGCCGAGCAGCACCAGAACCACTAGAGTAAACAGCTTGGAAGGCCTTGCTTTTCTTTAACATCTGGAATGGGTGTGGCCAGCTCTCTCAGATCAGGATTTCTGGATTTTAGGGTTTAGTTTTAAGCAGAAGCTACTCGAGCTTAACAGAGTTGGAAGCTTCAGTGAATATCTTCTGGCTGCCACTGTCTCTGAACTTTTTCTTGATGATTATTCATCCTGGATGGGAGAACTGCATAAGAGAATTTGTCAGAATTTGCCTTTTTGCCAAGGGGTGTATTTATGGGATGTTACAATAGTGGAACAGTTACCGTATCTATTATTTAGTTAAGTTTTCCAGTAAGAGTTATTATTCTAAATTCCTCTTTCTTTGGTTGTATTTTAACTAGTGTTTAAATAAATTATGTTTTGCTTATGTTGAGTAGTTTGAACAGATGCTTTGCATCTGGAACAAGCACTTCACATTTGCCTTTAAAAATAAAAGCAGCTAGGGTCTAGGCTACCTTCTCAAAACATTTTCAAGGGGTCTGGTTTGGTTCATAACAATAAAGCCAAGGAAACTGTATGTTTTCTTTCCTGCTGTCTCCACTGTCCTGTCAGTCAATAATCTGTGGATATATATGTACAGGTCCCACTGCTCCTGCACCCACCTTAGAATTGTACCCCCTTTTTTATATTATTTTTCTGGCCAGACAGCATCACCTCACACTACCCTGCATTGAAACTCATCTGCCACTTCTGCACCCATTCTAGAAAATTGTCTATGTTGTTCTCCACTATCCTCACAGTTCACATTCTTGTCATCTGCAAACTTTGAAATTATCCCCTGAACACCAATATCTAGATCACAGAGTCATAGAGTAATACAGCAAGGAAACAGGCCCTTCAGCCCAAACTGGTTCGTGCTGACAAAGGTGCCACTCAGCTAGTTCAATTGCCTGCATTTGGTCAATATGCCTCTAAACACTTCCCAGCCATGTACCTACCCAAGTGTTTCTTAAATGTTGCTATTGTACCTGCCTTAAACCACTTTCTCTGGCAGCCCAACCCAGTGGTACACACCACTCTCTGCATGAAGAAGCTGCCCCTCAGGTCCTTCTTAAATCTATCCTCGCTTACCTTAAACCTATGCCCTCTAGTTTTCAATTCCCCATCCCTGGGAAAAAGACTGTATGCATTCATGCTATCTACGCCCTTCATGATTTAATACAGCTCAATAAGGTCACCCTTCGTTCTCCTACCTTCCAAGGAATAAAGTCCTATGCTGGCCAACCCCTCCCTGTAATTTAGGCCTACTAGTCCTGGCAACTTCCTTGTAAATATTTTTTACACATCTTCAAGTTTAACTATGCCTCTCCTATAACAGGGTGACAAAACTGTACACAATACTCCAACTGCAGCCTCACCAATGACTTATACAACTGTAACAATAACATCCCAACTCCTCTGCTCAGTGCCTCAACCGATGAAGGCCAGCATGCTAAATGCCTTCTTCTCCTCCCTGTCTACCTGTGACGCCATTTTCAACAAACTATGTACTTGTAACTCCTAGGTCCCTCTGTTCCACAGCACTCGTCAAGGTCTTACTATTTACTGTATAAGTCCTACATTGCATTTGCCAATCCTCAGCCCACCTCCCCATCTAATCAAAATCCCTCTGTAATTTTTGATAACCTTCCTCGCTATCAACAATATCCACTGTTACGAAGTTGTGTAGAATAGTCATGAATTGGACGGCAGGAAGTTAGAATTTGTTGGTAAAAATGATAGTAGGAAAAAGCAGCTCAGTGTCCCTTTAAAAGATGGTGTTTTTTCTGTGTTTAGAGATTTTTTAAAATGTATGTCTATGAGCAGCAGATGGTGGGTGCCAGTACATAAAGTACCTAAAAATTGAGACATTTATATTGTAAAGCCAAACAGCACTTTTTGTTACCAAGACAATTTTCAATTTTAGCCAATCAATTTGAACCAGGCCCTGAGATACCAAAATACAAATTGAATTTAAAACTGATGGTTTTGGCAACCTGAGACTAATCATATTGTAAGAAATTGATGTGTCATCAGGGGTATATAAGATGAGAGTTTTTGAGAATTGGGAGAGAGTCAACTGTCAACTGAAGGGTGAACAAGCCTGCCATCTGAGAAATAAGCCCTGAGCTCTCACAAGAAATCGGTAAATGCTCTAAGAAAGCACCATCTTATTAATAAAAGGTACCATGGCATTTCTAGCTAAGAGTTTTCACAGAGAAAACATCCCTGGACTGTAGCATCAGCTGAAGAAAAACATTTGTGGCGTGAGATCAACAGAAGGCAGAGGGTTCCAGAAAACAGTCTGTGCAAACTTAGTGAGATTAAGTTCTAATTTATTGTTGCCTTATTAATTACGTTTATATAAGTGGGACTTGTGTTTATTTGAACAGCATTCCAGTAGAATTTAGGTCATTAGGGTGTAGTTTGTAGTCTAGGGGGGAATTGTTCAGTTTGTTAGCAATTCTGTTAATTTGTTCATTGTTAGGGTTAAATAAATAAATTGTTTCTTGTTATTTATAAAGTGGATCAGAGATTTTCTTTCTTTTAACCACTCTTTAAACAGATTATGAGGGGAAAGGTGAGCTTATCTGGGTGTTTTGGGGGTAATTATTAGAAGGGAACTTCCAATCCTGTCATGACAGATTGAGGCTTGTGTTTTGGTTAATTAGCAGAGGGGTCCAACCATTCCCCCTTCCCTAACAAACTAGGGGCTCAAGTCCGGGATCTGGCTGATCCGTGTATGGGATCTGAACAGATTTGGACAGATTCAAACAGACTTGGGGATTAGTGGCCTAGGTCTTTAAATAAAACTTAAATGAGAAATATTTGTTTAATTTCAGTTACTTATGGTTGGTTGAATTAAAAGCGAGAGAAATGGCTCTTAATATTGCTAAAGAGGTTCTGGGGTTTGAAGATGCTTCAAAATTTGCCAATAAAGTTTAGAAAGACAGAAGAAAGATGTACTGTTAGAATTAGCAAACAGGCTAGAATTGGGTTCAACTAGGGATAAAAGGAAAGTTGAAATTGTAATGGAGTTGGTCAAGCATTTAGGTATATCAGAGAAGCAGGCAAGTGTTGTGGAGTTAGAAAAAAATTAAATTGCAAACGAGACAACTGGAGTTAGAAGTTAAAGAAATTCAAAGAAGGTTCTTAGCTCAGCATAAAGAAAGACAGAAGAGAGGGGAAAAAGAGAAGAAAGGGAAAGAATGTTCGAGTTGGAAATGATGAAGATGGAACTTAAAGCAAAAAGACTTCAAATGACAGAAGTAAAAGCACAAGATAGAAGGGAGGATGAGCAAACTCACCATAGCCAACAGTCTGATAAAGGGTGGAAACCTGAAACATCAACTTTTCTGCTCCTGTGATGCTGCCTGACCTGCTGTATTCCTCCAGCTCCAAACTGTATTGACTCTGACATCCAGCATCTATAGTTCTTGCTGTCTCCAACTGACTGAAAACCCTTCTGCGAAGCCTCTTCCAAGGACGCCCATCTTGAAGAAGTTGTCCTTCTCCCTCCGAAAAGATCTCAGTGGATCTCTCTCTCACTGCAACCCACTGGTGATCTCCTCTGCCCTGAAGCTCTTCGACCACATACTGAAACAAACCTATTACTACAGCCACATCTCCTTCTTCAGTACCTGCCCACGCAGCTGGCTTATTCCCCCATGGACCCAAACACATTCAGACTATTTCAATTTGGACCAAACTGTGGCAACCGTTATCTACAGTACATCCAGAGCCTCCAGAAACGGCTTTCTCTGCAGATCCTCAGCTCCAAGCTCACAGCCATGCACCAGCATCTTCTCTCACTAAAGTCAGCCTTAGCCCAGCTCAGAGCCTCTCTCTCCCAGACCTGCAAACAACTTCTACTGTTTTGCATTCTATGCAGGACCCACACCCTCAACATATGCTTTTTCTCCACCCTACTGGACATCAAGGATCGTAAGTATACAAAACTTGCTTGTGCTTACCTCTATACACAGACCTCTTCCACTACCCGAGACCCCAACCCTATCCGTGACATCCTCCTCAATCTGCCCGGCGGTTAATGAACCATGTGTCGCCTCGGCTGCTCCCACTGATGATGCTGACGTCACTTCCATTAACGCCGTCACTTCCGCAAACACCACTGACCACATCGTTATTTCTGCTTCTGCCCGCATGACCGTTCCCATATACACACCTATTCCCAAGACAGTCTCCACCCCCAATCCCAGCTCCAGCACTACACGCAGCGCCAGCCTCAAGCTGTGCTGGATATTCGCCATCTCCCCAGACCTTCCCCTCACTGAATGCTCAGTCCTCAGCAAAGGACTCACCGTCATTGCCCTGCACGCACACATCAACTAATTCCATACACACCTAGATGTCGAACTCTTTTCCCACCGCCTCCATGCCTGTTTCTTTGACTGGGAGTCTAACCCACCCTCTAACGACCCCTTCTCCTGCCTCCGACAACCCCCATCCTCCTGGACACCACCCCACAGCCTCCACCCTGCCTTGACCTCTTCATTCCAACTGCTGTTGCAACATCAGTTGCCTCAATATCTCCATCCCTCTCATTCGCTTCAATCTCTCCCCAATGGAACGCACAGCACTTCACTTCTATCCCAACGTCACCATCAAAGTGGGGTGGTGGTGGCACAGTGTATTGCCCTCTACATCGCTGAGACCAGGTGCCAACTCTCCAACACCTCCTGCTATCATCCCCTCAATTATGACCCCACCCCAATCACCAAACCATCATCTCCCAGATCATCAATAATCTCATTACCTCAGCAGACCTCCCACCCACAGCCTCCAACCTCATCGCTCTACAACCCCACACCGCCCGTTTCTATCCCCTTCCCAAAATCCACAAATCTGACTGCCCCGGTTGACCTATTGTCTCTGCCTGCTCCTGCCCCACTGAACTCATGTCCACCTACCTTGATTCCGGTTTCTCCCCCAGTCCAGGAACGCCCCACCTATGTTCGGGACACTATCCGCACCTTCCACCTCCTCCAAGACACTCCAGTTCCCTGGCCCCCAACACCTCATCTTCACCATGGACATCCAGTCTTCTCTACACCAGTAATCCCCACACAGATGGCCTAAAAGCCCTCCGCTTCTTCCTGTCCCGCAGGCCCAACCAGTCCCCCTCCACCAACACTCTTATCCGCTTAACGGTACTTGTCCTTGCCCTCAAGAACTTTTCCTTTAACTCCTCGCACTTCCTACAAACTAAAACGGTGGCTATGGGCACCTGCATGGGTCCGAGCTATGCCTGCCTCTTTGTAGAAAACATGAAACAGTCCCTCTTCTGCAGTTACACTGGCACTATCCCTCACCTCTTCCTCCACTACATTGATGACTGTATCGGCGCTGCCTTGTGCTCCCATGAAGAGCTTGAACAGTTTATCAACTTCACTAACACTTTTTATCCCAACCACAAATTCACCTGAACCATCTCCAACACCTCCCTCCCCTTCCTGGACTTCTCTGTCTCCATCTCCAGTAACCGTCTCAGCACCGACATCTATTTCAAACCCAAAAACAAAGTTGCTGGAAAAGCTCAGCAGGTCTGGCAGCAACTATGAAGGGGAAAACAGAGTTAATGTTTTGGGCCTGAAACGTTAACTCTGTTTTCTCCTTCACAGATGCTGCCAGACCTGCTGAGCTTTTCCAGCGACTTTGTTTTTATTCCTGATTTACAGCATCTCCAGTTCTTTTGGTTTTTATCTATTTCAAACCCACTGACTCCCATAGATACCCTGACTACACCGCCTCTCACCCACCCTCCTGCTCAAAAGAGTCCTGATGAAGGGTGTAAAGCCAAAACCTCGACCTTCCTGCTTCTCTGATGGTACCTGACCTGCTGCGTTCCTCCAGCTCCATAATGTATTGACTGTAGCCAACAGCCTGGTAAGGATATACACCAATATGTCCAAACATTATACCAAAATTCGATGAAAAAGACGTAGAAGCATGTTCCATTTCATTTTAGAAACTGGCTAAGCAGGTGATTTGGCCAGAGTGCGTGTAGGTAATGTTAATTCAGATCAAGTTGGTGGGCACAGCTAGTGAAGTGTTCGCAGTGCTGTCAGATGAGATGTCTAGAGATTATGAAGAGGTTGAACCAGCAATTTTGAGTGCCTACGAATTGGTACCAGAAGCATATAGACAACGGTTCAGAAACATAAAGAAGGAACCAGGTCAGAGTTATGTTGAGTTTGAAAGAATTAAACAGAGCAACTTCGATAGATGGGTGAGAGCATTAAAAATAGAAAACACATCACTGCCAGAGATGATAAGAATTCATATTGAGGAACAGAAAGTCACCAAAGTAAGAAAAGCAGCAGAGATGGCGGATGAATATTTATTAGTGCATAGATTGAAATTTAGCTCCTGTCAGAAATTTCATTCTGTGAGGGATAGAAATTGAGAAAAGGGGAGCTCCTTCAATGAAAAACAAGAATTAGGTCACAGCTGTGGAAGCAGTTTACCACAGGTGAAAAAAGAAACCCAAGAGGATGGAAAGGTCGCAAGAGGCCTCGGATGTTTTCACTGTAATGGAGTGGGACACAAAGTCACTGTACTGGTGGTTTAAGACAGGCACTGGGAAAGAGGATGTGGTTACTTGGCTGTTATAAGGAGATGCTGGATAGGTTGAGAATTCTTTTCCTGGAGTGTAGGAGGTTGAGGGGGGAACCTTATAGAGGTTTATAAAATCATGAGGGCCGTAGATAGGATGAATAGGAAAGGTTTCCTTCCCCAGGCTAGGGGAATCCAAAACTAGAGGGCTTAGGTTTAAGGTCAGAAATCACACGATACCTGGTTACAGTTCACAGGTTTATTTGAAAATGCAAGCTTTCAGAGCCTCGCTTCTTCTTCAGGTTTAAGGTGAGAGAGGAAAGATTTAAAAGGGATGTGAGGGGCAACCTTTTCACACAGAGGGTGGTGCATACGTGGAATGAGCTGCCAATGATGACCATGAAACCATTATCGATTCCAGAAAAACCCAACTGGTTCACTAATATCCTTTACAGAAACTGCCATCTTTACCTGGTCTGGCCTACAAGTGATTACAGATTTTAACTCCCCTCTAGGCAATTAGAGATGGGCAGTAAATGCTGGCATAGCCAGAAATGCCCATATCCCACAACAGAATGAATAAAATGTAATTACTGCAATCCATGCACATTCCTTAAATATGTACATCTGCTATCCAACATACCTTTGGTTGCTCTCCAATTCACTACTGGTGTTCAAAAAAGTGTCTGCTAAAACTCACTTCCACAGCTATGCTTCCTTGCTCAGCGACTGCCAACAACTCCGACTTACCCCAAATGGATTTCAACTCAAGTTTCACCCTTCACGTTTCGAATCCACCAAGGATTACAAGCATCTCCAGGATGTACAAAGTTCCTTGGATTGCTGTTCCCACCCAATTCTGCAAATCACGATCAATGCCATGCACCGTAGCATGTGCACACTCGACTCCACCCTGCAGCAACATCAACTCACCTCTTAAAGCTGCGTCGATCCCTAGTTTCACTTCATCCTTTGCCTCATCTATTGCCTCAACAAAAAAAATTTTCTCTTTCTTATGGACATCAAGGCACGCAAGCTCCAGCAACTTATGGACTCCAACATCTGTTCCTTAGCACCCACCCCTTTCCAACCGTCTGATGCTATCACTTCTGTCCTTGAGGCCACTACCCCCAAGCCCAGCCCTTGCTGTGTTTTCACTATACCTCCTGACCTTCCCTCTCCAAGGCTGATTTTACTGTCCTCGGCAAAGAACTCAACTTCATAGCCTTACGCCCCCACCTTAATGAATTTTGGGCTTGTCATGATGTTGAACTGTTTGTTTCTCTGCCTCTGTCTCTGCACTCACTTTGTTGGGCAGGATGTTCCCACCTCATTCCACTGATCCCTTCACCGGTCTCCAGTATTCACCCTCCACTTGGACCCCTTCCCCTAGCCTCTTATCTGCCCTCAATCTCTTCATTGAAAATTACTGGTGTGACATCTCAATTTCTCTGCTCCTCTCACCCACTCTAACCAGTCCCCTTCTGAAATTACCACACTTCGCTCTCACATGTCCAACCCTAACTGGGTTATCAAACTGGCTGACAAAGGTGGTGCTGCTGTAGTCTGGCACACTGATCTTGATCTTTTTCTTTCCTTACTTATTCACGGGATAAGGAGCATCACTGGCTCGGCAGCATTTATTGCCCATTTCTAATTGCCCAGAGGGCACTTAACAGTCAACCACATTGCTGTGGGTCTGCAGTCACATGTAGGCCAGACCAGGTAAGGATGGCAGTTTCCTTCCCTAAAGGACATTAGTGAACCAGATGGGTTTTTTCAACAATTGACAATGGAATCATGGTCATAGTTAGATTCTTAATTCCAGATATTTATTGAATTCGAATTCCACTATCTGCTGTGGTGGGATTTGAACCCAGGTTCCCAGAAAGTTACCTAGGTCTCTGGATTTACAGTCCAGTGATAATACCATTAGGCCGTCACCTCCCCCGCCTTACCTTGTGGAGGCTCCATGCCAGCTCTCAGATATTTCTTCCTACCGCCCCAGACCATGACCCCATTTCCAAATATCAAGCCATTATTGCCAGAACTGTCGCTGACATCATTACCTCCAGAGATCTTCTCCCCACTGCCTCCAAATTAGTAGACTCCCAACCCCAGATACTCTGTTCCTACCTCCCTCCCAAAATCCACAAACCAGGTTGCCTCAGTAAGCCCATGGTATCAGCCTGTTCCTGCCCCACCGAGTTCATTTCCTTTTGCTTTCACTCCATCCCTCTCTCCACTTGTCCAGACTCTGCTCACCTACATACGTGATTCCTCTGATGCCATCCACCATATTGACAATTTCCAGTTCCCTGGCCCTAACTGCCTCCCGTGTACTGCAGATGTCCAATCCCACAAGGACAGTCTGAGAGGTCTCGGCTTTTTCCTCGACCAGAGGCCTGAACACTCCCAATCCACCACCATTCTCCTCCGGTTGGCTGAACTTGTTCTCTCAGATCCCAGTTACGCCTACCTCTTTATGGCGTATGTGGAACAATCCTTGTTCCAGTCCTACACTGGCCCCTTCCCACAACGCTTTCTCTCAGTCCATTGAGGTCTGCTTTGGTGTCGCTTCATGCTCCCCCCAGAACCTTGAAAAATTCATTCATTTTGCCTCCAACTTTCACCCCTCTACAACTCCCACATTGTCCATTTCCAACATTTCCCTTCCTTTCCTTGACCTCTCTGTTTCCATTTCGGTAATAAACTGTCCACTGCCATCATCTACAGAACCACTGACTCTCATAGCTACCTTCACTACAGCCCGTCACACCCGACATCCTGCAAGGACTCCATCCCATTCTCCTAGTTCTTTCGCCTACATCGCATCTGCTTGGATGATGCCACCTCCCAAAACAGCGCTGTTGACATGATTTTCTTCTTCCATAACCATGGTTTCCTGTCCACAGTGGTTGACAGGGCCCTCAAACGCATCCGATCGATCACCCGTGCTTCCATCCTTGCCCTTTGCCATTACTCACAACAGCATGATTGGGCTTCCCTTGTCCTCCACATTCAAAAGATCATTCTGAATGAATGAATATCCTCTGTTGTCACTTGTACTCCAGTACAGTGAAAAGTCTTTTTGAAAGTTTTTTCTTGAACAAATTCAACATCACCTCCTTGCTCTTGTACTCTACGCCCCAATTAATAAACCCTCATAACACTACATGCCTCAATCTGTCCTGCCTCTGCCACCTAAATGGTCTGTGCACATTTACAGCGAGGTCCCTTTGGTTCTGTACCCTCTTTAGAATTGTACCCCTGATTTTAGACTATCTTTCAATGTTCTTCTGACCAAAGTGGATGGATTTAAAGTAAGGCATTTGATAAGGTTCCCCATGGTAGGCTCATGCAGAAGGTAAGGAGGCATGGGATAGGGGGAAATGTGGCAGATTGGATTCAGAATTGGCTGACCCCTTAGAAGACAAAGGATGGTAGTGGACAGAAAATATTCAACATGATGCTCAGTTATGAGTGGTGTACCACAAGGATCTGTTCTGGGTCCTCTTCTATTTGTGATTTTTGTAAATGATTTGGATGAAGGAGTGGAAGGGTGGATTAGTAAATTCGCGGACGATACGAAGGTGGGTCGAGTTGTGGATAGCGCAGAGGGCTGTTCTCGGTTACAAGGGGATATTGATAGGATGCAGAGCTGGGCTGAGAAGTGGCAGATGGAGTTTAACCCTGAGAAGTGTGAGGTTATTCATTTTGGAAGAACAAATGTGAAAGCAGAATACAGGGTTAACGCAAAGATTCTTGGCACTGTGGAGGAGCAGAGGGATCTTGGGGGTCATGTCCACAGTTCCCTGAAAGCTGCCACCCAGGTGGATAGAGTTGTTAAGAAGGCGTATGGTGTGTTGGCTTTCATTAATAGAGGGATCGAGTTCAAGAGCTGTGAAGTTATGCTCCAGCTATACAAAAGCCTGGTTCGGCCACATCTAGAGTATTGTGTCCAGTTCTGGTCGCGTCATTACAGGAAATATGTGGAAGTGTCGGAAAAGGTGCACAGGAGATTTACCAGGATGTTGCCTGGAACGGAGGGAAGGTCTTATGAAGAAAGGTTGAGTGAGCTAGGGCTTTTCTCTTTAGAACGACGAAGGACGAGAGCTGACTTGATAGAGGTGTACAAAATGATCTGAGGTCTAGATAGAGTGGACAGCCAGAGACATTTTCCTAGAGTGGAGGTAGCTATTATGAGGGGGCATAGTTTTAAAGTGAGTGGAGGTAGATATAGGGGAGACATCAGAGGTAGGTTCTTTACTCAGAGAGCGGTCGGGACATGGAATGCGTTGCCGGAGAGGGTAGTGGAGTCAGCCCCATTAGGGGCATTTAAGCGGCTATTAGATAGGCATATGGATGATAGTATAAGGTAGGGGTGGAGGTTATGTAGACCTTAGGTTTAGGGTAAAAGTTCGGCCCAACTTCGTGGGCCGAAGGGCCTGTACAGTGCTGTATTGTTCTATGTTCTATGCTCTATGTTCGAAAGTGCCTCACGTCACACTTCTCTGCATTGAGCCTCATCTGCAACCTATCCATCCAATTTGCCAATGTCTTTCTGGAATTCCATATTCTGCTCTTCAAAGTTTAAAATGCTTCCAAATGTCATGCCAAATTTTTAACCATGATCCAGACCATTAATATATATCAAGAAAAGCAAGCGTCTCAACATGAACTACCGGCAAACTCAACCATAACCCTTCCTTCAGTCTGAAAAATGTCCAGTACCTGAGGTGTCAGTAAGCGAGCACTTTGGGACCAGTGACCATAATTCTATTAATTTTACAATGGCTATGGAAAAGAATAAGCCTGGACCATAAGTTAAAGTTCTAAATTGACGCAAGACAGATTTGGATAGTGTTAGATAGGAACTTTCAAAAGTCGACTGGGGAAGGCTGTTTGCAGGTAAAGATATGTCTGGCATATGGGAGGTCTTCAAAATGGAGATTACGAGAGCTCAGACCAGTATGTTTCTGTTAGTGTGAAGGGCAAGGCTGGCAGCAGTAGGGAAGAAATATTGAGGCTCTAGTCAAGAAAAAGGAAGAGGCATATGTCAGCTACAGACAGCAGGGATAAAGTGAATCCTTCCAGGAGTACAGAAGCATAGAAAATAGTGCAGAAGCAGGCCATTTGGCCCTTTGAGCCTGCACCACCATGCAATATGATCATGCCACTTTTTCTCCATACCCCTTGATCCCTTTAGCCGCAAGGGCCACATGCAGCTCCCTCTTGAATATATCTAATAAACTGGCCGCAACAGTTTCCTGTGGTAGAGAATTCCTCAGGTTCACAACTCTTTGCACGAAGGAGTTCTTCCTCATCTCAGTCCTGAATGGCTTATCGCTTATTCTTAGACTGCAATCCCTGGTTCTGTACGTCCCCACATCGAGAACATTCTTCTGTATCCAGCCTGTCCAGTCCCAGCAGGATTTTATATGTTTCTGTGAGATCCCCCCTCATTCTTCTAAACTCCAGTGAGTACAAGTCCAGTCAATCCAGTCATTCTTCATATGTCAGTCCTGCCGTCCTGGGAATCCATCTGGTAGACCTTCGCTGGACTCCCTCAGAATGTCCTTTCTCAGACCAGCAGACCAAAACTGCACACAATACCAATGTGCGGCCTCACCAAGGTCCTGTATAACTGCAACAAGACATCCTTATGCAGGTACTCAAATCTTCTCGCTATGAAAGCTAGCATGCCGTTAGTTTTTCTCCCTGCCTGCTTGCACCTGTATGCCAACCTTTAGTAACTGTTCTACCATGTCACCCAGATCTCATTGCACCTCACTTTTTTCTCAACTGTTAGCAATCAGATAATAATCTACCTTCCTGTTCTTGTCACCAAAATAGATGAGATGTGGAAGTTACCCTGCAGCCTTTTAGCATTCTCCCCACAGCATACACTGCCACCCAGCTTCGTGTCATCTGCAAAGTTGAATATTGCATTCAATTCCTTCGTCCAAATCGTCAATGTTGATTGTGAACAGCTGGGTCCCAGCACTGAACCCTGCAGCATCCCACTCGCCACTGCCTGAAGGGACCCATTTATTCCAAATCTCTGCTTCCTGTCTGCTAACTAGTTCCACGTCAATACATTACCTCTGATACCATGAGCTTTAATTTTCCTTTCTAATCTCTTCTGGAACCTTGTCAAAAGCGTTTTGAAAGTCCGGGTACACAACATCGACTGATTCACCCTTGCCCACTCTACCGGTCACATCCTCTAAGGATTGAACAAGATTTGTCAATCGTGATTTTTCTTTAGTGAATCCGTGTTGACTAGGGCCAATTCTGTCAGCGCTTTCCAAATGCTCAATTATTACATCCTTAATAATTGACTCCAGCATTTTCCCCAACACCGATGTCAGGCTAACTGGGCTATAATTCTCCATTTTCTTTCTCCCTCCATTTTTAAAGACTGAAGTTACATTAGCCAACCTCCAGTCCATTGGAACTCTTCCAAAGTCTACACAATGTTGGAAAATGACCACTAATGCATCCACCACTTCTAGGGCCACTTCCTTAAGTATTTGGGATGCAGAGTATCAGGTCCTGGGGGCTTACTGGGCTTTAATCCCATCAATTTCCTCAATAACTTTTCCTGACTAATAAGGATTTCCTTCAGCTCCTCCTTCACGCTTGACCCTCTATCTCCTAGCATTTCCTGAAGGTTATTTCTGTCCTCCTTTGTGAAAGCAGGTCCGAAGTATGTTCAACTGGTCTGCCGTCTCTGTTGTCGATTATGAATTCACCTGATTCTAACTGCAAAGGACCAACATTTGTCTTCACCAGTGTTTTTCACTTCACATATCCACAGATGCTTTTTAAGTCAGTTTTTGTGTTTTCCGCAAACTTACTTTCATATTCTATTTTTCCCTTTCTGAATTAAACCCTTTGTCCTCCTCTACTGAATTTTACATTTCTCCCAGTCCTCAGATTTGCTGCTTTTACTGGCCAATTTTTTCTGCCTCCTCTTTGGCTTTAACACAATCCCTGCTTTCCCTTGTTAGCCATGGTTGTGCCACTTTCCTGTTTTACTCTTATGCCAGATAGCGATGTACAATTGTTGAGTTTCATCCATGCGTTCTTTAAATGTCTACCATTGGCTATCCACCATCAATGCCTTAAGTATCCTTGGCCAGCTTATCCTACCTACGCATGTCTCATATGACCAAAGTTAGCTTTAAGTTCAGGACCCTAGTTTCAGATTTAATTGTGTCACTCTCTGTCTTAGTGAAGAATTCTACCATACTGTGGTCACTCTTCCTCAAAGGATCTTGCACCACAATGTTGCTAATTAATCCTCTCTCAAGAAGGGTGGCTCATGTTGTGCCCTTATTTAATTATTTATTAATGGTGGGTAAGTTGTTGGAAGGGTTTCTGAGGGACACGATTTACATGCATTTGGACAGGCAAGGACTGATTAGAGGTAGTCAGCACTGCTTGTGTCTGGAAAATTGTGTCTCACAAATTTGATTGAGTTTTTTGAAAGGGGTGTAGGAGTGCGCTTAAGAGAGAAATCAGGAGGGCAAAAAGGGGGCATGAGATAGCTTTGGCAGATAAAGTAAAGAAGAATCCAAAGAGATTTTACAAGTATGTTAAGGGTAAAAGAGTAACTAGAAACAGAATAAGCCCCTTAAAGATCAGTGAGGCCAGCAATGTGTGGAACCACTGAAGATGGGTGAGATCATAAATGAGTATTTCACGTCAGTATTTACTGTGCAGAAAGATAAGGAAGCTAGTTGACTCAGAGAAATAAACATTGAGGTCTTTAAAATAGTCCACATTATAGAAGAGGTAATAAAGGTAGATAAATGTCCAGGTCCTGATCAAGTATATCCAAGAACATTGTGGGAAGCTAGAGAAGAAATTGCGGGGCCTCCCGTACAGATATTTGTATCATCAACAGCCACTGGTGAGGTGCCAGAAGACTGGAGGGTGGCTTATATCGTGCCATTATTTAAGAATCTAATGCTAATGGTGGGTAAGTTGTTGGAGGGGCTTCTGAGGGACAGCATTTACATACATTTCAAAAGGCAAGGAAGAACTAAAGGTCGTCAGCATGGCTTTGTTTCTGGGAAATTGTGCCTCACAAATTTGCTTGAGTTTTCTGAAGGTGTCCACAAGAAGATAGATGAAGGCAGAGCAGTAGACATTGTCTACATGGCCTTTAACAAGGCCTTCGACAAAGTTCCAAATGGTAGACTAGTTAGTAAGATTAGATCACATGAGATCCATGTACAGCTAATCAAAGGATACAAAATTAGATTGCCAGTAGGAGATGGAGGGTGGTGGTAAATGGTTTCAGAGATAAAAGGTACTGCAGATGCTGGAGAATCCGAGATAACAAGCATGGGGCTGGATGAACACAGCAAGTCAAGCAGCATCATAGGAGCAGGAAAACTTGACGTTTCGGGCCTAAACCCTTCATCAGAAATGGGGGAGGGGAAGAGGGTTCTGAAATAAATAGGGAGAGAGGGGGAGGCGGATAGAGGATGGATAGAGGAGAGGATAGGTGGAGAGGAGGCGGACAAGTCGAAGAGGTGGGGATGGAGCCAGTAAAGGTGAGTGTAGGTAG
>JAHRHZ010000041.1:39557416-39616042 GCA_024137785.1 Ginglymostoma cirratum
TGGAAAAGGTTTGGAGAGACATGGGCCAAATGAAGGCCAATGGGACTAATTCAGTTCAGGAAACCTGGTTGGCATGGACGAGTTGGACTGAAGGGCTTTCCACACAGTACGACTTCTATGAATATTACTGTTTCCTGTCACTCAGTTGGGGGCATGCTAGGGGAGGAAGGAAATGTGAGGGGCAAGTTTCTTGTCATAGAGTGATATGACCCTGGAATGCCCTGTCCGGGATAGTGGTGAAGGCAGATACTATAAAGACGTTAAAGGGATTTTTAGAGAAGCACATAAATATGCAAGGAATAGAGGGATATGGACCAAGGGCAGCAAGAAGGGACATTTAATTTGGCCTCATGTCTGGCACAACATCGTGGGTCAAAGGGACTATTCCTGTGCTGTACTGTTCTCTGTTCTAGGTCTATCATGTGACACCATATCAGATGCCTTCTCGAAGTCCATCCAACAGAACTACCCTCATCGACCCTTTCTGTTATCTCTTCAAAAACTCCAACAAGTTAGTTAAACACAACTACCCCTGTACAAATCCATACTGACTCTTCCTAATCAATCACCTTTTTAATGTGATTACTAATTGTTTCAAGAAGATTTCCTATCAAAGGTAAATTAACTGGTCTGTCATTGCTGAAATTACCTTTTCAACTTTCCGTGAACAAGGCCGCAATGCTTGCAATTCCCTAGGTTTTTGGCACCTTTCCCAGCTGCAGGAAAGATATGGCTAGTGTCCCCACCATTTCTACTCTCACTTCCTTTAAAATCCTTAGATGCATTTCATTCAGTCCTGGTGCCTTGCCAATTTTAAGTGTCAAAAATCTATCCAAGAGTTCTTCCTTATTAATTCTGAACCACTCTAGTGACAAAGTTTCCTCCTCTGTCAGCTTGCTGGGCAGCATGATCTTCTTCTGTGAAGACAGACATGAAATTTTAACACCTTAGCCATGCCCCATGTCTCCATGTATAAAGCACCTTTCCGGAATGTTTGGCCTTACTCCACCTCTTAACCACACTCCTGCTGTTTATGTGTCTACTGAATACTTTGGTACTTCCCTTTATATTAGGTGCCATTGATCCTTTTTCATTGATCCTTTTTGTTCCTCTTATTTACTTTCTTCACCTCCCCCAGACCTTCAATATTCAGCTAGATTCTCAATTTGAACACAGGAGAAGGAGAAAAATCTATTCATCAACCATATCAACGTGTAATTTTTTGTTACAGCATTGGTAGGAGTGACTACTGCATTATCCTTGTAAATAGAAAGAATTAAATCAACATTGGCACATCCAGCATGTGGACAATTACACAACTAACACTGTGGTGCTGCTTGATTGCCTGACAGGACAGCTAGCGATGATGATACAGGGAGTTATGTGAAAGAGGGAGGAGGTGATCAGTTGCTTCTTTTCTCTGATTGGCAAGTAGGATAAGTGAGTACTTCTGCTCTTTAAAATAAAAGTAAGGGTCTTTAGGTAATTCTTACGATACAGAGCGCCAAAGGTCAGGCAAGTGGAAGCTGGGTGAACACAACAATGAGTATTTGTATTGAAGGTACATTCTATAATTTTCCATGGCACTACCGTTGTGCAAAATCAGATACATTCAGAACAGATCCACTGTCCAAACACAACAGCTAGGAAACCTTGTGGATCATCAACAAGAACAGAACTGAATTCCATCACAATTTGTAACTGAAAGGCCAGCATATCAACAAAGGAACCAATGCTTCTCAGTGTGGAAATCAGGAAAGCATGTTATTAGCAGCACTAAGTGCATCTACACCACATGACCTGCATACCTACATGCCTTCTGGCATGAAGGCATGCCAGAAGCAGCACCAGATATACACAAAAATGAGGTGTCACCCTGAAGCAGCTACAAAATAGGACAACCTGCATTCCAAACAGCTCTGTACAAAACAGGACTACTTGCCTTACATAAACAACAAGTGATAGACAGAACTAAGCAAACCCACAGCCAATGGATCAGATCTAAGCTCTGCATTCGTTTCACATCCAGTCGTGCATGACAGTGGACAATTAAACAACTCACCGGAATTGCTTCACAAATATCCCA
The DNA here is from genome assembly GCA_024137785.1 of Ginglymostoma cirratum. Lineage (NCBI taxonomy): Eukaryota > Metazoa > Chordata > Chondrichthyes > Orectolobiformes > Ginglymostomatidae > Ginglymostoma > Ginglymostoma cirratum. The sequence continues at coordinate 39,559,503 of JAHRHZ010000041.1, forward strand.
AACCTCAAAGATGGGGAAGTTCAGCATGTCAGTGCAAAAGATAAGGCTGAAGCATTCACAATAATCCTCAGTGAGAAATGCCAAGTGATGATCCATCGAAGCTTTAAATGGTCTTCAGCATCACAGTTGCCACTCTTCACCTGATATCAAGAAACAGGTGGAGGAATAAGATACTGCAAAGGCTATGGGCCCTGATGACATTCCACAACAGTACTGATGATTTGTGTATCAGAACTTGCTGCACTCGTAGCCAAGCTATTCCACTACAGTGACAAAACTGGAATCTACCCAAGAATGTGGAAAATTTCTCAGGTATACCCTCTACATAAAAAGCAGGGCAGCGCTAAGCCTGCCAATTACCACCCCATAAGTCTACCCTTGAACTTCAGTAAAGTGATGGAAGGTATCAGCAACAGTGCTATCAAGCAAACCTGCTTCGCAACAACCTACTTACTAACCCATATTTGACTGAGTGTGGCACCAAGGATTCCGAGTAAAACAGGAATCAGTGGGAATCAGAGGCTAACTCTCTGCTGTCTGAACTCATACTGGCACGTAGGAAGATGGTTGTGGCTGCTGGAGGACAGTCATCTCAGCTCTAGGATATCTCTGCAAACGTTCCTCATGAAGTGTCTCAGGGCCAACCATCTTCAATTACATCATCAATGACATTCGCTCCATCATGAGGCCAAGTAGGAATGTTTGCAGATGACTGTACAATGTTCAGCACCATTTGTGACTCCTCAGATATTGAAGTAGTCCATGTTCAAATGCAACAAAATCTGGACTATATCCAGGCTTGGGCTGACAAGTGGTAAGTAACATTCGTGCCACACAAATGTCAGGCAATGGCCATTTCCAATAAGAGACAATCTAATCATCACCCCTTGACATTCAATGGCTTCACCATCACTGAATCCTCCACTATCAGTATGCTGGGAGCTACCCATTGACCAAAAATTCAACTGGACTCACCACATAAACACAGTGGCTACAAGAGCAGGTCAGAGGCTAGAAGTACTGCAGTGAGTAACTCACCTCCCGACTCCCCAAAGCCTGTCCACAAGACGCAAATCAGGAGTGTGATGGAATAATCCCCAGTTTCCTGGCTGGGTGCAGTTCCAACAATAATCAAGAAGCTTGCCACTCTCCAGGATAAAGCAGTCTGCATGACTGGTACTGCATTCACAAAAAACATTCACTTCCTCCACCGACACTCAGCAGCAGCAATATGTACCATCTACAAGCTGTACTGCAGAAATTTACAATCCTTAGACAGCACGTTTCAAATCTAAGATCAATTCCACATAGAAGGACAAGGGTAGCAGATACACAGGAACACAGTCACATGCAAATGACCCTCAAAGCCACTCATCATCCTAACTTGGAAATATATCACCATCCCATCAGCGTCGCTGGGTCAAAATCTGGAACTCTCTCCCCAACAACATTGTGGGCTATCAATATCAAATGGACTGCAGTGGTTTAAGAAGGCAGCTCACCACTACCTTCACAAGGGCAATAAGGGGCCGGCAATAAATGCTGGTCCCATTCAACGAATGACACTAACATTCTACGAGTAAATTAAAAAAAAGTCACAGCCAAATTTGTTGTACCACAATTGGCTCTGCTGCACAGGTTGAGGAGTAAGTGTCAGAATCCAATATTTATAGGGGATTCAATTATAAGCAGAATTATAAGTGAAGGTTTTTTGTGTATGCAGTACCAATCAAGCAGGCTGCTTTATCCTGAATTAGAAGTTAGGTATTTCTGTGGCTGCAAATGAGGCTCCAGGATGGTATGTTGTCTCACTGGTGCTAGGGTCAAGGATATCGCAGAGTAGCAACTGCAAGCTCTCTGGAAGGGGAAGGTGAACAGCCAGTGTTCATGGTACTCAGTGGTACCAATGATATAGGTATAAAAGGGATGAAGTTCTAAAATCTAAATATAGGGAGTTAGGAAGCAATTTGAAAAGTAGGGTCTCAAAGGAAGTGACTGCGGGATTGGTACTAGTCCCATGTGCTAAACAGAGTAGAAATAGCAGGATATATCAAATGAGTAGCTGGAAAGATGATACAAGGAGGAGGGTTTCAGATTCCTGGGACATTGAGACTGTTTTTGGGGAGTAGGGACCAGTACAAACTAGCTGTATTATACTTGGCTAGGACTTGGTCTAAAATCTTAGGGCAAGCATTTGCTCATGTGATTGGGGTGGGTCTGAACTAGAATGGCAGGGATGAAAACCTAAATAGGGTGACAAGGGAAACTGAAACAAGCACAATTAAATGCAAAAACAAAGAAAGGAACAAATGTACTGTCGCCAAATTTGGAGACACAAAAGTAGGTGGAAAGGCAAGTTGCAAGAGGGATACAAGCAGGTTACGGAGAAATATTGTCAACACAGCATGGAGTTGGAAGAACACAGCAGGTCAGGCAGCATCAGAGGATGGGATGGATCAGGATGGCGAAACATTAACTTTCCTACTCCTCTGATGCTGCCTGACCTGCTGTATTCCTCCAGCTCCACACTGTGTTGACTCTGACTCCAGCATCTGCAGTTCTTGTTATTTCCTACAGAGAGATAGTGACAGGTGAAGTAAGTAGACAAAAAGTTGGCAAATAGAGTATAATATAGGAAAATGTGAAATTGTTTACTTCGGAAGGGAGGGTAAAAAAAAAAATCACTTAAACAGATAGAGAAAAACTGCAAGAAGCTGCAATACAAAGGGATTTGGGGTACTTGCTTAGGAAACTGAGAAAGCTAGCACAAGTCTACAGGATGTCAGGAGGGTTGGAGTATAAGAGTAGGGAAATCTGTTTGACCTGTGCTTTTCCAGCCTCACAACAAGAGACTCTGGCTTCCAGCATCTGCAGTGCTTATCATCTCCAACTCTTACTGCAACTGTACAAGTCGATGATGAGGCCACGCCTGGGGGACTGACAGCAGTTTTGGTCCCCTTTAAGGCAAGATATTATTTCACTAGAGACAGTCCACAGAAGGTTCACGAGGATGATCCCCGGTATAGAGGGATCATCTTATGAGCAAAGGCTGAAGAGGTAGGAGTCCACTCATTAGAATTTAAAAGAATGAGAGGTGATTGCATTGAAACATACAAGATTCTTAAGGGCTTGACAGGGTGAATTCTGAGAGGATAGCTCCCATCATGGGATAGTCTAGGACCAAAAGGTATTGTCTCAGGATAATTTAAGATCGAGATGAGGCGGAGTCCTTTATATATTTAAAGCTGAGATAGTTAGATTTTTGATCAGTAGGGAAATCAAGGGTCATGGGAAGAGGACATGAAAGTGGACGTGAAGTATGTCAGATCAGCCATGATCGCATTAAATAATGGAGCAGGCTTGAGGTGGTGATGGCCTACTCCTGCTTTTATTTCTTACGTCTTAAACAGGAGGAGATAGTTTTGTTAACAATCCATCACTAATATTGGCAAAACCCAGCCTGAGAGCAAAAAACTAGACTGAAACAATTGGAACTATCGTCGGCTACAAATGTCTAATGAATGATCCATCTCACCACCTCCTGAGATTCCCAGAATCTTAGAGGCCAATTCAACTTATACCGTGTGACATCAAGAAACAGCCAAGTGCATTGGATACAGCAATGGATATGGACCCTGAAAATATCTTGTCTATAATGCTGATGACCTTTATTTCAAATCTGGGTATGCCTCCTAGCTAAGCTGCTCCAAAACAGCCATGACATTTACCTGATAATGTGGCAACTACTTGGATACATTCTGGGCCCTAAAGACCAACACAACTCCAACCCAGCCAATTACTTTCCATCAGTCTACTTTCAATTAGAAAAGTGATGGAAGATGTTGTCGACTGTGCTATCAAGTAGGACATACACGGCCACACCTGTTCACCAATGCTTAGTTTGGGTTCCACCGGGGGTCCATAGCTCCAGAGCTCATTCCAGCCTTTGTTCAAACAGGAGCAAAAGAACAGAAATTCAGAGCTGAGGTGAGATTGATTGCCTTTGACCTGAAGTATGGCATGAATAAATTCCAGTAAAATTTGAAGTCCATGGAAATCAGGAAGAACTCCCTATTGCCTGAAGTTACACCAAGCACAAAGAAGTTGGTGGTTGTTGGAAGCCAATTATCTTGGACTCAGGATGTTGTTCTAGGAGCTCCTCAGGACATTGTGCTGGGCCAAAATATCTTCAGCTGCTTCATCAATGGCCTTCCTTGTATCATCAGGTCATAAAATATTCACCAATGATTTTAGTCTTCAGTTCACAATCACAACACTGAAGATACTGAAGCTGCTTATGCCCATATGGGCAACATTCAGGCTTAGGCTGAAGTATGGTAAGTAATGTTCACACTACAAGTGCCAGGCAAAGACAAACTCCAACAGTCTAACCACCTCTCTTGACACTCGATGGTATTATCATTATCAAATCCACCACCATTAGTTTCTTGAGGGTTAATATTGATCACAAATTTATCTGGATCAGTCACATGAACACTGGGCAGGTCAGAGGCTAGGAGTTCTAAAATATCCTTATTCCTCAAAGTGTTTCAATCATCCATATGTTATAAGTCAGCAGTATGATGTTATATTGCACACCTGCCTGAGTCAATGAAGTCCTAACAACATTCATAAAGCTCAAGATCAACCAGCAATCTTAGTGGCTGGAAGCAAATTGCCACCTTAAATATTTATTCTAGCCACCACTAACATTTCCTAATTTAGAAATATACTAACCCTCTTCCTTTATCACTTGGTCAAAATTGTAACGGACCTATTTAGATGACAAGTGAAATTGAAGTTGAACACTTGTATATAACTGAGATCCCAGGAGAGTTTTGCAACTTGAAAAAAAAAATCAAGTGGTGCATTTTGCTTTTTCCTAATCAACCTGTTCAGTATTATTACATAAACTTTGGAGCAGGTGGGACCTGAATCCAGGCTTCCTAGTCCAGAAGTAAGGATGCTAACACTGTGCTACAAGAGCCCCTTAAAAATAAAGGGATCAAAACTAGTCAATGTTATTTTTCAAAGCAGTAAGTTTGCTACTATGAGACTGAGTATCACCAAGAGTCCTCGAGATAAGGAAAGCCTGCCAGACAACAGCCCTCGGTTTGCTTGACTGCAGTTTTCTATAAATCTATAGGTGGAAAACAGTCAGAGATATCCAGATCTTTCAATATGAACACATTTCCATGTGAGTGCAAGGACTGACAAGGAAGCTTAAAAGAAGTTCTAACAAGACCCAGTGGTCCACTGGATCAACAAATGAAGTGAAGAACGACCATCACTTTACAGACAACACATTCATCACTGCTGAAATCAAAAGGAATTTTGGGAGTCAATTTAACCCATCCTTGTGATCTGGACTTTTGATCTCCAATTTTACTGTCTATAATTTTTTCCACCCAATATATCAAGGTCAATACATCTGTCATTTGTCTGTTGTAGTCTTGAACAAGTGTGTGGAGTTGGAATCTTTATAAGAGTATAACCTTAATTGTATAGTGGTAGATTGGGATTTCTTTTTTTCTGCCATGTGTTGAAGTTAAGTGGGTTAATTAATTAATTAGTTCTATTATGACATAACTTGATGCAAATTGTTCACCCCAAATAGCCATCAATTATGCAAACTGGTTGGTCAACTAGGAGGTCTACTTGGGATTTTATGCATTTTGTGACAGCTTGTTGAACAGTGGTTCTACCAGAGGTGGGGCATTGCTAGATCTAATTCTAGGGAATAAAGCCAGTCAACTGGTTGAAGTGTCAATGGGCAAATATTTTGGGGATAGTGACCATGCAAAGTCATTACTGAAAGGGATAAGGACAAGCAGAAATTAAGTGTCTAAACTGGAGGAAGACCAATTTCATTATTAGACAGGATCTGGCAAATATAGACTGGGAGCAGCTATTTGCAGTTAAGTCTGCATTTGGAAAATGGGAGTCTTTTAAAAGTAGTAAAGTGAGAGTTCAGGGCTAATGTGTTTCTTTAAGAGTTAAGGGCAAGGGCAGCCAGTTCAAAGAACCCTGGATGCCAAGGGATAATGAGATTTTGATAAAGAAAAACAAAACAGGGAGGCCTTCGTGTATAGGTGGGGGTGCTTAAAAAAGAAACTAGAAGGGCAAGAGGATTACCAAAAAAAAAAAAAAAGAGTGGGGCCTAGTAGAAACCAAAAGGACAATCTGTGCATGGAGCCAGAGGACGTGGGCGAGGTCTTTAATGAATATTTCTCATGGGTATTCTCAAGGCAGAAAGACATCGTAGCTGGAGATTTCAGTTGGGGTGGTGAGGTTAAGATCAATTAGCAGGACGTATTAGATGGCTTAGCAGGCATAAAGATGCGTGAATTCCCAAGGTCTGGTAAGATATATCCCAGTCTGCTATGGAAGATAAGGCAGGAGATTGCTGGGGCCCTGGTGGAGACATTTAGTACTTTCCTGGCCACAGGTCAAGTGCTAGATGACTGGAGAACAGCTAATAGGGATAAGATAAATCAGCACTTTGAAAATGCAGAGGTGTAGTCAGCATGGATGGGTTAGAGGGAGAACCTGTCTGATTAATTTGAGTTTTCTTTTTGAAAAGATGACTATGAATACGATGAGGGTAGTACAGTTTGTGGTTTAGATGAACTTCAGTAAGGCATTTGACAAGGTCCCAAAGGGCAGACTGGTCCAAAAGGTAAGAACCCATGGAATCCAAGGCAAATTGGCAAACTGGATCCAAACATGACTTTTAAATAGGAGGCAAAGGGTGATAGTTGGTGGTCGCTTTTGTGATTGGGAGCCTGTAACCAGCAGCATAGGGATCGGCGCTGGGACTGTTGCTGGTTGTTATGTACCCTCATGACTTGGATGGGAAAAGTATGATTAGTAAGTCTGCAGATGGTACGAAAATTCGTGGTAATGTTGATAGTGAGAAGAATGGTTCAAGCTATAGTCTGATATTGATCAGCTGGTAAATTACACAGAGTAATGGCAGAAGGAAGTTCATCCTGATAAGTACAAGGTGATCTCTTATTGGATCTCCCAGAATGTAAGGGTTGCACTGAGCCACAGCTCCCTAGAGAGTACTGAGGGCTGAATACTGGTGGATAAGTCCATTGATTTTATCAGGTCGAAACCCCTTCTGCCATCTATAAGTTCACTGATGACACCCCCATAGTGGGGCGATATCTACCAAGTCAAAATACAGAAGGGAGACACAGGGCTTGGTGACCTGGTGCAATGAAAACAATCTGTCTCTCAACATTGACAAAACTACAGAACTGATCATCGACTTTGGAAAGAAAGGAGGAGGACAAGGTCCCATTTACATCAACGGAACTGAGGTGGAGAGGGTGAACAGCATCAAGTTCCTCGGTGTGACGATAACTGATGACCTGTCCTGGACCTCCCACGCATATGCGACAGTCAAGAAGGCACAGCAATGCCTCTTCTTCCTCAGGTGGCTCAGGAAATTTGGCATGTCCATAAGATCCCTCACCAACTTCTACAGATGCACCACTGAAAGCATACTGTCCGGATGCATGATGGCCTGGTATGGCAATTGCCCAGGACAGTAAAAAACTAAGGTGGTGTGCACAGTCCAGACCATCACGGAAGCCAACCTTCCACCCACTGTTTTATTTACACAGTTTGCTGCTGCAGAAAGGTGGCCAACATCATCGAAGACCTATCACACCCCGGTAACAATCTCCTGCAACCTCCTGTCAGGCAGAAGATACAGAAGCCTGAACACACGCACAAGCAGGTTCAGGAACTGCTTTTTCCCAGCCGTTGTCAGACTGTTGAATGGGCTCTAGCCTCAAATAATGTAACCTGCAATGTAATCTGTATGCCTGTAAGTCTTTTTGATCTGTACATCCTTTGCTTGCTGTGATCTGCCAGCACCACTCGTAAACAAAGCTTTTCACTGTACTTTGGTACACGTGACAATAAAATCAATCAACCATATCATTGAAGGTGTCAGCACAGGTAGACAAGGTGGTGAAGGCAGCATACAAGATGCTTGCCTTCATTAGCTGGGGTGTAGAACGTAGGAACAGGGAAGTCTTGTCACAACTTTATAGAGTATTGATTAGGCCACAGATGGGATACTGTGTGCTGTTCTGCTTGCCATGTTATCGGAAGGATGTGACTGCACTGGAGAGGGCGTGGAGGAGATTCTCCAGGAAGCTGCCTGGAATGGAAAATATCAGTTATCACGAGACTGGATAGGTTGGGATTGTTTTTCCTGGTGGAGAAGTGGCTGAGGATTAATCTGATAGAAAATTATAAAAGCAGAGACAGGGTAGATCATGACAATTTTTTCTCCATGGCAGATGTGTCTAAGACCAGAGGGCATAAGTTTAAGGTGAGGATAAATGCTTTAAACGGATCTGAGGAAAAATATTTTAACCCAGATGGTAGAAATACAGAACACACTCTCTGAGGTGGCGGTGGAGGCAGGTAGTCTAACAACATTCAAGATGCATCTGGACAAGCACTGAAAAAGTGCCAGGGCAGGTAAATGAGATTAGCATCATTTGATGTTTGTTAGTCAGCATAGGTACAGGGGGCAGAAGGGCCTACTTCTATGCTGAATAACTCTATAATCAGTGGCATATACTTTCCAGTTGTGACAAAATCCTGGAGCATCCTACCTAACAACCCAGCGGATGTACCATTACTGCATGGATTACAGCATTTCAAGATGATCGCTCACCACTTTTGCTGTGTGCTAACTGGACTGAGCTCCTCCAATATCTGATGAATTACTTTCCATAATGAAATGAATCTACAAGTTCACAGCACAGAAGATAGCCCATTATCACTGTGCTCTTGCTTTGGTAATCCAAAATCAATACTACTGCCCGTTGCTCTCTTCACAGCCCTATTACTACCCTTGTTTTAGTTATCTAAATTTTCCTTTACCTCCAGTGCCCCAGTTCTAAGGAAGGGTCATTTGACCTGAAGCGTTAAATCTGATTTCTCTCCACAGATGCTGCCAGACCTGCTGAGCTTTTCCAGCAATTTCTATTTTTGTTTGATTTACAGCATCCACAGTTCTTTCGGTTTTAATTTCCTTCAGAAATTTAAATACTTCTCTATAGCACAAAAGGATCAAATACAGGTCTGCTGCAATGCTGAGGCCTTGATGTCATTATTATGTATTCAGGCTGTCCAGCCAATGTCATGTTTAATCCTCTGCACCGTTTTTCACCAAGACTGGAAGAGCTGACAGGATGTGAGAGACTTACCGTGAAACATTCATCAGTTGCAAAGAGTTTGGCCATTGCACACAGGGCTACTGCATCCTGTCGACCCTCCTGGAGAGCTGCAGCAGCATTACGCACCATCAAACGAGCTGCTACCAATCCGGTCGCCATTTCAGCCAGTTTAAACTGCAGATACTGCAACAGAAATACATCAAAACTGAGCAACAATGCAATCACACCATGAACTTAATTGAAAACACAGTTTGTATGATTTTTTAAGTTCCACGAGCACTTCGCTCCCAACATGGTGAGTCACTTTCAGTTCTCCAGGGGGCCATTTATCCAAGTTCTTTTTGATGGTTACCATTGAAATTAATTTCCACCAGCTCAAGTACAGTACAATCGAGATCACAATATTTCATTATATTTGTTTTTTTTTTGTTAACTATATTGAATTTGTGCATTCCTCTGTCACTGGGAATAGTTTATCTTCTTCTATTTTAGATGCTTTTTTGTTTTGAGTAATTCTGTATCACATCTCTTAATCTTCTTTGCTCCAAGTTGAACAATTCCAACTTGTTTAATCACACCTTTCCTGCTTACTATTTTGAAATTACAACCACTTAGTTTACATTTGCCTCTACTCTTCCTACGAAAAGGCAACACAGATCACTGTGTGAAATGATAAGTCTAATCTGTCATGTTTGCCCACTTCATAACTTAGGTCATGAAGTAATTACTATCCTCCCCATTGCTTAATGCATTTCTAAGTTTTATGACATTTGCAAGCTTCAAAATTACACTCTACATCCCCAAAAAATTAATATAAAGCACCAATCCTAATACTAACTCCTTGGGAATACTGTCAAATTTTGAGAGATGAATGTTCATCATTAGTTTCAGCTTTCTCTACTTAGCTAATTTATATGCACGTTGCCATTGTCTCCTTAATTGATGAAACCCTATTTTGCAAACATGTTTATTGCACGGTATTATCAAATGTCTTTAGAAAGTTTCTATGCACATCTTCAATCGCGTTACCCTCAACAACTTTCAATGCTACTGCATGAAAGGATTCAATTAGGTTAATCAAACACAATTTGCCTTTAACAAAAGGCAATATGTTGCCTCAAATTACTGTCATTAAAATATTCCCCAGATGATGGAAGAAATGTGATTCATGTCTCTGAAACAGTTGTACAGTCATCAACCTGATGCAGATACACCACAGTGCTGCTAGAAATAAAGTTCCATAGTTGTGACTCAGGAAAACTGAAGAAACAGTGGTATACTTTCAAGCAAGAATGGTGCGTGAATCAGGGGAACTTGGAGGTTGTGATGTTCCCATACACTTGTTGCCCTTATCCTTCTAAATGGTTGAGATGGTAGGTTTGGGAAGTGATGTTGAAGGAGCCTTGGTGAGTTGCTGTAGTGCATCTTGTAAATGGCATACATTGCAGCCAAAATATGCCATTGCTAGATGGAGAATGCTCCCAAAACTGACCCAAAGTGAGCAGGACTTTACAGGGTTGACTGAGCAGAGTGTGCATTTGTCACATTTAATTTTTATTTAGCTTGTACCAAATTGCTGTCAACAAGGCCATAAGATGCAAGAGCTGAAGGTGGTCATTCAGCTCATTGGGTCTGCTCCATCATGCAATGCTCCTCAATTCCACTTTCCTCCCTTTTCCCCCATAACCCTCAAATTCCCTGATGAAAAATTTGTCTTTGAATATACTTAATGACGAAGCCTTGACAGCTGTCTCTAGTAAAGAATTCCACAGATTCATTACCCTGCGAGAGAAGAAATTTCTCCTTGTCTGTCTTAAATGCGTGACACCTTACTCAGATTCTGCCGTCTGGTCTGGACTAGCCAAGAAAAAACAACCTCTCTGCATCTATCCTTTCGAGCCTCCCAAGAATTGTATGTGCTTCAACCTATTTTTCGAACGAACCCGTTACACACGTCTGGAGCAGGTGGGACTTGAACCCGAGTCTCTCAGTCAAGGGGTAGGGACACCATCACTGCACCAGCAGAGAGCCGATATGTTTCAGTTAGGTTATCTCTTATTAATGACAGCTGAAGATCTTGGTTGGCAATCCAGTGAGCAATTAAAAGTCAACCCATATATATGTAAGGAAAGTATACTAGTGAACCTAATGGCTTTTTAAGACAATTCAGTAATTTTATGGTCATCACTGCTGACAAAAAGCTTTTATACCATATGTATACAATTAATTTAATTCATTGAATTTGAACTCCCCAGCTGCTGTGACATGTTTTTCCTCCTCCAAGCCGCAAGACAAATGGCAGGGCAGTGGCTCAGTGGTTAGCACTGCTGCCTCACAGTGCCAGGGACCTGGGTTCAATTCCAGCCTTGAGCGACTCAGTGTGTAGAGTTTGCACCTTCTCCCTGGTCTGCGTGGGTCTCCACCAGATGCTTCAGCTTCCTCCCACAAAGATGTGCAGGTTAGATGGACTGGCCATGCTAACTTGGTCATAGTGTCCAGGAACGTGTAGGCTAGATGGATTAGCTATGGGAAATGCAGGGTTACAGGAATAGGTAAGGGGATAGATCTGGTTTGGAAACTTTTTGGAGGATCGGTGTGGACTGAATAGCCTGCCATCACATTCTATGACAACTTTATTATCATTCACAGCAGACAGCCTGGCCCTTTAACCTACTAAGTGCTTTCACACTGAGCCATCAAGGGTTTCACTCAACTTACCTCAAATATTTCTTCCTTCCCCTTTTGACAAAACTAGAGTTTCAGCTGATTGACTATATATTTATTGACAAATATTAACAGTAATACTGTGGTTTCATTATATTGATTTTAAACTGAAATAATTAGGATAGTCCACATGAGATTACACATACTTATTCCATTCAATTTTGAAGTGACTCCTCCTTCACTCCCCCACCATGCAATATTGAAAGATAGTCAAGGAAATAATGGAAAGTGTGCTTAATCACTATTGTTCTTGCTAATTTAGTTTGAATGATGTCCGGTGGCTCTAATGAGCTAATGTGGCAGCGAAACTGCATTTTGTTCAGCACAAGTTTTGAATAGCCACATTTTGAACATCATTTTAAATCCAATGTTGTTCCATTAGGAGTGGGATTCCTGCACCTGGAGAAACTTGAAAGTACTGCCAAATGATTTTACTCCACATTCACGCATAACACGCTACAAGAACCGCACCTGTACAGAAAGGTCTTTCATACCTGACTGCTGGCAAGAGGTTTCCCAAACTGTTTGCGGACTTTGAGATGATCTTGAGTCAAGAGAATGGAAGCATACGCAGCACCTAACGAGCATGAAGCTGCAGAAATCACAAGTGTGGGGATAAGGTTAGAAACAGGAAATGTTAAATTCTGTAGTACATAGACACAGAGTCAGCGGAGCTGGGAATAAGATATGTGAAGACCACTCACTGTGCTTAGAAACATAGGATGTGAAGCAAGCTACTCAACTGTTCAAACTAATTCCTCTGGGCCATGGTTAACTTGAATCTTAACTCAATCTACTTGACTCAGCTCAGTCTTCTTTTGTACCGTTGCTAATCAAAAAGTCAATGTCAGTTCTGGAATGTTCAATTGACTACTCTATACACTCTGCATGCATAGTCATTCCTAACAGCTGTCAGGATTCAGAAGATTTCAACTATTCTTTATGCAAAGATGTGCTTCCTGGCATAATCACTGAATGCCATAAGCTCAAACTTTAGGTTTCTATCACTTTAGCATGAACTCACCCACTAGGAGACAGGGCTTTTCTATAGGTTTTCTTATTAAAGACCTGTATTATATTGAAGATCTCAAATAGATATTGTAATCATTCAATCCAGTCTGTGTATCCTGAATTTTTTTTAATCCACTCATTGGACGTGGGCCGGTTCACATTAATTATCTGTCCCTCGTTGCCCTTCAGATGGTGGTGGTGAGCTGCCATCTTGAATCACTGCAGTCCACATGCTATTGGTAGACTCACAATGCCCTTAGGGAGGGAATTCCAGGATTTTGACCAAACAACAGTGAAGGTGCAGCAATACACTTCCAAGTCAGGACGGCGAGTGGCTTGAAGGGGAATGCTTGAAGTGATCGTGGATTTGGAAGGTGCTAACGATCTTTCGTGAATTTCTGCAGTGCATTGTATAGAGAGCACACTCTGCTGCTACTGAGTGTTAATGGTGGAGAGTGTGAATACTTGTGGATGTGGTCCATTCAAGCAGGCAGCTTTGTCCTAGCAAGTGTCAAGCTTCTTGAGTGTTGCTGCAGCTGCATCAACCAGGCAACTGGGGAGTATTCCAACACATCTATAAGATAGTGGACAGGCTTTGCAGAGTCAGGGAGTGAGTTACTCACTGGAGTATTCCTAACCTCTGACTTGCTGTTGTAGCCACTGCATTTATACAGCAAGTTCAGCTGAGTTTCTGGTCAATGGTAACCCTAGGAGGTTGACAGAGGGGATTCATTAATGGTAACACCATTGAATGTCAAGGGGTGGTGGTTAGAATGTCTTTTATTGGAAATGGTCATTGTCTGGCATTCGTGTGGCATAAATGTTACTTACCATTTATCAGCCCAAGCCTGGATATTGGCTAGACCTTGTTGCATTTGTTTCAGTATCTGAGGAGTTGCCAATAATGTTGAACATTTGCAATTATTGGCGAACATCCCCACTTCTGACCTTACGATGGAGGGAAGGTCATTCATGATGCAGCTGAAAATGGTTGGGCCTAGGACACTACCTTGAGGAACTCCTGCAGAGATGTCCTGGAGCTGACATGATTGACCTCCAACCACCAACACTATCTTATCTGTTACATTTGACTCCAAATACTGTAGAGTTTGCCCATGATTCTCACTGATTCTAGTTTTGCTAGGGCTCCTTGATGCCACAGTCGCTTGAACATGGCCTTGACATCAAGAGTTGTCACACTCACCACACCTCTCAAATTCAAGTCTTTTGACCATGTTTGAATCAAGGCTGTGTTGAGGTCAGAACCTGAGTGGCCCTGGCGGAACCCAAACTGAATGTCATTGAGCAGGTTATTGCTGACCAGATGTTTGATTGCACTGATGAAGGCACTCTCCATCACTTTACTCATGATTGAGAGTAGATGATGAGTTGGATTTGTCCTGCTTTGTGTGTACAAGACATTCCTGACTTTCTTGGGTAGATGCCAGTGTTGTAACTGTACTGAACAGCTTGGTAAGGGAAGTGGTAAGTTCTGGAGCACAAGCCTTCAGTACAATGGATGGAATGCTATCAGGGCCGACAGCTTTTCCAGTATTCAGTGCCTCCAGCCATTTTTTGATATCAAGTAAAGTGAAACAAATTTGGTGAAGACATGAATCTGTGATGCTAGGGACTACTGGAGGAGGCCAAGTTGGATGTACTTTGCATTTCTGGCTGATGATTGTTGCGATTGCTTCAGCCTTATGTTTTACACTGATGTGCTTGCGCTGATGTGCTGGGCTTCCCCCATCATTGAGGACAGAGATATTATGGAGTATCCCCCTCCAGCAAGTTGTTTAATTGTCCATTACTATTCATGAATGAATGTGGCAGAACTGCAGAGCTTAGATCTGAACCATTGGTTCTGGGATCACTTAGTTCAATCTACCACTTGCTACTTTATGCTCTTTGGTTCACAAGTAGGCTTGTGTTGTCACTTCACCAAGTTGACACCGCATTTTTAGGTACACTCCTACCATGCCCTCCTGCACTCTGCATTGAACCAGGGTTGATCCCCTGGCTTGATGGTAATGGTTGAGTGGGGGATATGCAAGGTCATGAGGTTGCAGATTGTGTTGGAGTTTAGGTCTACTGTTCTTGATGGCCCATAGTGCCTCATGGATACCCATTCTTTCTATAACTGTTCGTAGTCTAGCATGGTAACAGTGCCACTTAACACAATGGAGGGTGTTCGCAATGTGAAAGCAAGACGTTGTTCCCACAAGAATTATTTGGCGGTCACTGTTACTGATATGGTCATGGACAGATGCAGCTGCAGGTGGCAGATTGGTAAGAATTAGGTCAAGTATGTTTTTCCCTCTTGTTGGCTCCTTTACTACCTCCTGCAAACGCAGTTCTTTTAGGACCCAACCGGCTCAATCAGCTGCTACCAACTCATTCTTGGTGGTAGTCACTGAAATTCCCCACCCAGAGTATCTTTCGCACTCTTGCTACCTTCAAATGTTGTTCAAGATGAAGGAGTACTAATTCAATAGCTGAAGGGGAATAGTACTAATCACAAAGTTTCTTGCCCATGCTTAATCTGAAGCCATGGGTCTTCATGGGGTTTGGAGTCAATGTTATGGACTCCTAGGGCAACTTCCCCCCGACTGTATAAAATAGTGCCGCCTCCTCTGCTGGGCTTGTCTTGCCAGTTGTGCAGGACATATCCAGGGGTGGTGGTGGTAGCAGCGTCTGGGACATTGCAAGGTATGATTCCGAGACTATGACTAACAAGCTTCTGTTTGATTGGTCTGTGAGGCAGTTCTCTCAATCTTGGCACTAGCCCCCAAATATTAGGAAGGAGGACTCTACAGGGTCCTCCTCCCCCTTGTAATTGAGGCTTCAACCCTGCAAAAAAGCCTCTGACTATCCACCCTTTCTATGCCTCTCGTTATTTTGTAGACTTCTATCAGGTCTCCTCTTAGCCGCCGTCTTTCCAGCGAAAACAATCCTAGTCCTTTTAACCTTTCCTCATAGCCAGTGCCCTCGAGACTGGGCAACTGTGTACAGGTCCACTGTTCCTTAAAAGTGGTAACACAGGCAGCCAAAGTGATTAAGAAGGCATATGTCATGCTTGCCTTCATCGGTCAGGGCATGGATTACAAGAGATGGCAAATCATCTTGCAGCCATATAAAATCCTTGTTAGGCCGCATTCGGAGTATTTGGTCACCACATTACCAGAAGGACTTGGAAGCTTTGGACAGAGTACAGAGAAAGTTCATGGGATATCGCCTGATTTCAACGGCACCGGCGATGAGGAAAGGTTAAAAAGACTAGGACTGTTTTCACTGGAAAGAAGTGGCTGAGAGGAGACCTGATAGAGGTCTACTAAATTATGAGGGGCATAGATAGGGTGGATAGTCAGAGGCTTTTTCCCAGGGTTGAAGTTTCAATTACAAGGGGGCATACATTCAAGGTGAGAGGACGGAAGTTTAAAGGAGATGTGCAAGGAAAGTTTTTCACGCAAAGAGCCTGGAATGCACTGCCAGAGGTGGTGGTGGAAGCAGGGACATTGGCAACATTTAAGAGGCGTCTGGATGGTTACATGAGTAGGAAGGGAATAGAGGATATTGACTAAGGGCAGTAGGTTTGTTTTTTTAATTTAGTCAGGGAATGATGATCGGCATAGGCTTGAAGGGCCGAAAAGGTCTTTTCCTCTGCCGTATTTCTCTTTTGTTCTTTTGACAGAGCTGTTTCTGCCATTATCTTTTTCAGAACTTAGGTCTATTACAGGTGCTCTGCTCCAGTTTCACGTCTTTGTTGAGCCTTTGTAGTGACTGATCCAACTGAGTGGCTTTCTAGGCCATTTCAGAGGGCTTTTGAGAGTTAATCACATTGCTGTGGCTCTGGAATCACATGTAGGCCAGATGAGGCGAGGATGGCAGATTTCCTTCTCTGAAGAACATTAGTGAACCAAACGGGTTTTTCCAACAATCGACAATGGTTTCATGGTCATCCATAGATTCTTAATTCCATTTCTTTTTAAATTAAATTCAAATACCACCAGCTGCAGTGGTGAGATCTGAACACAAGTCCCCTGAACATTTACCAAGTTTTTGGATTCATGGTCAAGCAATAATACCACTGGACCATTGCCTCCCCTCCACTGTATAATTCTTAATGTACATATATCCGTCTGGTGAACGTGCACTGCACCCCCTCAAAAGGTCTATCTATCCTTCCTTAGATGCATAACACAGAACAGAAGACACTACCCTAAATGGGATCAACCAAGACTTTGTATAACACCAACATAACTTTTATCTTACATATTATAGCACCTTAACAAATTAATATTTTAAATTGTTTTTAAATGTTTCCACCAGCTCTGAATCACTTCTACATTTACACTCCAATACCTCCCAGCTCTTTCACAGTTTCAAGTCCCTCACTATACAGAATATATTGTAATTTATCTTCATTATGTTGAGAGCGCCCGGAGGGGTTGTTAACTCAGGTTGCTGGATGGCTGGTTTGCAATGCTGATTGGTGCCAACACTGTCGATTCAATTCCTGCACTGGCTGAGGTTACAATGAAAGACTCTTCTTCCTAGCCTCTCCTCTTGCCTGAGGCATGGCAACCCTCAGGTTAAACTATCGTCAGTCATCTCTTTGACAGTAGAACCCTATGATTTGGTAAAACGATAACAACTTTACCATTTTATGTCCAGAGGCTGTGGAATCACATGTCGGCCAGATGAGGTGAGGATGGTAGATTTCCTTCTCTGAAGAACATTAGTGAACCAAATGGTTTTTCCGACAATCGACAATGGTTTCATGGTCATCCGTAGATTCTTAATTCCATTTCTTTTTAAATTGAATTCAAGTACCACCAGCTGCAGTGGTGAGAGCTGAACACAAGTCCCCTGAACATTTACCAAGTTTTTGGATTCATGGTCAAGCTTAAACTTAAAAAAAGTAAGAAAAATCCCATTTGACCAATTACTTCCCCAGTCTGCAGCCAATCTTCAGTGAAATAAGAGCAGGTGTCAGCAAATAGGGTTCTCGAGGCACAGTGATAGTGTCCCCACTTCTGAACCAGGAAGCCTAGGTTCAAGTCTCAGCTAATCTAGAAAAATGTGATAGCATTTCTGAACATTTTGATTAGAAAACATTTAAAAGATGTTAATGCTATCAAGAAGCACTTTACAGAATCATCATAGAATCCCTACAGTGTGGAAACAGGCCCTTTGGCCCAACCTGTCCACACCGACCCTCAGAGCATCCCACCCAGATCCATCCCCCTAATCTAGGCATCCCTAGATCCCTACTGGAAATTTAGCATGGTCAATCCACCTAGTCTGCACATCTCTGGACTGTGGGAGGAAACTGAAGCACCCGGAGGAAACCCATGCAGACACGGGGAGAATGTACAAACTCCACACAGACATTGCCCGACAGTGGAACTGAACCCGGGTCCCTGGCGCTGTGAGGCAGCAGTGCTAACCACTGAGCCACCGTGTACCTACACCTTAAGTCTGCAGCGGTTCACAGATGCACAATAAATACTGTCTTAACCAGCAATGCCCACATCCCATGAATGAATAAAAACATCACTAAAACCAATGTTCTGATCATTGCCTCATTGCAGTTTGTTAGACCTTGCTGTGTGCGAACTGGGCGCCACTACATTGCAACACTTCCACAAAGTACTCCATTGGTTGTAGGGTGCCTCAGGATAAATATCTTGTGTTTGTGTACAAGTAAGCTTTAGGATTGCCACGAGGCAATTTTTCCCACTTATTCAGTAATAACTGCTCACAAATCCCTAGTTTGAATTGCATCGGGGCCACTCAGTTCCAAATCTACAGCTTTATCATAATGTGGATAAAAGAGCTGAATTCCAAAGGCAAAGTGAAGTGCTTCTGTTATGATCCCAAATGATGGTACTTCTGGTCAAGTCAGATTCCAGAATGAAGGTTGGCTTGATAGAAATAACTTGATAGTATGGTGGTCATTCACTGAAATATAGATACACAAGGGTGCAGAATTTCTTTAAGAATAAATCAGAAGTTTATTACAAAAAGAAAAACAAACCAAGCTATCTAGATATAGAACACAATTTGAAAGATCTCAAAACTTACAGGGAAACAAACTTGCATCTTTTTCTCAATACTATCACATCAATGAATCAAATTTTTAAAAATTACCCCTCTGTATCAAGTCTTTAAGTCCAACATAACTGTTTGTCTTCACATCTCTCCTGTGAACTGTGATGTTGTCTCAGATGAATACTCACAACAAGGAAAGCTCACTATTTTTCTAAGCTTAAACTCCTGTCTGGAAGTTTTACCATCTAAACCTTCACCCCCAAGAATAACTGTACTTCTTCTGAACTGTCCTCTATTCCTTTATTCTCTATTCCTCTATTGCGAGAAACAATATTTGCCTCTGACCCTAGTCAGGTCTTCTCTAGAAATATGCTGTAAGTGTTCAATCTCTACAATTTCTAAGCTATAATTATTCCATGATTATTCTAAGCTAACGCCTCTCAATGTTTGCTCGCCCACAGTATCGCGCTGTCGTTTGTACTCCAGGCACTTATAGTCACCTGCTCTCTGATTCATACTGGATCAGATCACTATAAAAGGACTGTCTGACTTTGTTTATTTAAAACCCTTTATAAAAGTAATCGAAACCTATATGCCACAACTTTGAAATCCAAACTTTAAAAAGTGTGTATTTTATACGCACCTTTTATTAATAATCTCCCCTCCACAAGTGGAGATGTTTGCTGACGATTGCAATTCCTACATCATTTACAACTCTTCACATACTGAAGCAATGCATGCCTGTGTGCAGTAAGACCTGAATAATATTCAGCCTGACATGCAAGCCACACCAGTGGCAGAAAAGGACCACCTTCAATCAGTGAAAATCTAACTATCTCTTCATGTTCAGTGACTTTGCAATTGCTGAATTATCAACAATGAAAATTCTGGGGCCTTCAACTCTTCTCATTTTGTTTTTCCACACAGACTTCAGAGGGTTATCATTGACTAGAAACTTAACCAGACCAGTCACTTAAAAGTTGCGATACAAAGAAATATCAGAAGCTAGAAATTTGGCAGAGGGTATCTAATCTCCTGCTCCATCATCTACAAATCAGAACTATAAACAGTACAGTTCTCTCGTTGGAAGAGTCCAGTTTCAATAACTTTCTAAAAAAAAAAATCAATGTCTTCCAGGGCCAACCAGCCCTTTTGTTTAGCATCTAATCCCTATATTAAACATTAATTCCTCCCGACATTGAGGCACACAACAGCAGTATCCATCATCCACATGATGCACTTGCTGAACCAAGATTTTTGTTTTGTTGCACCTTCTAAATCTTTGCACCCTAGAAGGGCACGTACCAGGAGATGTATAGGATGGTACTGGAGAGATTAAATAAATAAAGGTTCAAGCTTTAGCCATATATAAGCGAACCAACAAATAACATGGGAACTAGCAAAGAAAGATTTGTAGGCTGTCAAGGTTAGTAGCTAGCAAAAACTTTAGACAGGAAAAGACAATACCTGCAAGGACTGTGGAAAACATGATAATTAAGAATGTTGAAGCGTGAAAATTATAACGTGATTGTAATATGCATTCTAAAATCTATACAAAGCTGGATAGATTTCTATAATTCGGCAGAGCAAACTTTGACCCCAACGTTAAAGCTTCTAACTATTCAAACAAATCGCTATTTGTTTCCCTGACGAATCCTATCAATTTATCAAGTATATCCACACTGTCATCAAGATAGATTGCCATGACAGCACACAATGAAAACCATACAGCCTATCAAGATGGTGCCACTACAGCAATCCAGCCAGCATACCAGATATCCATGGTCTGCCTGCACACAATCTTGATTTAATCCTATTCCATCTCTGTTGCTGGAACAAAGTCCTAGAACCTCCTCCCTAATGACAATACAGGTATAGCTGCAACAAATGGACTACAAGAAAGCAGATCACCACAATTAACAACACTCTCATCTCATGAACAAATGAAAAATATCCTACCTCCATGTCCAATAATTACTATGCAAACTGGTTTGGTGTCAACAAAGTTGGAGACACTCTTTTACTTAGGTAACTTTTAATTATGGTGACATGCTGAGGCACCTTTAAATATGGTGATCTAGAGGTGCCAGCTGATTCCTCAGGGTTGCTACTAGTCATTTTCTATTGATTTGAATACACACCCATTACTTTCTAACCAAATCCCTGCCCATGTCAATATTCAAATGACGTCAGGGTGCCCAATTAAGACAGTTTCTTTATACAGTCATACAGCATAGAAACAGACCTTTTGGCCCTCCATGTCTATGCCAACCCAAAAAAAATCAAACTACACTAACACCATGTACCTGAACATGGTTCATAGTTCATGCCCTAGCATGTTAAGTGCTCATTCAGATTCTTCTTAAATTTGCGAGAGTACTTGCCTCTATCACCCTCTTACATAGCACGTTCAGTATTTTACCACCCTCTGGGTGAGAATTTTTTTTTCAAATCTCCTCTAAACTATTTACTCTTCACCTTAAAGTTATGCCTGGTCTGCCATGGAGAAAAAGATTCTTACAATCCACCCTGTCTATGATTCTCACTTTTGTATACCTCAGTAAGATACCCCCCCACGCCTCCTCTGCTCCATGGAAAACAAATCCAGCCTATACATTCTCTTCTCATAACATTTCATCCCAGGCAACATGCTGGTGAATCTCCCCAGCACTCTCTTTAGGGCAATCACATCCTTATGACAGTGTGGCAATACCGCACACAGTATTCCACCTGCGGCCTTACTATTGCTTTATAAAATTTTATCAAGACTTCCTTGCTCCTTTATTCTATGCCTCGGTTAACAAAGGCAAGCATCCTGTATACCTTCTTCACCACCCTGCATACCTGTGCTGACACCTTCAGTGATCTCTGGACTTGTACACCAAATCTACCACATAAGCTGATTTTTTTTTTTGATGTTACCCATATTCGTTAGACCTTTCCAAATCTATTGGGATGGAGGCACACTGGGTAATGTCACTGGGCTGGTAATGCACCAGAAGTCCGGGCTAATCTGGAGACATTGGTTGATATTGCATTATGGCAGCTGGTAGAAGCTGAAAACAATTCATAGAATCTGAAACACGAAGTTAGTCCCAGTGATGATAAATCAATAAATTAGCAAGGTCATAAAACCCATCTAGTTCATTGATGTCCTCTACACACAAAGCACTCGATTAACCCATTGTAGCCTACATGTGACTCTAGTAAAGTGGTTAACTCTCAACTTCCCTCTGAAGTGGCCTTGTAAGTCACTCGATGACATCTATATCCCATAATTTAAAATGTCCACGCTGAATCACTGTGATCAATTGGTGTTTACTCAAACGTATAGACATTATCTGTCTAATAATAGATTCTAAAAATTTAACCACAATGGACACTGCTCTAAAATGCCTATGATGAATTAGTTATCCCTCCCCGTATATTTCAGAATGCTAGGTGTGTTATAGGTAACACATAAATGCTCTGAATACTTCAACCAGAGAAACCTGAGGTTTGTCATGAGAATTTTTTAGCAGGACAAAACTACAACTTCATTGTGCTATGTTTAACAGCATGAACAACACCTTCAAAATGCCATGTAGATGGACAGGCCAGGTCTCTCACATTGATGACTACAGGATCCCACCATTCTCAATTGGGAAGTGTCTAAGGGCATAAAGCAGCAAGATAGCCAATACAAATGTCATCCGGGCATCCTAATAAAATCAACCTTATAAAGTTCTGCATTTCAATTGGGAAAACAGTGCAGAACTACCTACTTGAAGGCAAACGCTAAAATTTGTTGCTGTATGTTTTGAGGTCCAAGTATACCAAACTCATAACATTCAACAAGCTTAAAAGAAGTCAGAGATGTTGCAGTTGCAGGTGCTCGCTCAAAAATATGCAACTACATTCTGTGGACCATATGCCCAGGTAGCAAGCACTGACCAGATCCTGCACCCTACCCACTGGCACCAACCAGACTGCATGGCCTGGCACTGACTGGATCTTGCATCCTGGCAGCTGGCACTGACCAGGCCACATACACTGCCAACTGGCACTGACTGGTCCCTATACCAATAGCTGCCAATGGAACCCAGACCCTGAAGGCTGACATCGACTCAATCCTGCAAACTGGCAGCTAGCACTGATTAGACCTTACCCTGTGGTAGCTTACACCTGACAGAATCTGACTTCCTAACTAACACTGCACCCACCAGCCATTTCAAACTGCTGGAGAACATCAACTGTTCTTTCGCCATAGATGCTGCCAGATTTGCTGAGCACCTCTGACACTTTTGTTATTTTGTTTTCAGATTTCCAGCATCTGCAATACTTTTTTTTAGTTAAAGAATGGAAGTACTGCTCAAAATGGAGCCATCTGTTCAATGAGGGAGAAGATGAACTGCCCATTGATTTCTTGAATAGTTTCTCAAGTTTTCTTACCAATGTTGATTCTTCCACCATTCAGTCCATTCATGGCTATGGAAAACCCTTCACCTTCTTTTCCAATCAAGTTACTAACTGGAACAGCACAGTCCTCAAATATCACAGCTCGAGTTGGCTGAGAGTTCCATCCAATCTTAAATATTAAGAGAGAAATTGGCTTGCTCAGTTTACAGATCTACAATTTAGACCATATAAACTAGATGATTTTGTCATGGACTGAGTCAACAAAGCAACCGAATTAAAGACAAAGATCTAACTCCTTGTACGAAAAGAGATAGCAGGAGAAATAGCAGGTGCACTGGCAGTAATTTTCCAAAATTCGCTGGACTCTGGGGCAGTCCCAGCAGATTGGAAAACAGCAAATGTGACACCACTGTTTAAAAAGGGAGGTAGACAAAAGATGGGGAATTATAGCTTAACCTCTGTAGTGGGGAAGATGCTTGAGTTTATTATCGAGGAAGAAATAGCAAGGCATCTCGACAGAAACTGTCCCATTGGGCAGACGCAGCATGGGTTCATGAAGGGCAGGTCATGCTTGGCAAATCTTTTGGAATTCTATGAAGACATTACGAGCAAAGTGGACAATAGAGACCCAGTGGATGTGGTGTACCTAGACTTCCAAAAGGCCTTCGACAAGCTGCCACACAAGAGGCTGCTGCATAAGATAAGGATGCATGGCGTTAGGGGTAAAGTATTAGCATGGATAGAGGATTGGTTGACTAACAGGAAGCAAAGAGTGGGGATAAATGAGTGCTATTCTGGCTGGCAATCAGTGACTAGTGGTGTGCCTCAGGGATCGGCGTTGGGACCGCAATTATTTACAATTTATATTGATGATTTGGAGTTGGGGACCACGTGTAGGGTGTCAAAGTTTGCAGATGACACTAAGATGAGTGGCAGAGCAAAGTGTGCAGAGGACTGTGAAACTTTGCAGAGGAACATAGATACATTGAGTGAGTGGGCAAAGGTCTGGCAGATGGAAGACAATGTAAATAAACGTGAAGTCATACATTTTGGTAGGAGTAATAGTAAAACGGACTATTACTTGAATGGTTAAAAAGTTGCAGCATGCTGCTATGCAGAGGGACCTGGGTGTCCTTGTGCATGAATCACAGAAGGTTGTGGTCTGCAGGTACAACAAGTAATTAGGAAGGCAAATGGAATTTTGTCCTTCATTGTTAAAGGAATTGAGTTTAAAAGCAGAGAGGTTATGTTGCAGCTGCACAAGGTGCTGGTGAGGCCACACCTGGAGTACTGTGTGCAGTTTTGGTCTCCTTACTTGAGAAAGGATGTACTGGCACTGGAGGGGGTGCAGAGGAGGTTCACTAGGTTGATTCCGGAGTTGATGGGGTTGGCTTATGAGGAGGGACTGAGTAGATTGGGATTATATTCATTGGAATTCAGAAGATTGAGGGGGTATCTTATAAAAACATATAAAATTATGAAGGGAATAGATAAGATAGAAGTAGAGAGGATGTTCCCACTGGCAGGTGAAGCTAGGACAAGAGGGCATAGCCTCAAGATTAGAGGGAGCAGATTTAGGACTGAATTGAGAAGGAACTTCTTCACCCAGAGGGTTATTAATCTATGGAATTCCTTGCCCAGTGAAGTAGTTGACGCTACTTCAGTAAACCTTTTTTAAAGCCAAGGTAGATTTTTTTTGAACAATAAAGGAATTGAGGGATACTGTGAGAGCGAGGGTAAGTGGATCTGAGTCCACGAAAAGATCAGCCATAATCTTATTGAACGGCGGAGCAGGCTCGAAGGGCCAGACGGCCTACTCCTGCTCCTAGTTCTTATGTTCGCAAACAGGACAGAATACAGACGAAGAAAAGACAGAAGATTAAGCTATTTGCATTGTGACTCTTGATTAACTTTTTATGAATGAATGATCAGAGGACGTAGGCATCACTGGCCAGGCCAGCATTTATTGTCCACCCCTAATTTCACTGGGGTTGGTGATGCCAAGTGGCCTTCTTGAATCACTGCGGTTCACGTGGTATTGGGTAACCTAGAGAGCTGTTACTAAGTGAAATATTTTTTATTTGTCTATTGGAGAGGGTGTTGGCTAAGCCAGCATGTATTGCCCATCTCTGGTTGCTCTAACTATATTTGGGCATTTCAGACCCCACCACCAAAGACATTTTTCCCTCCCCACCCTTATCTGCCTTCCGGAGGGACCACTCTCTCCGTGACTCCCTTGTCCGCTCCACACTCCCCTCCAGCCCCACCACACCCGGCACTTTTCCCTGCAACTGCAGGAAGTGCGACACCTGCCCCTACACCTCCCCCCTCACCCCCATCCCAGGCCCCAAGAAGACTTTCCACATCAAGCAGATGTTCACCTGCACATCTGCTAATGTGGTATACTGTGTCTGCTGTACCCGTTGTGGCTTCCTCTACATCGGGGAAACCAAGCAGAGGCTTGGGGACCACTTTGCAGAACACCTACGCTTGGTTCGCACTAAACAACTGCACCTCCCAGTCGCAAACCATTTCAACTCCCCCTCCCATTCCTCTGACGACATGTCCATCCTGGGCCTCCTGCAGTGCCACAATGATGCTATTCGAAGGTTGCAGGAACAGCAACTCATATTCCGCTCGGGAACACTGCAGCCCAATGGCATCAATGTGGACTTCACAAGCTTCAAAATCTCCCCTCCCACTACCGCATCCCAAAACCAGCCCAGCTCGTCCCTGCCTCCCTAACCTGTCCTTCCTCCCACCTATCCCCTCCTCAAGCCCCACTTCCATCTCCTCTCTACTAATCTCACCCCGCCCCCTTGACCGGTCCGTCCTCCCTGGACTGACCTATCTCCTCCCCACCTACACTCACCTTTACTGGCTCCATCCCCGCCTCTTTGACCTGTCTGTCTCCTCTCCACCTATCTTCTCCTCTATCCATCTTCTATCTGCCTCCCCCTCTCTCCCTATTTATTTCAGAACCCCCTTCCCCTCCCCCATTTCTGAAGGAGGGTCTAGGCCCGAAACGTCAGCCTTCCTGCTCCCCTGATGCTGCTTGACCTGCAGTGTTCATCCAGCTCTACACCTTGTTATCTCAGATTCTCCAGCATCTGCAGTTCCTACTATCTCTGAAACATTACTATTGCACACCACTTTCCCATGTTCAAGGATTTTGATCCAGCCACAATGAAAGAATGGCAATACAGTTCCGAGTCAGGATGGTGTGTGGTTTGGACCATAACTTGCAGATGATGTTCCCATTCATCTGCCACCATTGTCTTCCTAGGAGGTACAAGCTACAGGTTCGAAAAGTGCTTTGAAGAAACCTTGGTGAGTTGCTGAAGGGCATCAGTTATGGAGTGAGCGAATGATTAAAGTGGTGGATAAGCTGCCAAATAAGAGGGCTGCTTTAACCTGAACGGCATTAAGCTTCAAGTGTTATTGGAGCAGTACTTATCCAGGCAAGTAGAGAAAATTCCAACATTCCTGAATTTGGTTTGTAGTTAGTGAACAGACTAAATCTGTTGAAAAATCCTCTTGTTTGACGAAGAGTTTAGAAAAAGGAGGAGGGAAAGTTTTAATTTTGTTTGATGAGATCAGTTTTAATCATGAATCTACATTTCCTCCATTAAGACTAAATTGTGTAATTCAACATTTGGATAACCAATTAGTCATTGTATTAATCGTTCCAAAGGTTTATACTACTTATTCCTCTCCAAAATGTTAGACGGTTGCACTTTTACGGACCCTTGATACCTTAGCTGTATCACAATCATACCAAAGGAAAAGAAAGCGTTTGGTATGCTTGAGTACAGGAGTTGAGAGGTCATGCTGTGGCTGTACAGGACATTGGTTAGGTCACTTTTGGAATATTGAATTCAGAGGTGCAATTGGAACGGGGCAAAAACTGTACAAGTAACTCTGCTAAAGTTTTGATGATATGCGTCAGGGTTATCCCATGCTCCTGGAGCAGAGGTGGTCCAAGCATCTACTCTACCAGAAGCAACTCTCATTATTGTGCACCATGAGGAGCAAGTCCACTCTATTCCACATTGCAGCCTTTTACCTTTCTCTCTTTTTTGCCAAAGCTGAGTCCAGGTGTACCTTTCTCCACCAACAAACAGGAAATACCTTTCGGACCTTTGTCTCCCGTTCTGCACATCAAGACATATAGATCAGTGTCTCCTCCTCCACTGATAAAAGCCTGAAAAAGTAGTGAATTCCAATAATCAGCCAATCTGACAGGCTTGGCAATTCATGAACAGTGACATTCTCAAAGATCTATTCAGCATGCAATACAAATGCACAACATTACTGCAATTATCAAATGGCCTTAGCAAACACACATGAACATGTTTCATTATTATTATAGAATTCATACAGTGTGGAAACAGGCTATTCGGCCCAACAAGCCCACACCAACTCTCCGAAGAGCATCCCACACAGACTCACGCCCTCACGCCATCCCTATAACCGTGAATTTCCCCATGGCTAATCCATTACCTTTGAACCATTAAGAATGTAGGAATCTCCATCCCGCCTTGCAGTAGTTATTAGTGAAGCTGCATCACTGCCACTTCCTGTTGGATGGAATGTTAAAATTATGTTACAGCAGCTGTCTGCTAATCACTTTCCAATCAAGCAAAATCCTGGTCAATATCCCATCAGTCCAAGAAAAAGATCAACAACTGGAGGCCCACTTGATAGTAGCAGAATCAGTGACAGGTGCCCCTTACATTGCCAAATACCAACAGCCAACATCTTTGAGACAGGGGTTTACTGCACAGTTAGCAAACATACAGAATTATGGAAGAATAAATTCTGCTGTGACAGAAGGAATCCATTTGACAGATCATGCTTGTACTGGTTCTGAGACAGAGCTATCCACTTTGTCCCAATGCCATATGCATACTCTTTACTCATGAATTTTAAAGTTTTATTTGTTAAATATCTACTCTCCCTTCATGAATAAGTAGAACATGAGTAAGTATATCAGTCCCTCGAGCCTATTCTGCCATTCAATAAGATCATGGATGATCTGTGGCCTTATTCCATTTCCCTGCTTTAGGCCAATAACCCTTAATACCTCTGGTTAACAAAACTTTATCTATCTCAGATTTAAAATTAACAACTGATCCTGCATCCACTGCCATTTGTGGAAGAGCATTCCAAACCTCTACTACTCTGTGTGTAGAAGTACTTCCTAAGATCTCTCCTGAACAGTCTAGCTGTAATTCTCAAGACTATGCCCTTCTAGTTCTAGAATCTCCACCAGTGAACAACGTTTATCTACCTGGTCTTTTCCTGTTAATATCCTGAAGGCTTCGATCAGCTCACCCCATAACCTTCTAAATTTTAGAGAACACAGGCCGAATTTGTATAATTTGTTCTCAAACCTAGACTTCAAGGGTTAAATTGTTATTCTTGTGAACTCCCTCCAAGACCAATATATTCTTCCCACGATGTGCTGCTCAGGTCTACTCTGAGTACTCCAAGTTGGGTTCGGCCAGAGTTTTGTATAAGTTCTGTATCTTTATACTTAAGTTCTCTGGACATAATTGTCAGCATCCCTTTAGCATTCTTGATTATTTTTTGCACATGTTCATAGCATTGTAAACACCAGTGCACCTGAACTCCAAAGTCTCTTTGGACATCCATTGTATTTAATTTCATACTACCTACGAAATATTCTGATCTATCCTTTTCATCCAAAATGGGTAACTTTGCACATTGAAATCTATCTGCCACAGTTTTGCTTCATCATTTAGTCTATCAATATCCCTTTTGATGCTATCAACCACATTGTTTACAATGCCACCTAACTTTGTGTCATCAGTAGATTTGGATAGATGACTTTCTATGCCACTACCCAAGTTATTAATAAATAATGTGAATTATTTGAAGCCCTGACACAGATCCTTGTGAAGTCACATCATGCCAATTTGAGTATCTACACATTATTCCTACTGTCTATCACATGCCACTCAACCAATTTCCCAACCATATCAGTAATGCGCCCTCAGTTCCAGTCTCTTGGTTAACAGTCTCTTACATGGGATTTCATCAAGTATGTACTGGATGTTCATATAAACAACATTCCTCTGCCCACTACCTTAATCACCTTTTCAAAAAATTCAATGAGGTTTGTCAGTCATGAATCCATACTGCCAGTCCCAACAGAAACTTTAAGGTGTTGTATAACATCATTCTTAATTCTAGTCTCCAATGATTTCCCCACCACAGATGTTAGGCTTGCTGGTCTGTAATTTCCTGGTTTTCTTCTTTCAGCCTTCTTAAAAAGCAGAGCAACATGTGCAATTTTCCAATCCAAAGCGACTACTCTTGCATCTAGGGAACTCTGAAAGATTACAGTTGGAGCATCCACAATGTGATCTTCTATTTCCTTTAACACCCACAGGTGGAAACCATCAGTTCCTGGGGATTTGTCACGCTTTAATTCCATAAATTTTCTCGTTGTCAATGTTTTACTTAAGTTAATTTTATTTAGACCCTGTCCCCAATCCTTTATTAATTTTATTGGGACTTCTGACAAACCATCCTCCTTTTCTTCTATAAATTTGGAGACAGATTAATTATTCCACATTCACAATTTCTCCACTTTCAATCTTTACTGGGCCAATGTTACTCCTAATCACCCACTTTCCCATTATGTAACTATAAAGTTTCTTCTTATTGACGTTGATGTTCCTTGCAAGTTTCCCTTCACAATCCCTTATAATCTTACAAGTTACTTTGCGGTCCTTTGATGGTCTTTGTATCTTTCCTATTCAGCAGGACGTGTGCTGTTTTTTGCAGGATACATTGCATCCTAGGTCATTCAGAGAGGTTTAGTGAATAATCTTACAAACTTCCTTCGTTAGAGGGGTGGTGCCAGAGGACTGGAATATTACAAGTGTTTCACCCTTGTTGAAAAGAAGGAAGAATGGCCTGTAGTTCTCAGGTTTAATCAGTTTAATGTCAACACTGGGCTCTCAGAAAAAATGCCCTGACGAGCTGGAAAAGCACAGATGCATGACAGCTATAGCTATACTAACTATAAAATGCACTGCAGAAAATTGTCAAGGCTGCTTCAATAGCACGTTTCAAACTCTGACCTCTACCTGTCTAGAAAAAAAGAAGCAACAGTTATTGGAAATGCACCATACTGACTTGGAGCTACATCATTGGTCCTTCACTGGGGCTGGATCAAAATTCTGGTACTCTCTGTCTAACATCAATGGAATGCAGCAGTTCAAGAAGGCGAAAACACCATACAGAAGGAGCAGGCCATTTGGCCCCTTGAATCTGCTCTGCAAATCAATAAGATCATGGCTGATCATACTGTGGCCTCAATCCCACAACCCAGCTAGTCAAGTCAAGGTGACTTGCCATTACCTTCTCAAGGATACTGAGGTATGGGCATTAAATGCTGGCCTTGCCAGTAAGACTCTAATAGCATAAATGAACAAAGGTAAAGGCCAATCACCAATTTGTTAAGATAAAATTAGGCTTGACTAATGACTTTTTTTTAAATGAGGAAGCAATGAACACAGGAAAGCACAATTTTGAAATCTTGGATGAGTAGTAGACTGTGAGGAAGATAGTAATTGTAGATTTCAAGAGGATATAGACAAGTGATGGAACAGACAACACAGTAGATCAATTTAAAACGAAGTATAAAATATGAAGAATGAAGGTATGAAGCACTGTGGTATGACAAATGAAACAATACAATTTCCCCAATCATTTAGGGGGTAAAAATAACCAGGTCTTGAGGTTTGTTTAAACTATCGGTTCTTCCATAACCATTTCATAAACTTATAGTAAAATCTACTAAGCCCCTCCTCCTCCTTTTGGCTCATTTTATGGTATTTTTATTTTTCATATCTTGTCCACTGTCTCCACTATGAAAACAGATAAAATTTCTCATTCATCCAGGCTGATGTTTCCTTATTGACCATAACAGTCTCCATTTGCAAATGGCTTCAATGTACCCACATTTTTCTATTTCCCTGAAATATTAATAAAAAGTTACTTGTATAATTAATATCGCCTACACATTTCTTTTCGTATTGCTATTTTGTACCTTATTCCTTTCTTTGCATCCATTGCCATTCTCTAGTTTTCCCAGTTCCCTAGTTTTCCACTTCTCCTTTTGGAGGAAGAATACCTGTTGCTTCTCTCTTCTTTCTCCTCTGACTCTTTCTAATGGTTCACTTGTCTTTTAGTTTCCAATTCTGATGCAGGGTGATCACAGGATCATAAATCATCTTTTCTTCCTGTTAATGCTAACTGGCTTGATGTTTAAACTGCTTGATTTGCAGTATCTGTAATTGTTTTTTTAAAAATGAGTGTCCTAATTTTTTTCTCTCCAGAACCTCCCTGTGCCTAAGCACAACTTGTAAACAAGTGCCCAACTGCAGACAATACCTAGCTCATACAACAAAGTTGGGGATTGAGCACTGAGTTGCAGGAATTCACAAAGGAATACAGGCAAACCTCAATTGCATTGCTAAACTGGATTTACGTGGTAATTTTAAGATTTTTTTAAAAATTAAAAATCAGACCTGGCTCTGTAAGACAGTAGGAAGCAAACTTCTCCATGCTACATAGTTTAGGGCAGTGCATATGGCGTTGCTCCTCACTCCCAAATGTGTCGATCATCCAGGCACACATGCTGTAGAAGATAAAGAAAACAGCTGAAACTTTAAACATAAATGGATGCTGTGCCATTAGGACCACCACGTCATACACAGACCAGCCACGCTGCCCTAAATGCACCAACTTTCCTGATTAGATAAGCATTTTGTCAAATTTCCAGTGCTCTCAGAACTAAGCACTGAATAGGATCTGGGAGACAAATTCTGCAGCTTACAGCATAACATTACTTCTCTACTGCTGGAATGTCTGTTTCTATCAGCCTTAGAAAAAGGATAGTTTAGCACTGTACTATTATTCTGCCACCTTTGAAGTTTGCTTGGAATGTCATCTACTTCTGGAGAGCTTCACATATTTCAGCAAGAGTTTTAGTCAGCATGGCTGAGAATGTTGAAAGAAATGTGATTTAATGGGAAACAGTGATAAAGGTACAGTTAATCTAATTTCATGAGTGTAGACTAATCAAAACACTAAAAACAAAGCTCCTAATGTGTTAAACAATCTGATAAAAGATTTTCACTTAAGATGCTAACATGTTTTCTCTCCAAGGCACAAAACTGAATTGTTGGAAATTTTCATTGTTCATTCTGCCTTTGCATTTAATTCCAAGGAATCAAACAAAATTTGTTTCTAAGCAGGATTTCAGAGGAAGGAAATTTTGTTACATATAAAAACTCACTTATACAGATACAGGGTTGTAAAGAGAAACCGGGGAACTATAAACCTGTGAGCCTGACTTCGGTTGTGGGTAAGTTGGTGGAGATGATTACAAAAGATAGGATTTATGGATATTTAGAGAGGCAAAAAATTGATTAGGGATATTCAGCATGATTTTCTGCAAGGATTGATTGAGGTTTTTGAGGAAATTATCAAAAAGATTGATGGTGGGAGTAAACATTGTTTATTTGCATTTTAGTACAGTTTTTGACAAGTTCTGCATGGGAGACTAATTAGTAAAGTTAGGTCACATAGCTTTCAGGGTGAGCTTGCCAATTGGAAACATAATTGGCTTAACGGCTAGAGATAGAGAGTAACGGTGGAGGTTTGCTTTTTGGACTGGAGGCCTACAACCAGCAGTATTCCACAGGGATAGTAGGAACTGCCGATGCTGGAGAATCTGAGATAAAACGTTGTGGAGCTGGATGAACACAGCAGGCCAAGCAGCATCACAGGAGCAGGAAAGTTGACGTTTTGGGTCGAGACCCTTCTTCAGAAATGGGGGAGGGGAAGGGGATTCTGAAATAAATAGGGAGAGAGGGGGAGGCGGATAGAAGATGGATAAAGGTGAAGATAGGTTGAGAGGAGACAGACAAGTCAAAGAGGCGGGGTTAGAGCCAGTGAAGGTGAATGTAGGTGGGGATTTAGATGGGGGATAGGTCAGTCCAGGGAGGATGGACAGGTCAAGGGGGTGGGATGAGGATAGTGTGTAGGAGATGGGGGGGTGGGGCTTGAGGTGGGAGGAATGGTTAGGGAGGTGGGGACTAGCTGGGCTGGTTTTGGCATGTCGTTGGGGGAGGGGAGATTTTGAAGCTTGTGAAGTCCACATTGATACCCTTGGGTTGCAGGGTTCCCAAGCGAAATATGAGATGCTGTTCCTGCAGCTTTCGGGTGGCATCATTGTGGCAATGCAGGAGGCCCAGGATGGACATGTTGTCCGAAGAGGAGGCGGGGGGGGGAAAGAGTTGAAATGGTTCGCGACTGGGAGGTGTAGTTGTTTGTTGCGAACTGAGCATGGGCGTTCCGCAAAGCGGTCCCCAAGCCTCCGCTTGGTTTCCCCGATGTATAGGAGGCCACAACGGGTACAGCGGATGCAGTATACCACATTGGCAGGTGAACATCTGCCTTGATGTGGAAGGTCTTCTTGGGGGTAAGGGGGGGCAAGTGTAGGGGCAGGTGTAGCATTTGCTTCGGTTGCAGGGAAAAGTGCCAGGGGTGGTAGGGTTGGAGGGGAGTGTGGAGCGGACAAGGGAGTCACAGAGAGAGTGGTCCCTCCAGAAAGCAGATAAGGGTGGGGAGGGAAAAATGTCTTTAGTAGTGGGGTCAGATTGCAATATTCCACAGGGATTGGTTTTAGGCCCTCTTTTGTTTGTCATTTATATAAAATTATTTTGATGGGAATATAGAATGCATGGTTAGTAAGTTTGAGAATGACACCAAAATTTGTGGCATTGTGGACAGTGAAGAAGGTTTTCTAAGATTACAAAGGGATCTTGATCAAATGGGTCAATGGGCTGAAAAACAGCAGATGGAGTTCCATCTGGTTAAATGCGAGGTATTGCTTTTTGGTACAACAAACAAGGATAGGGCTCATACATTTAATGGTAGGGCTTTGGGTACTGTTGTAAAACACAGGGACCTTGGGACACAGGTACATAATTCTTCAAAGTTTGCATCACATATAGACAGGATGGTTAAAAAAGCATTAGGTATGCTTTCCTTCATTGCTCAGTCCTTTGAGTATAGGAGTTTGGACATTAATTTGAGGTTGTACAGGGCATTGGTGAGGCCACTTCTGGAATACCGTGTCCAGTTCTGGTCACCCAGTTGAAGGAAGGATATTATCAAGCTGGAGAAGCCTCAGAAGAGATTTGCCAGGATGTTGACAGGTATGGAAGGTTTGAGTTATTAAATTACTAACTGAATGGCTGTAAATTGGGAGAGTGGAGTGTGCAGCTGGACCTGGACGTCCTTGTGCACCGGTTGCTGAAGGTAAGCATGCAGGCGCAGCAGGCGGTAAAGAAGGCAAATGGTATGTTGGCCTTCATTGTGAGAGATTTTGTGTACAGGAGTAGGGGTGTGTTGTTGCAGTTATACAAGGCCTTGGTGAGATCACACCTGGAATATTGTGTGCATTTTTGGTATCCTTTTGTGAGGAACGATGCTCTTGCTCTTGAGGGAATGCAGCAAAGGTTTACCAGGCTGATCCAGGGGATGGCTGGTCTGACATATGAGGAGAGTTTGACTAGGCTGAGATTGTTTTCGCTAGAGTTCAAATGAATGAGGGGGAATCTTAGAGACTTATAAGATTCTAACAGGGCTGGACATGATAGATGCAGTGGGGGGGGATGTTCCCTATGATGGGTGTGACCAGAACCAGGTGTCACAGTGTGAGGATTTGGGGTAGACGATTTAGGACAGAGATGATGAGATATTGCTTCACCCAAAGAGTGGTGAACCTGTAGAATTCGTTACCACAGGAAGTAGTTGATGCCAAAACATTAAATGTATTCAAGAGGCAACTAAATATAGCATCAGGAGCGAATGGGATCAAAGGTTATGGGGAGAAAGCAGGATTAGGCTATTGAGTTGGTCAATCAGCCATGATCATGAAGAATGGGGGCGCAGAATCAAAGGGTCGAATGGCCTCCACCTGCTCCTATCTTCTATGTTTCTATGTAAAGGCTGGAACATTATGTTCACTGGAGCATAGGCGGTTGAGAGGTGACCTGATAGAAGTTTATAAAATAATAACAGGTATAGATAGAGTTGATGGTAAATGTCTTTTCCCTAACATGGGGAATTTCAGGACTGGGGGCACAATTTTTAAGGTGAGAGGAGAGAGATTTAGAAAAAAGGTAAGAAGCAAATATTTGACACAGAGGGTGGTTCACGTGTGGAATGAACTTCCTGAGGAAGTGGTGGATGCGGGTACAATTACAATGTTTAAAAGACATTTGGGTGGATATGTGAATAGGAAAGGTTTGGAGGGATATGGGCCAGGAGCAGCAGGTGGGATTAGTTTAGTTTGGGATTATATTCGGCATGGACTGGTTAGTCCGAAGGGTCCATTTCCTTGCTATGTGACTCTACCACTCTATAGGCTTCAGACAGGGCATCTGATTCAGTCTGGTATTGACAATCTTAACCTACAATTTGCTGCTTATTACTACAGAATTTGAATATTGCTGAAAACAGAGACACGCTGCCAAGTTTCACATCTTGCACTCATCAGGACAAATACAAGAATGTCAAATTTCAAACAATCGCAACAATTCATATTAAAGTAAGCCATCATTTAAAATTATGTTTGAGATCCTGAAAATCATGACAGTGAACTGCAGGTTACCATTGGAATCAATGTTAAAACTGGAGCTAGGTTCCTTCAGATATCTCTTGCCCAGAAATAAAATCAATACAGAAGTTGAAATACTATCTTGAACATGTGTAGTACAGTGATTCATAGTTGAAATAACAACAGTATAAAAGAAATCACTATATATGAAAGAAATACTGTACACTCAGGTACTTCAGGGTATTTCACGGAAACATTTTTATAAACACAAGTTGAAATGCTGAATATTCCTTGGTGCCTACATTAATTTTTTTAATCTATTCACAGGATGAGGGCTTCGCTGGATAAGCCAGCATTTATTGCCCATTCGAGAGGGCATTTAAGAGTCAACAATATTGCTGTGTGTCTAGAATCACATGTAGGCCAAACCAGGTAAGGATGACAGTTTCCTTCCCTAAAGGGGATTACTGAACCAAATGGGTTCTTCCAACAATCAACAATGGTTTCATGATCATCATTAAACTCCAGATTTCTATTGCATTCAAATTCCGCCATCTGCCGTGGAGTGTTTTGAACCCAGGACTCCAGAACATTATCTGGGTCGCTGGGTTAACAACCTTAATTAAAACAGTCTTTAAAATATAAATGTCAAAATATAGAGTCATAGTCATAGAATCATACAGCTCAGAAATAGACCCTTTGGTCCAAGCAGTCCATATTGAACATAATCCCAAACTAAACTAATCCCTGCCTGCTCTTGGCCCATATCCCTCCAAACCTTTCCTATTCATGTTCTTATCCAAATGTCTTTTAAATGTTGTGTTTGTACCCGCATTCATCACTTCCTCAGGAATTCATTCCACACACGAATATCACTCTCTGTGTAAAGAATTTGCTCATTATGTCTTTTGCTCCTCTCACCTTAAATATGTGCCTTCTAGTCTTGAAATCTCCGATTGTACAGAAAAGATAATTACATCTAACTCTACCCATACATCTCCTCATTTTATAAAATTCTATAAGATCCCCTCTCGACCTCCTATGCTCAAGGAAAAAGTCCCAGCCTAGCCAGCATTTCTTTATAACTTAACGTTCCATACCTGGCAACATCTGGTAAATCTCTTCTGAACCCTCCCCAATTTAATAATATCCTTCCTACAACAGGGTGACAAGAACTGGACACAGTATTCCAGAAGAGGCCTCACTAATGTCCTGTACAACCTCAACATGACTTCTCAACTCCTATTCTCCTTAGAACCTTTATGTAACGAACAATACACTCAGCCACAACAGTTTTAGAGATAAAAGGTACTGCAGATGCTGGAGAATCCGAGATAACAAGGTGTGGGGCTGGATGAACACAGCTGGCCAAGCAGCATCATAGGAGCAGGAAAGCTTGACGTTTTGGGCCTAGACCCTTCATCAGAAATGGGGGAGGGGAAGAGGATTCTGAAATAAATAGGGAGAGAGGGGGAGGTGGATAGAAGGCAGACAAGTCGAAGAGGCGGGGATGGAGCCAGTAAAGGTGAGTGGAGGTGGGGGGGTAGGGAGGAGATAGGTCAGTCCAGGGAGGACAGACAGGTCAAGGGGGCGGGAGGAGGTTAGTAGATAGGAGATGGGGGTGGGGCTTGAGGTGAGAGGACAAACAGGTTAGGGAGGTGGAGATGAGCTGGTCTGGTTTTGGGATGCGGTTGGGGGAGGAGAGATTTTGAAGCTTGTGAAATCCACATTGATGCCATTGGGCTGCAGGGTTCCCAGGCTGAATATGATTTGCTGTTCCTGTAGCCTTCGGGTGGCATCACTGTGGCATTGCAGGAGGCCCAGGATGGACATGTCGTCTGAGGAATGGGAGGAGGAGTTGAAATGGTTCGCGACTGGGAGGTGCAGTTGTTTGTTGCGAACTGAGCGCAGGTGTTCTGCAAAGCGGTCCCCAAGCCTCCACTTGGTTTCCCCGATGTAGAGGGAGCCACAACGGGTACAGCGGATGCAGTATACCACATTGGCAGATGTGCAGGTGAACCCCTGCCTGATGTGGAAAGTCTTCTTGGGGCCTGGGATTGGGGTGAGGGAGGAGGTGTGGGGGCAGGTGTAGCACTTCCTGCGGTTACAAGGAAAAGTGCCGGGTGTGGTGGGGCTGGAGGGGAGTGTGGAGCGGACAAGGGAGTCGCGGAGGGAGTGGTCCCTCCGGAAGGCAGATAAGGGTGGGGAGGGAAAAATGTCTTTGGTAGTGGGGTCTGATTGCAGATGGCGGAAGTGTCGGAGGATGATGCGTTGGATCCGGAGGTTAGACATTGCTTGCAGATACAACCACTTACCAACAGGTGGCGATAGACCCAACACCACAGCTCAGTAATGGAGATAAAAGGTACTGCAGATGCTGGAGAATCCGAGATAACAAGCATGGGGCTGGATGAACACAGCAGGTCAAGCAGCATCATAGGTGCAGGAAGGGTCTTCCTGATGAAGGGTCTAGGCCCGAAACGTCAAGTTTTCCTGCTCCTATGATGCTGCTTGACTTGCTGTGTTCATCCAGCCCCATGCTTGTTAGCTCAGTAATGGGATCACACAGACACTGAAGCGACTACTGAATGCAAGGCAGACTTAATGAGGACAAAACCAGAAGGCACAAACACCCCCCGCTTCTGCGGACTGCCTAAAGTACATAAACCAGACATCCCTCTCAGACTCATTGTCTCCCTCCCAGGCACACCTTCACACAAACTAGCCAAGGACCTAGAATAGAGATTGAAACACCTACTAGATGGATCACCTCCTTCTATCCACTCAACCCAAGATTTCCTCAATGCCCTCAAGAACACTAAAATCAGCGACGATGAGAGTATGGTATCCTTGGATGTCACAGCTTTATTCACATCAATTGACATCCCACTAGCCAAAGAAACAGTGGCCACATTACTGGAAGAAACAACAACATAGACCAGCAACTCCATCAGTAAGGACAACATACTTAAATTACTAGACCTCTGCCTCACCACACACTTCATCTTTAATGATCAAATATACAAACAGATCAACGGTACATCAATGGGGTCACCCACCTCAGGACTCATCTCGGAAGCAGTCATGCAAAGACTAGAACAAACCACCCTCCCCGACACTCAACCTAAACCGTGAATCAAGCACGTAGATGACACGTTTGTCATTATTAAACGCAACAAATTAGAAGAGACCCACCACCTCATCAACAGAGTATTCACAGGGATTAAATTCACAACGGAAGACGAAACCAACAATCAACTTCCGTTTCTGTATGTTAAGGTAGAACGACTGACATGCGGGGAGTTCCAAACCTCAATATACAGAAAAGCAACCCATACAGATCAAATCCTCTCCTTCCACAGCAAGCACCCCAAAGTCCACAAACAAAACTGCATTAGGACACTATTTAAACGGGCCAGGACACACTGCAATACTTCAGAATTACGCCGGGAAGAGGGAAGAACACTTATACAAAATCCTCACCTTAAATGGATATCCCCGCAACTTCATTCACTGTGCCTACCTAACAGATAACAACAGGAGGACACAATACGACCTAACACACTTAACGCACTTCCCTATATCAGGAACATATCAGAACTGACAAGACTCCTAAGACCACTAGGAATCATGGTGGCCCACAAGCCCACAGCCACACTACGACATACACTTACAGTGATTAAAGACCCCATTCCCACAACATGCACTACGAATGTGGTTTACAAAATACCATGCAACGACTGCCACAAACATTATATTGGACAGCCAGAAAGGAAACTTTCAAGGAATCAAAACATCAGCTAGCAGCAAAACGGCAGATGAACGCCACTTAATATCTGTACATTCAAACAATGAAGGCCATCAGTTTAACTGGGACAAAGTAACCATAGTAGCCCAAGCCAAACATAGAAACGCACAGGAATTCCTAGAGGCATAGTTCTCCACCCATACTTCAATCAACAAACATATAGAATTAGACCCCAAATATAAACCCATACAGATCAAAACCAGACATGATAGTACTCACAATAAAGGACTGGACAGTATAAATTCCAAGTGGAGTAGAATAACATCGCTTTATCGGAGGCTCCACTGATGATGTCACCTAGCATGGTGACAAAACGTCTGAACAAAAACAAGCCAGCTTGGCGATCAAGTCAACAGATACAGTGCATGCACACGTTTTGACTGCAAAGAACAGGGCCCTGTGTATTGATATATGTAGGTTCCATTACGTGCAAGTGTGTCACTGTGAATGCAAATGACAATCCTAAATTGGCCAGCATAATTCTCTTGAATATTGCCCAGTCCTGGACAACATCCAATGTTGGGCATCATGTTTTGAATTTTGCATGCATGGACTGATTGGGCACTGTCAGCACCCTGCTTATTGCAAACGGCCAAAGGGATCTCCTGTTTGATAATGTCTGCCAGTCTTTGGGATTTATGGCTTATATATAGTGCATGCACTAAAATTCAAATACCACCGTACTCAATTATATGTTAGACAGAAGATCCTTTTGGCTTAATGGCAGCGTTCTGTCAGTGGTGAACACCACTCTGGTGCTACTGAACATGAGCAGCATGAAAGAGCTAGCTTCACCTGTTGTTCAAACTTTTGAGCTATGTTGCACTTACAAATTAATTCAAGGTATACTGGGCACTTTTCAAGGCCATGAATGGCAGCTTTAGGACCATCGATGAGGCTGTATGATATAGAATATAGAACAGTTCAGGAACAGGCCCTTCGACCCACAATGTCTGTGCTAATATCATGATATTATCCTAAACTAATCACATCTGCACACATATGTCCTGTGTTCCTCTATTCGCTACCTGTTCATGTGTCAAGTGTTTCTTTAATGCTTCTATCACATCTGCTTCTACAACCTCCAAAGCACTTACCACCCTTTTAAAACAAAACCTCCCTCACACGTCTTCTTTAAACTTTCCCCCCTCGCACCTTGAACATTCATACCCTGGGAAAGAAACTCTGACTATCCATCCTCTCATCATTTTGCATACCATCATGTCATATTTCAGCCTCCAACGCACTAGCAAAAAAAAAAACTCAAGTTTGTCCAACCTCTCCTTATAGCTAATACACTCCAATCTAGGCATTATGTTGGTAAGCTTCTTTTACACCTTCTCCAGAGCTTCCACATCCTTCCAGAACTGTGCACAGTACTCCAAATGTGGAATGACTAGTGTCTTATACAGTTGCAACATGACTTGCAAACTTTATACTCAATATCCCGATTGATAATAGCAAGCAGTCTGTATGTCTTCAACACCTTATTCACTTTTATTGCCACTTTCAGGGGGATATGGGCTTGCATCCCAAGATCCCTCTGCTTATCAATGCTCTGGCCATTTACAGTATACATTCCTCTTGCATTTGGCTGCCCAAAATGCATCACCTCGCTTGTCTGAATTAAACGCCATCTGCCATTTCTGACCTACTTTCCAGCTGAACAATATTCTGTTGTATCCTTTATTATCCGTTAGGATCCACAACCCCACCAATTTTCATGTCATCTACAAACTTACTAAGTGGACAACAACGACATCCAAATATTACAAACAGAGATCTCAGTAGTGTTCCTTGTGGAACACCACTGGTCACAGTCAGAAAAATAACCTTCAACTGCTGGTCTATGACCAAGCCTGTTCTGTAGCCATCTTACCAGCTCATGTGACTTCATCTTCTGTATCAGCCTGCTATGAGGGATTTGTCAAATGCTTTAGTAAAGTCTATGTAGACAACATCTACTGCCTTACCCTCAATTAACTTCATCACTGAAAAAAACTCAAACAAGTTTGAGGGACAAGATCTCTCCTCAGAAAGCCATGCTGACAATCTCTAATAAGTCCATTTTTCTTCAAATGCAAGTAAATGCTGTCCCTAATAATCTTCTCCGATAATTTCTCTGCCACTGATCTAAGGCTCAGTTGTTGCCCTGATGGAACAAAGGAGCAACACTGACCATGCTCCAGTCTTCTGGGACATCGCCTATGACTAAAGAGGATGCAAGATCTCGGTCAAGGCTCCAGCAAACTCATCCCCTTGCCTCCTTCAGTAACCTGAGATTAGATCCTGGGGACTTATCTACCCTAATGTTTTTCAAGAGATCTGACACCAACTCCTCCTTAATATTTACATGACTTAGAACGTCAACAAATCCCTTCCCAAACTTACCATTATCCACCTCTTTCTCTTTGATGAATACAGATGCAAAGTACACATTAAGGAATTCACACATCTCCTCTGGCTCTCTCCTTTGTCCTTGAGTAGACCTACCCTTTTCCTAGTTACCCTCTTGCTCTTAATATGCATTTAAAATTCCTTGGGATTCTTCTTAATCCTACTTGTCAAGAACACTTCATTGCCCCTGCTAGCCCTCCTAATTTATTTTTAAAGGCTATTTTCTGCACCCTTTATATTCTACAAGGGCCTTGTTTGATCTCCGTTTCCTAAAACTTATGTATGCTTCTTCTATCTTTTTAACTAAACTTACAAAATCCAAATTTCCCAAAACTTGCTATCCTTAAGTTTCATCCTTAAGGAATATGCTGGTCCTGAACTCTGGCCTTTTAAAAAACTCTCACATGTCATATGTGGATTTACCTTCAAACAGCTGACCCCAATCCAATTTTTCCAGTTCCTGCCCAACATTGTTGTAATTAGCCTTCCCCCAGTTTAATACTTTCACTCGAGGATCAGTCTTGCCCTTTTCCATAACTATCTTAAAACTTATGAATTATGGTCACTGTCCCCAAAAATGGTCTCCCACTGAAACTTCGATCACCTGGCCAAACTCATTCTCAAGTACAATGACCCGATTCCCTAGTTGGAATATCTACACATCGTTTCAAGAATCCATTCTGGATGCACCTAACAAATTTTGTCCCATCGAAGCCCATGGCACTAAGGGAGTCCCAGTCCCAGGAAATTAAAATCAACATTATCCCAAAATCCTGTTGTTTTGCATCTTTCCATGATCTGCTTACATATCAGTTCCTCCAATTCCCACTGGCAATTGGGAGGCTTATAGTATAACACTATCATAGTGATTGCACCTTTCGTATTCCTAAATTCTGTACCTACTGCTTGCCTGTATGAGCCCTCAAGATGTCCTCTCTTACTACAGCTGTGACATTTTCTTAATCAGTAAAGCAACTCCTCCACCTTTTTTACATTCTTTTCAATCACACCTGGAACGTTTGAACCTTAGAATATTGAGCTGCCACTCACAGAGTTGTACAACTTGGAAACAAACCCATCAGTCCAACTTGTCTATTCCGACCACATATCCTAAATTAATCTAGTCCCATTTGCCAGCATTTGGCCCATATTCTTCTGAACCCTTCCTATTCATGTAGCCATCCAGATGCCTTTTAAATGTTGTAATTGTACCCAACTCTACCATTTCCTCTGGTAGCTCATTCCATATACATACCACCCTCTGCATTAAAAAATTGCGGCTTAGGTCCCTTTTATATCTTTGCTCTCTCACCTTAAACCAGTGTCTAATGTGGTGGGCATCTTCTGTTTCACCTATTTTTTTAAAAAAAAGCATTTTTCAAATCAACTAGCTCAGAGATGTTATTACACACAGCAGGTCTCTTTGGTCCAGGTACAGGGGCACAACTACTGTGCCACAAGACAGCCCCATTAAATTACGAAGTCCAGTGACA
Source organism: Ginglymostoma cirratum (assembly GCA_024137785.1). NCBI lineage: Eukaryota > Metazoa > Chordata > Chondrichthyes > Orectolobiformes > Ginglymostomatidae > Ginglymostoma > Ginglymostoma cirratum. The sequence continues at coordinate 39,603,267 of JAHRHZ010000041.1, forward strand.
TTACCACTGTACCACCGTCGAACCCACTCTGCTCTCATCTTTTCTTTTTTTAAAATTTCATTTTTTTTTCTAATCAATCTGTTCAGAGGTGTTATTTCACACCTCTGGATTAGATGGGACTTGAATTCAGGCCTCTCAGTCCAGGCATAGGGTTATTACCTCTGTGCCACAAGAGAGCCCATTAAATTACAAGTTCAGTGACATTACCACTGTACCACCATTTAACCCACTTTGCTTTCATCTACGTCCTGATGCATGATAAAAACCAGCTGTGTAACCTAAAATAGAGACAACATTTTTTTTTATAGTCAGTAAGTCACAAGGTGGGATTTAGATAGCCAAGTAATGATCCAGCTAATACTGGAATGCAGAAATAACAAGACATTCAGCTCAGCTGCTGATCACAAGCTACAAGCTTTGTTTGCATTATGATACAAGACTTAAAACCAATATTGATTTTCCATTTTTGTCATCTGTAGATTTTGACATTGTCCCTTTTGTGCCTTGAAGCCCAAATCAGTTGCATATATATCCGAAAATAATGAATTTAGCGGGCTTTAGAGATTGGGCTGGGGAATGGTTCTAGCTGGGTAGCTCTTTCAAGAGCCAGTACAGACATGACGGGCTGATTGGCCTCCTTCTTTGATTCTACTTCTGATCCATCCACCTGCCCAGCTTCATTTTCAAAGTCTAAATCTAGAATTGTGCCCTCTCCTGTTGGGCTTATTACATGTATGGCTAAAAAAGTTCCCTTGAATATGGGAGAATTGTGCTGTCTGTGCTTTCCACACTTTGTATACTAGGTGATATTTGGGTAGAAGTGTATAGTACAAAAGAGGCTCTTCTGATCATCAAGGAGTTGAAGTCCTTATCTATTATTGCCCTTTCCTTTTTGCACACAAATTTGCATACATATTTGAACTAACATTTGATTGTACACACCTAGGTGTGCAGCTGCCTTTTTTTTTGGTTCTGAGCTCAACTCATACGGTAGGTTTGATGCCCTGCATTTCCCATGGCTGATCCACCTAGTTTACACACCCTGGACACTATGGGCAATTTAACATGGCCAATCCAACTAACCTGCATATCTCTGCACTGCGGGAGGAAACCAGTACCTCCAGCGGAAACCCACACAGACATGGGGAGAACGTGCAAACTCCACACAGACAGTCACCCAGGTCCCTGGCGCTGTGAGACAGCAGTGCTAACCACTAAGCCACTGTGCCACCTATCCTCACGGCTATAATTACTGTATGTTTCCTCCTCATGACTATAATTGGTATTTTAACCATCAATATTATGCCCTGACCTTTTTAATCCCCTTCTCTACACTGACCAAAAACTATCTAGGGATGTTGAGTTATGATCCTTGCTTTTCTTTAAGCAAAGTTATTGTTATAGCAATGATATCATCCTATGTGTCTATCTGCCCTCAGCCCTTGGCTTAATTTGCAATACTCCTTGTATTTACATGTATACTTTTAATACTGCCAAATTCCTGTGATGTACACTTTGTAACCTGTTTCCTTTGTCTTTCAGTCAATTGTTAAGTTTCTGCCTCCGATTGCCTGCTCAGAGTTTAGTTAAGGTGTCCATTCCCTTCCAATTAGTTTAAAACATTCCTAACAACAGTGCCAAATTTCCCTGCAAGGATACTTATCCTGGTTTGTTCAGGTGTAGACAGTTCAGCTTCTACAAGTTCCACCTCATCCAGAACAGGTTCCAATGCTCCAGAAGTCTGATGCCCCACCCTCCTATATCAGCTCTATGTTCAGTTGGTCGTTTGTCCTGTTTCTATGCTATAACGTGGAACTGGGAGTAATCCTGAGACTGCACATTGAAAAGCAGGGCTTCTAAATCTCCTACACAGCTCTCTGAAATCTGCTTTCAGGAGCTTGTCCGCATCACCATCTAATATAGGTCATAATGTCTGGCTGATCACTCTCCCTCAGACAGCACATCCATTATCCTGGCATGACAGACAACATACCATTGTGTAGTCATGGCTACAACCGCAGAAACACCTGTCTGGTCCTGGAATATGGAATCCCCTGTCACTATTGCTCTTCCAAACATATTTCAATTCACCTGTATAGTTCAGCCATCCATGTGTCACTGACGTAGAACTGGCAGTACTATCCTGAGGAACCATCATCCTCAACAGTATCCAAAATGGAATAGTGATTAGCATGTAGGGTAAATTCAGGGGACTCCTACAGTTGTGCTGTTCCCAATGTCAAAGGCCCATATCGGGTAAAGCCATGATTTCTTTTAATTTAACATAAACCATCAACTGTTCACAATATGGTCCTCTTTACAATGAGGAAACCAAACAAAGCCTGGGTAACCATGCTACAAAACACCTCCATTAAGTCTGCAAGTGTGACTCTGATCTTCAAGTAATCTGTAGCTTTGTTATCACATAAACTTGCCTGCTCTTAGCCTACTGCAGTCTTTCAATGAAGTTTAATGTAAGCTTAAGAAACAGCATTTCATTTGATTAGACACAATGTCCTTCTGAACTGAACACTGTTGAAGAATTTCAGATAACTACCACCACAGGTCTTGGTTATTTTTTTGAACAGCAGCTGTTGTTAATAATTCTGCCTCTTCCTATTTACACTAGATTATTTTTATTATTATTTAATTATCCCACTCTCCTCTGGCCCTTCACCCTTACTTCTGGCCTTTCAGTATAACTTGTCTTCTACCCATCACAGAAATTCCCTTTTCATTCTGCCCAAACTCCACCATCCCCTTTCTTTGCCTCAGTACCTGCTTAAAACCTTTTCAAGTTGACATAAAAAGTCAATGACCTGAAATATAAATGCACTGTCCCCCGATGCTGCTAGATCTGCTGTGCTGTGTGTATTATATTTACAGAGTTTCTTCAGTGTAAAGAAGGTGCTTCACAAGAGCATTACAAAGAAAAGTAAATCAGCTAGGCACCGGTATTAGCTCAGATTGGTCGGCATATCATAAGACTAGTGCAATACTGAGGTGTGAAAAAGTGTGGAGACTGAGTATGTTGCAGAGCTTGGGACGAGGCAGTGAAAGCAAGACCAGCAACAATGGAGTAATTAAAATCTGAAATGTGCACTAAGTTAGATTTAGAGGAACGTAGAAATCTCAAAGGGCGTGGGAGACAATCACAAAGACAGGAAAAGAGAGAGACCATACAGATATTTGAAAGAGTGGATGAATTTTAGAATTCCAAGAGCCAACATGGGTCAGCGCACACAGGAGTGAAAGCAGAATGAGACATAGGCAGCAAAGTCTTTTGCGGTCAGAAGTGGAAAGCTAATCAGTTGCGTGTTCGAACAGTCAAGCCGAAGGTTAACAAAGACATGAATGAAGGTCTTAGCAGCAGACGAGCTGAGAAAGGGGAAAAGTTAGGTGATGTTATGATTGGAGAAGTACGTAGACTTAATGATGGCACAGTCAATGTGGTTGGAGTTCATTTTGGCAGCAAATATGACAGTCTGTCCTAATCTTAGAAAATTATTTGGGGAACAGATGGTGTCAGGAAACAGAGTCTGAAGTAGGGCAATAATATTTAACTGGAGAAACATCTGTTAATGGAAAGTTGGACAAAGAGTCTACAAATGTTACAATAGAGGAATAATTCCGTTTTTGTTTCAGGCTTCCACTACCTACAGTATTTAGCTTTGAATTTACATAATTTTGTAAAGGAAAATATCCTCACGTGCTTCACTGACCCAAACAGTTACAAATGGAAGACCCTAATAGGATCAAAGGCTTGGAAAAGCTTTGGGACCTAAGGACTGTCTTAATGGAGGAAAAGAGAGGTCAAGTGATATTAGAACTTCAGTAAACAATTTCAGTGGTAAAGCCAAAATGGCTGAAACGGAGATCCAACACGGTACAACAAGGAGATGGTATACAAGAGGCTGAAGTCAGAAGAACAGAGGAATGAGGAAAGTTAGGGAGAGAGGGTGATGAATTCTTGCAGTTTATTAAACACACAACTGAGAATTTCTACTTGGTGTCTAGCTGGGTGTTAAGGAGCCAATGTATATCAACGGATACTAGCAAATAGTACTTAGCATGGATAGGAAAAGGGCGGAACGGTTTGGAATGAGTAAACTTTTATGCAGGATCGTGAAAAAAGGCCAGCCAGGAGAACACCAATATAAAAGGCTAAAGGGCAGAAGACAAAAGAGAGAGACAATAAGGTATAGGACTGAATAGCCTAATTTTGCTCCATTAAGTCTGCTCTGCCATTCGATCATGCCTGATATGTTTCTCAAACCCGTTCCCTTGCTTTCTCCCCGTAATCCTTGATCTCCTTACCAGTTAAGAACATATCCATCCCAGTCTTAAGTACATTCACAGCCTTCTATGGCAATGAGTTCCACAGATTCATCATCCCTGGCTGAAGAAATTCCTTATCTCAGTTCTGAAAGGTCTTCCCTTAACTCCGAGGCTGTACCCTTTTGTCCTAGTCTCTCCTACTAGTGGAAACATCTCCACATTCACTCTATCCAGGCCTCTCAACATTCTGTAAGTTTTCAATGAGATCCTTCTTATCCTTCTAAACTTCAGAATTCTCAACTGCTCCTGTTATTGAATATTCTTTATTGTCACATGCATTCAATACAAATTACAGTGAAAAATGCATCCCGTTGCTCGTACATAAGCACATTCACAAGAAAGGCCAAGATAGTGTCCCAATCCAGGCTACACAAGCCCACACCATGCCGCTGAGGGTGCGTCCTGCTCCAGGCTTCCCATCCCACGCTGTGCCGTCATCGGTGGCCTACATCACGTGGAAGCGAGAGTCCCACTCCAGGCTTCACAGGCCGACCGACTGACTCTGTAGCCACACTACCTCTTAAATCGCTGCCATCTGGAACCCATCGAGCCCAGCTCATCATATGACAAACTCTTCATCCACAGGATCATTTATGTAAACCTCCTTTGGATCCCCTCCAATGCCAGCACATCATTCCTTAGATGCAGAGTCCAAACTGCTCAATATTCCACATGTGGTCTGACCAGCGACTAATACAGCCTCAGCAATACATCTCTGCTCTTATATAATAGCCATCCTGAAATGAATACCAAAAGTGCATTTGCCTTTCTGTCAATCGAACCTTCATGTTAACCTTAAAAGAATCATAAACGAGGACACCGAAGTCCCTTTATGTTTCAGATTTTCGAAGACTTTTTCTGTTTTGAAAACAGTCCATCCCTCTACTCTTCCTACCTAAGTGCATAACCTTACACTTTCCTACATTGTATTCTATCTGCCATTTCTTTGCCCGTTCTCCTAGCCTGTCCAAGTCCTTCTGTCGCCTCCCCACTTCCTCAACAAGGTCTATCCTTCCACCTATCTTTGTTCCCCTGAAAACTTAGCAACAATGCCCTCAGTTGTTTTGTTCAGATTAAATGGATAATGTGAATGCTGTTGCTCCAGTACAGATCTATGGAGTTCCTTGAGTCATTGGCTGCCATCCTGACAAAGTCTCGTTCATTTTCACACACTGTCTTCTGCCAGTCAGCCAATCCTCCATCCATGCCAGTATCTTGCCTCTAACACCACAGTCTCCTGTCTTAATAAGCAACTTAGTGTGGCACCTTGTCAAAAGCCTTCTGGATATCCAAATAGATCACATCCACTGGCTCCTTTGTCTAACTTACTCATTACTGCCTCAAAGAATTCTAACAGATTTATCAGGCATGACCTCCTCTTGACAAAGCTGCGCTGACTCAGCCCTTTTTTACCTTGCACTTCCAAGTACTCCACAATCTCATCCTGAATAATGCACTCTAAAATCTTACTAACAACTAAGATTAGGCTAACTTGTCTAGGTTTCCTGTCTTCTTCCTCCATACTTAAACTAGCCATTTTCCAGTCCTCTAGGATCCTTCCTGACTGCATTGATTTCTGAAGGATCACCACCAATGCTTCTATAATCTCTCAGCTATCTCCTTCAGAACTCTGAGGTATAGTTCACTTACAGTCGTTAAATAATACAGCATGGAAACTGCTCCTTTGGATCAAACTGGTCCATGCAAATCATGGTGCCCACTCAGCTAATTACAATTGCCCACATTTGGTCCATACCCCTCTGAAACCTTCCCATCCATGTACCTATCCAAATGTTTTTTTAAATGTTGCTGTTGTACACGTTCTCTGGTAGCCAATTCCATATAAGCACCATGTTCTGTGTGAAGAAGTTGCCCCTCAGATCCTTCTTAAATCTATCCTCTCACTCTGGGTGGCACGGTGGCTCAGTGGTTAGCACTGCTGCCTCATGGTGCCAGGGACCCGGGTTCAATTCCACCCTCGGGCGACTGTCTGTGTGGAGTTTGCACAATCTCCCAGTGTCTTTGTGGGTTTCCTCCAGGTGCTCTGGTTTCCTCCCACACTCCAAAGATGTGCAGGCTCGGTGGATTGGCCATGCTAAATTGCCTGAAGTGTTCAGGCATGTGTAGATTATGGGGGGAATGGGTCTAGGTGGGATGCTCTGAGGGTCAATGTGGACTTGTTGGGCCGAAGGGCCTGTTTCCACACTGTAGGGATTCTATGATCTATGATAATCTTTAAACCTATGCCCTCCAGTTTTCAATTCCCCATCCCTGGGAAAAACACTATATGCGTTCATCCTATCTATGCCCCTCATGATTTTATAAACCTCAAAAAGGTCGCCCCCCATTCTCCTACGTTCCAAGGAATAAAGTCCTATCCTGACCAACCTCTCCCTACAACTCAGGCCTACTAGTCCTGGCAACATCCTCAAATATTCTTTGCACACTTTGCAGTTTAACTATGTCTGTCCTATAACAGAATGACCAGAACTGTACACAATACTCCAAGTGCGGCCTCACCAATGACTTATACAACTGTAACATATTGCTCCAACTATTATACTCAATGCCCCAACCAATGAAGGCCAGGATGCTAAATGCCTTCTTCACCATCCTGTCCAACTATGACGCCACTTTCAATGAACTATGTACTAGTACTCGTACTCCTTGGGGTCCCTCTGTTCCACAACACTCAAGACTTCATCATTTACTGTACAAGTCCTACCTTGGTTTGACTTTCCAAAGTTCAACACCTCACACCTATCTGTATTGAATCGCATTTGCTGATCCTCAGCCCACTTCCCCATCTGATCAAGATCCGTCTGTAATTTTTGATAACCTTTTTGACTATCAACGATACCTCCTAATTTTCTATCATTTGCAAACTTACTAATCATGCCTTGTATATTCACATCAGGATCAATTATGTAAATAATAAACAGCAAAGGTCCCAGAACCAACCCCTGTGGCACAACACTAGTCACAGGCTTCCACTCCTAGAAACAACCTTCAACCATCACCCTCTACTTCTTACCATCGAGCCAATTTTGAATCCAGTTAGTTACCTCACCCTGGAAATCATATGACCTAACTTTCATGACAAGCCTGCCATGCGGGACCTTGTCAAAGGCCTTACCAAAGTCCATGATAAACAATAACTACTGCCCTACCCTCATCTATCCAATTGGTTACCCCTTCGAAAAACTCTAAAAGATTTCAGACATGACTTCTTGCACACAAATCCATACTGACTATCCCTAATCAGACCTTGACTATCCTGTTCCTCAGTATCCTCTTCAATAACTTGGCTGTCACTGATGTCAGGCTCACTCTCCTGTAGTTCCCTGGTTTGTCTTTGCTACCTTTCTTAAACAATGGAACAACATTAGCCACCCTCCAGTCTTCCGGAGCTTCACTAGTTCAGGTGACATATCCAACTTCAGACCTTTCAGCTTCCCCAGCACCTTGTCCTTAGCCTACTGCATTCACCTTGGTCCCACCTCTTTTGAAAGTTTGGTACACTGCTGGTGTTTTCTACTGTTAAAACTGATGCGTAGGATCCATGCAGTTCTTCCACCGATTCTTCTTTCTTCATTACGACTTCTCCACCTTCGTTTTCCAGTGGTACAATGTTCACGCTGTCTCTTTCTTTTTTTTTAATGTTAAAAAAAGTTCTTACAATCTTCTTTTGTATTATAAGCAAGCTTACCCTCATATTCAGACTCTCAACCCTTATTTTTTGGGAAGTTATCCTCTGGTTTTTAAAGGGTTTTCCAATCCTCTGGCTTCCCAATAATCTTCAACACATTTTATGCTTTTTCTTTTGCTTTTATGCTGTACCTGACCTTCCCTTGTCAGCCAAGGTTGCCTCAGTCTCCCCTTAGTATGTTTCTTCTTCCTTTGGTGAATTTCTGCTGTGCCTCCTGAATTATTCCCAGAAACGCCTATCATTGTTGCCCCACTGTCTTCCCTGCTAGGATCTCCTTCCAAACAACTGTGGCCAGTTCCTTCCTCATGTCTTTGAAGTTATCTTTACTCAATTGCAATACCGCTAAATCCGAATCCAGATTCTCCCTGTCAAACTGCAAGGTGAATTCTAACATATTATGGCCACTATCCCTAGGGTTTCCTTCACCTTCAGCTGCCTCATTAAACATCATCAAATCCAGAATTGCCTGTTCCCTAGTGAACTCTGCTACAAGATGCTCCAAAAAAATCCCATTCCACAGACATTTTATGAATTCCTTTTCTGGAGATCTGCTACCAATCTGATTTTTTTTAGTCCAACTACATTTTGAAGTTCCTCATAATTATTGTAATACTGCCTTTGTTACATGCCTTTTATATCTCCCAATATATTTTCTGCCCTTATTATACAATTCACCAGGACTTTGATCCCAGAAAGATCCAGGTGGAGCCTGTCCATTCGAAAGAGCTCCCTCCTTCCACAGGTCTGATGCCAATATCTCACGAATTCAAACCCATTTTTCCCACAGCAATCTTTGAGCTACTTGTTGACATGTATCAATTTGCTCGTGGCTAAAGCAGTAATCCAAAGATTATCATCTCTTTGGTTCTGCTTTCTAACCTAGCACATAGATGCTCATATTTCCTCAGCAGAACCTCTTTCCCGCTATATTGTTGGTATCTACTAGGCCACAACACCTGCATCTTTCCCTTCTTACTCCAAGTTCCTCTGTAGTGCAGATGTGATATCCTGAATCAGGCACCACGCAGTCTACACAGCCTTCCGTACTCTTGATCCTGGCCACAGAGAACTGCCTCTATTCCCCTGATTATAACTACATTTTTCTTTTCTCTCCTCTTGAATGGCTCCCTGTACCATAGTTTGCTCATCCTCTCTACAGCACCCACTCTCATCCACACAGGAAACATGAATCACAAACATGCTGGTCAAGCTCAAGGGCAAATGCTTCAACAACACAATCTCCTGGATCCCTCTACCTACCTCGCTCATACTCACAACATCCTGTCCCTGGCCAAATTCAAGGTAACTAATGTAAGGGGTGTGAGCCTCCTGAAACACAGCTTCCAGTTAACTCTCATCCCCCTTGATGTGTCACAGTATTCGAAACTCAGATTGCAAACAACTCTGAGCCGGAGTTTCTCAAGCAACCAATACTTGCTACAGATGTGTTCACTATGAACGACAATAGGGTCCACCAGCTCCCACATCATGCAGGTACAACACATCACCTGCACTTGCATCTCTATTTGTTTACTTAGTTCTTAATTCACCTTAAAAATTTCCTCCTGGTCTTTTAGTTTGTAACCTATAAATATTTCCCCTATTTACCTTCAATCTAAAAGTAACCTATAATATATTTTCACATTAGAAGCTACCAATCAACAAACTTGCAGTTTACCTACGACATCAATCTTGTGCTGCACCCCTGATCCTGGACTTCAATTTATTCTGTTAAAAAAAAATCTTACAAGCTATGAGCCAAATGCACTTCTTTCCCACTGCACCAAATTCCCATGCTACCTCCAAATTCCCCATACTATATACTCCCTTGGGCTGTCTCTCACTCTGGATCTCTCCTTCCTGACTGTGCGCATCTTACTGGCAATAAAAAGAACGGCATTAGATTGTGAGTGATGTTCCAGAGAAGTCATTTTAGGTTTACTTCTAACTGCAAAAAGTACTTGTGTGGACTCAGGAATTGAGAGAAAAAGGTCATAATTGTTGATGATACAAAGGTGAAGACAACATTGAAGTGATGGTGCCCTAAAGAAATGACTAGTCTTGTCCTCTTATGTTTCGTAGACATTTCTACTGAGTAGAAACTCACTCACCTCAACTTTTCCTTATAAGAAGTCTTTCTATTCCCAGCATCAACTTCATGAGCCATCTCTGCACTGCCTCTGATATCTTTCCTTAGCCAAAGGGCTCAAAACTTTTCACAGTATTCCGGCTGTGAACTGACTAATGCCTTATGTAGTTTTCACAAAACCTCCCCACCTTTATACTCTAACCCTTTTGAAATAAAGGCCAACATTCCATTTGCATTCTCTAATACCTGAACATGGAGGTTAGCTTTTTATGATTAATGCACGAGGCCTCCCAAATTTGGTAGCTTTCTTTAGTCTTTCTCCATTTAAATAATATGTAGCTCCTATATTCTTTCTGCCAGTTGGACAGAGAGAGAGACACTTCCTCTTTAACAAAGTCTCCAACATTTCCCCACATTAGATTCCATCTGCCAAGTTTTTGCCTGCTCGCTTACACTGCCCTATATGCCTCTACAGATTGTGTGATTCTCACCTATTTTGTTATCCACAAACTTAGCTACAGTACTTTCACTTTCCTTATTCAAATCAAATATGTTGTATGTAATTGCCCAAGCACCAATACCTGTGGCACTCCACTAGTTACAGGCTTTCCCCACTACACTTTCAAGCTGCCTCTTCAATCATGTTTTCATTCAAATCCCCTAATTCTCCTACCATTGCTAATTCCTCTTTCCTCTTGCAAAACCTCCCTATTCATATATACTATATAAGACATCCACTGTTGTTGCTGTGACAAGCGATAACATCACAGGGAGAATATCAGTTACTCTGGGAACTTTAAAGTACTTGTGGGTTGGGTGCCATTTCCAATGCTACTTACTTATGAATGCTGATGTAAGCAGTGGTACTTGCACAGCCTGTTGACAGTGCTTCAAATATGATCGAGGTGTCCACTCGTGATAGTCCTGATCCCCCAACATCTGCACGAACATAAATCCCACCAAATCCAAGTTGAGCAGCTTTCCTCATTGTCTCCACCGGAAAAATTTCCTGCACAATATTAAAAGACAGAAATGATAAAAGATTTTTCAAAGAAAGGGGGGAAAAAACATACAATATGGAAAAGACTAGTGGTAAATCAGAGGAATGAAAAAGTTTTAACAGCCATCATAAGATGACCAAAATAAAGGGAGAAAAAAAAAATTACGTCAAACCAGAAAGTAACACAAAAACAGACAGTTGGGTCTTCTTAAACATATAAAAAGTAACAGAGAGACAACAGTAAACAGAGAACAAGGCAGGGGAAATAACAGGCGACAGAAAACAGCAGAGAGGTTGAACAAATACTTTCCAGTCTTCATAGTACAAGATACTATTGCCATTACAAAAATGCGAAATGGGGGAAGAAGAAGAAATAAATATAATTATCAGTAGAGAAAAGTTTAAGAAAACTATTGGGGTTAACCATCCACTGGACTTGATGGGTTGCACCTAGCTTTTAAAAAGAAGTAGCAACAGAAATGGTGGATGCACTGTCCTAATCCTCCAAGAATTGTTAGATCCTGGAAAAATTTCAGAGGATTAGAAAGCTGTCAAAGGAACACCCTTACTTACAACAGAAAGACAACATCAGGCCTGTTAGACTCTAATATTTGCCAAATTACAGATTTTAAGCTATTAAAGATGATGTAATAGTGGAGCATGTAGAAATATATAAGGTAATCAATTAATCATGAAAAGAAAGCTGCCTGACAAATATATTACAGTTTTTTTGAGGAGGTAGCAAACAGTGAATAAAGGGGAACCGGAAGATGTAGTCTACCTGGATTTCCAAAAGGCATTCAATAACGTACCATACGTAAGGTTACTCAATGAGAGCCCATGGTAATCAGGATAGTGTAGAGGATTGAGGAGATAGGATTGGCTAATTTACAGAACACAGAGTTGGGACATAGGAGTCATTTTCATGATGGCAAACTGTCAACCATGGAATGATACAGGGACCACAATTATTTACAATATATCAACTTGGATAGTGGAAGTAAACATACTATCGTTAAGTTTGTGGTTGACAAAAATAGGTGGGAAGGCAAGTGGTGATGATAACATAAGAAGTCTACAGATGGATAAAGACAGAGCTAGTGAATACCCAATGCTGAAACAAATGGAATATAATGTGGGAAAATGTGAGGTTATGCACTTTAATGGGAAGAACGGAAGAGGTGAATAGGATTTGTGAAAAGACTGCAAAAGGACTGCACAGAGGAACATGAAGATGTTAGTATATGAATCACAAAAAACTAGCATCCAAATTTAGCACTTCATAGGGAAGGAAAACAGGGCATTGGTTTTTATTTAAAAGAGAATGATATATTTTTAAAAAAAGAGTGTTTTGCTACAACTAAATGAGACACTGATCAGACCACCGCTGAAGTACTTAAACAGTTTCAGTTGCCTTATCTAAAGTAAGATATTCTGGTATAACAAGCATGGGGCTGGATGAACACAGCAGGCCAAGCAGCATCATAGGAGCAGGAAAACTTGACGGTTCGGGCCTAAACCCTTCATCAGAAATGGGGGAGGGGAAGAGGGTTCTGAAATAAATGGGGAGAGAGGGGGAGGCGGATAGAGGATGGATAGGTGGAGAGGATAGGTGGAGAGGATAGGTGGAGAGGATAGGT
>JAHRHZ010000041.1:39616052-39668653 GCA_024137785.1 Ginglymostoma cirratum
GGAGAGGATAGGTGGAGAGGATAGGTGGAGAGGATAGGTGGAGAGGAGGCAGACAAGTCGAAGAGGCGGGGATGGAGCCAGTAAAGGTGAAAGGTGATGTGGCTGTGGTACCTGGTTTGCTTCAGGACATGGTCGAGCAGTTTCAAGGCCGATGAGGTGATGAGAGAGTTGCAGTGGGAGAGAGATTCCCTGAGGTTTGTCCGGAGGGAGGAGGGTAACTTCTTCAGGGTAGGCATCCTTAGAAGTGGCTTCGCAGTGGGGTTAAAATTGTATCAGAGATAAAAGGTACTGCAGATGCTGGAGAATCCGAGATAACAAGCATGGGGCTGGATGAACACAGCAGGTCAAGCAGCATCATAGGAGCAGGAAAACTTGACGTTTCGGGCCTAAACCCTTCATCAGAAATGGGGGAGGGGAAGAGGGTTCTGAAATAAATAGGGAGAGAGGGGGAGGCGGATAGAGGACGGATAGAGGAGAGGATAGGTGGAGAGGAGGCAGACAAGTCGAAGAGGCGGGGATGGAGCCTGGTAGTGTGGGTAATCCAGAGGAGGTTCACTAAGTTGATCACAGGTTATGGAAGGATTTTGTCATGAGGAAAAGTTGAGTCATTTCGGCTTGTACTTACGGCAGTTCAGAAAAATGAGAAGGAACCTTATAGAAACATGCAAACTTCTTAGAGGCTTGACAGGGTCAATGGGGAAAGGCCGTTTCCCATCGAGAGATTCCAGGAACAGACAGCAATAGATCAAGAGTGAGCAGGCGTCCATTTCTCAATTTTGTCTCAGAATGGTGAATCTGTGGAATTCTTTGTAGCATAGGGCTGTCAAAGGTGGGCCGTTAAGTATATTCAAGGCTGAGATCGTTAGATTTCTAACCACTAAAGTAATCACAGTTTATGGATAAACCAGAAAAATGGAGTTAAGGATGATCAGAACTTAGAACAGTACTGCACAGCACAGGAACAGGATCTTTGTCCCATGTCTGTGTCAACCACGATACCATTCTAAATTAATTCTATTTGCCTGCACATGATCCATAATCCCCCTGTTCCCTGTCTGTTCATGTGTTTGTGTAAATGCTTCTTAAACATTGTTAATGCCTCTGTTTTTACCATCTTCCCTTGTATCTTGTGCCAGGCACCTACCACTCTTTTTTTCTTGCACATCTCCTTTAAATTTTTCACTGCTCACCTTAAAAAGCAGCAATGATCTCATTGAATGGCCTACTCTGTTCCTATGTCTTATGGTCTTTCACTCCAAAACAAAACCCAAAGAAAATACAGAAAATATAAATTCCCTCAAATTGACAGTCCCCAATGTGTAATGATACAGCAAGTATAAAGTACATCACAGCACACGTGCCTTCACCCTCTGTAGTACAGATCCATTTTAACTCCTATGAAGACTTGAAACCAGTAAATTACATGGATTTAGTCACAGATTAAGCGTAGTGGTTACAGGCAGCATTCTCAAAACAACATTAACCATTGAAGAATGCCACATAGTACTGATCACAGTGATAGCAAGGTCAATCATTTGACAAAAACAGCTGTGGAATTGTGAATAATAGTTGAATTGTTAATTTAATTTCTCTGAATTTAAACAGGACCAATGTAGATAAAAATCAAACTAATTTTTGGATATGATTAGGAAGTGAATAAGTGTTCTAGAAGTTTTCTCATGACAAACATTATGAAGTAATAAGTAAATGATGCTGGGACTCTCAACATCTATTTTACATATAAATTGGCTGCAAAGTGAAACAGGCTGAGGTTTTGTGGTCAGCAGCAAAGCAAGTGAGCTCACCACTGACTTTGAACAAAGCTGGCTGGTAACCTGTGTCTGGATTTCTGCTCACCCAACAACTCTTTAGTTCCACGCCAAATCAAATCTAGCCCTTGGTGTGTGGCAGTCATGACAGAAAATGGCAATTTGCAATTACTGGCATATCCTCATTACAAACCGGGAGGTTAAAAGCACTTGAAAACGTATCACTATTTCCGTACACCAAAAATATAATAACCATATTTAACACTAAAAATAAGATTTCTATAAAAAGGAAAAAAAAATTAAACTATGGAATTTTTAATCAGAATAATATGACTTTCCACTACTAGAATTAGCTTTTCAGGGAGTGTGAGGGTGTTCTATGGTAATCATGACATTAGTCTGCTATGAAATGCAATTACACTCCAGTCAACAAGCTCCAACTTTTCCAGGGTATTTAGAGTGAGACAACCAGTCCCAGTGATCAAGACCACAATGGAGATTACAGTCTGGGTGAAACCTCTACAGTGCAACTTCTGAAATAGCAGAGATACTTTATTTATTCATGAGGGTGCAGGTGTCACTGGCAACACCAGCATTTATTGATACTTACAGAAATGTCTGCATTTCATCTTATTTTGCACATGACCAGTCTCCTGAAGTTACCATCAGTATCAGTGGTATAATTAAATACTTCATTGTCACTGTGACAACAAAGCCCAGGCCACTGTAACATATACAATTACTCCTTTGAGAATTTATTCTGTTTAGTTTGAAAGATGGTTTTGCTCTATTCTAAATTTAAAAACTTACAAGGACTTAACTAATGATAGCGGTTGTGGTTAATGTGATTACAAACATTAAAATAGCAGCACCAACAAAATAAATCTTGATATAACAAATTTAATCAATAGTGATTTTTGATGAAGGGTCTAGGCCCGAAACGTCAAGCTTTCCTGCTCCTATGCTGCTGCTTGGCCTGCCGTGTTCATCCAGCCCCACACCTTGTTACCTCGGATTCTCCAGCATCTGCAGTACCTTTTATCTTTGTTAAAAAGTGGCATTTGCATCACTGTTTATCCAATAGGAAGGATAAGGAGGCTATGGGACCCTATTTGCACTTCGTCATATCTTACTTAATTAATAATTCCCACATTGTTAGCATTTAGTGCTCATTCCTGCTTATCAGAAGGTGGCAATGAACATTCTCCTCGAATTGCCAAAGTCTTTGTTTGAGAGTACTTCCTGAACTCAGGATACGTTGAGACTGAGAGGGGAACCAGGAAGTAACAGTATTTCTGTGCACCTGCTGTCCTTCATCTGAATGGTGTATGTCGTAAGATAATTGAATGCATCCTGTAGACTGTACCCATTCCAGCTATATTTTCTCCATCAGGGCACTTAACATTTAGGTGTGTGTACAGTATCTTGATCGAATGGGCAGCTATGTTCTGGGTGGCGTCAAATATCTTAATAGCTGTTGGAGCTGCACCAACTAGGCAACTGAGGAGGGCTCAATCACATGCCTGGTTTGTATTTTGCAGATGATGGTGAATTGTTTGTTGCAGAATTCTCATCCTCACCTGCTTTTAAATATTTAAATGCAACTGTTTGGATACATTGTCTCATATCAACATGGCAGGTGGAACTTGAACTCGGGCCTCAGAAGTAGGGACACCAATGCATCTCAAGTGCCTTACAGCTAACGGTTGAGGCATGCTTTCTGACTACAAAAGTCGAGGTCTCACATGTGATTTGTGCTGTTGTGATTTTTACAAATGATTTAGACTTTAATGCAGGAGGGTTGATCAGTAAGTTTGCAGAGGGTATTGACAGGCTGGGCAGATGGTGGATCAGTCGCAAATAAAACTCAATCACTATAAATGTGAAGTGAAGCACTTGGGAGGCCAAACCAGGCAACCAAATAACTGATCAACAGTAGGACTCTGGGAAGCACCGAGGATCAAAGGGACCTTAGTGTGGCAGTACACTGGTCCCTTAAGGTATCAGCATAGGTGGATAAAGTGATTAAGGTGGCCTATGATATACTGCCTTTATTACTTGGATTTTGAAAGACCTATGGCTAATATCTGAACAATGGAATTAGCAAGTAACTGAATGTATAATTATAAACAAATTAAATTACAATTGTTTTAAGTCAATAAATGTGGAGCTGGAAATACGCAGCAGGTCAGACAGCATCCAAGGAGCAGGAGAGTAAACATTTCAGGCCAAAACCCTTCATCAGGGCAACAGTTTTAAACTATTTACTCAGACTGGCAAAAGGCAGGGAGAATGGACAGGTAAATGAACAATTAATTTCAACAAATGAATTAGTGCCTTAAGATTATAAAAGATTTCAATAGAATGAAAGAAAAATGGTTCCACTTGCCATTTTTGGATAACTTGGATCATGATTCCTTGGTTGGAACAGAAACACCGTTCTGGTCCAGTTGGATGAATTAATCTATTAGCTGGTGGCAAATTCCATGTTTTCTGATAACATTCAGAGTGAAAATCAAGTTGGCTAAGTCTATTTCTGTGACAAGAAGGCCTCAAGAAAAAGATTGTGCAGTCTGCACTACTGGATGAAGACAACTGAGAGCTCTTCTGCCTTGTCTTTTTGTGATTCACCAACATTGCATTTTCAGCCTTCACTTGTTGCTCAATTGTCCTTCACCATTTACAAGTGGATATAGCAGAGGTCTGATCGGAGTCAATAGCTGTGCAATCACTGTTTTATGCAGTGTTCTAATTTAAATATAAGTGACTGTAGTCAACAAGAACATGTGCATTTAGCAGGATGTTACTTTACCTGATGATCCCACTCTGCCATGTGTGGACTCATTTCATTCAAAGCAAAACTAAAGGCAATTTTCTGGAATTCTTTTTGGTCATCTGAGAGCCCCACGGAAGCTGTAAGAAAAAAGGGCGGCTGAGGCAACATCTTGTACTCCAACTCAAAGCTGAAGTCATTCAGTCCCTTGTACCTGCGTGAACTCTTTTGGGAGCTATCCAATTAAGTCTGTTCTTGCCTCATTAACCCCCAAAATTCTTTCGTTTTCAAATATTTACTTCACCTCCGTCTACATCTTTTACTAATGAGTTTAAACCGGTATCTCCAAGTTACGAAATCTTTTGCCACAACAATTTCTCCTTATTTACTCATCATGATTTTAAACACGTCCATCAGACTGTTGCTGATGTAAGGAGAACCTGCTCCAATTTCTCCACAACTGAATGCCCTTCTCAGAGGCAAGTACTAAGATTCTTTACGTTTCGGGCCTAGACCCTTTCCTGCTCCTACGATGCTGCTTGGCCTGTTGTGTACATCCAGCTCCACACCTTGTTATCTCGCCCTTCTCAGAGGCGCCAGGTCCTCTGATACCCCCGGGGCATCTACCCGGCTCCAGCAAACGAGGATCTGCATACTGCGGCCCCTGACTAACCGCCATCGCGCAGGCTGTCCCCAAGCGCAGCCAACCCTGCCGCCTCCATCACAGTCTCCACTCACGATCGATACAGCTGTAAAAGGTCCTGTTGGGGACCGGGCTCAGCAGGGAGACCCAGGCCCTGACAAAACCCGAGACATTAGAGAAGCGTTTCCAAACGGAACGCGCAACTATGAACGCCATCGTCCTGAAGGACCTTTCCGTCGAAACGGGGGCGCAGCCGAGGTTGAGGGAGGTGTTGGACGTAGCCGGGTTGGGGACAGAGAGCGCGGTGACGTTAGGGGCGTGGCCAAGGTCGGGGCGGAACAGGCGTCGGGGGCGTGGTCAGTGGTAGGGTGGAGCTGGAGTCAGGCCGTGAGAACGGACACAGGTGAGGGGCGGGGCTATTGTGAGGGCAGGGCCAACGTTGAGGAGCAGGTTAGGAATGGGCTATCAGACGAGGGTGGTACCATGGATTCATGGAGCCAACGAAATTTTAGCAGAAAACAAAAACAGAAGTTGTTGGAAAAACTCAGCAGGTTTGACAGCAACTATGGAGATAAAGCAGAATTAATGTTTCGAATCTAGTGACTCTTCTCCAGAACAAGAAGCAACTAGGAAAAGGTAGTATTTAAGACCATAAGACCATAAGACATAGGAGTGGAAGTAAGGCCATTCGGCCCATCGGGTCCACTCCGCCATTTAATCATGGCTGATAGGCATTTCAACTCCACTTACCCGCACTCTCCCTGTAGCCCTTGTTTGGGTGGAAGGGTGGGTTGGAAAAGAGTGTGTGGATAGATGGAGAGGGAACGCAGAGATAGAGAGCAAAAAGGGCAGGCAAACAATGGATTGTTGACAGGAACTAGGCGACAATAAAAGCTAGGTAGGTTAACACTGGGGACTATTGTTGAAAATTGGTTTATTGTAGTAGATTATTTTACGACATAATCTCAGAGGCCTCAAGGTACAGGTCAACAACTATTTATTAAGCTAAATTTAGGGAAGTCCATCAGAGAAAAGATTCTCAGTTAGCACTCTCACTGAACAAGGATTAATCAAATTGTACATTGTAAATCACGTGGACAGCAGTTACTCAAATCCTGAAATTGTCTGTTTTAGACAAACTTTTTTACACATTCCAAAAGTGGCAAGGTACATGTAAAATCAGTTTTCACCAAGCCCTATCTAAAAGAACACATGGATAAACTTCAACAACTGCACATCCCTGTCTAGCTTAAGAGTAAAGAGGGAAAGTGGCTCAACCATGGCTAACAAGGGGAATCAAGGGTTGTGTTAAAGCCAAAGAGGAGGCATTAAAATTGGCCAGAAAAAGCAGCAAACCTGAGAACTGGGAGAAATTTAAAATACAGCACAGGAGGACAAAGGGTTTAATTTAGAAGTGGAAAACAGAATATGACAGTAAGTTTGCAGAAAGATATGAGAAGAAAAAAAAATTAGTGAAGACAAATGAAGGTCCCTTACAGTTAGAATCAGGTGAATTCAAAATGGACAACAAAGAGATGGTAGACCAGCTGAACCAATACTTTGGATTTGTCTTCACTAAGGAGGACATAAATAACCTTCAGGAAATGCTAGGGTACAGTGGGTCAAGCATGAAGGAGGAACTGAAGGAAATCCTTATTAGTCAGGAAATGGTATTGGGGAAATTGCTGGGATTAAAACATGAGAAGTCCCCAAGGCCTGATGCTCTGCATCTCAGAATACTTAAGTAAGTGGCCCTAGAAATAGCGGATGAATTGGTGGTCATTTCCCAGCATTCTATAGATTTGGGAAGAGTTCCAATGGACTGGAGGATAGCTAATGTAATCCCATTCTTTAAATAATGAGGAAGAGAAAAAAATGGGGAATTATAGATCAGTTAGGCTGACATCAGTGATGGGGAAGATGCTGGAATCAATTACTGAAGATGAAATAACTGAGCATTTGGAAACTGGTTCCAGTTTGGAAATTGTTCCAAGTCATCATGGATTCACCGAAGGAAAATAATGCTTGACAAATCTTCTGGAACTTTTTGAACATGTGACCAGTAGAGTGGACAAGGGTGAATCAGTGAATGTTGTGGATCTGGACTTTCAAAAGGCTTTTGCCAAAGTTCCACAAAATTGAAGCTCATGGTATTGGAGATAATGCATTGATGTGCGCTGAGAACTGGTTAGCAGACAGGAAACAGAGATTTTGAATAAACGAGTCCTTTTCAGAGTGGCAAGTAGTGATGAGTAGTGTGCCACAGGGTTTAGTGCTGGGACCCCAGCTGTTCACAATATGTGTTAACAATTTAGACAAAGGAATCGAATGCGATATCTCCAAATCTGCAGATGACACTACGTTGGGTGGCAGTGTGTGCTGTGAGGAGGATGCTAAGAGGCTGGAGGGTGACTTAGGCTGGCTGAGTGGGCAAATACTTGGCAATTACAATATAATGTGGATAAATGGTGGCAAAACAAGAAGGTAGATTATTATCTGAATGGTGGCAGTTTAGGAAGAGGTGAGGTGCAACGAGACGTAGGTGTCATGGTGGAACAGTCACTGAAGATTGGCATGCAGGTGCAGCAGGCCGTGAGGAAAGCTAATGCCATGCTAACGTTCATAGCAAGAGGATTTGATTATAGTAGTAAGGATGTCTTGCTGCAGTTATACAGGACCTTGGTGAGGCTACAATTTGAGTATTGTGTGCAGTTTTGGTCTCCTAGTCTGAGGAAGGACATTCGTGCTATTGAGGAAAGCCAGTGAAGGTTCAGCAGACTGATTCCCGAGATGGCAGGACTGATATATGAAGAAAGACTGGATCGACTGGGCTTGGACTGACTGGAATTTAGAAGAATGAGGGGGGGGATCTCATAGAAACATATAAAATCCTGATGGGACTGGACAGGCTAGATTTGAGAAGAATGTTCCGGATATTGTGGAAGTCCAGAACAAGAGGTCACAGCCTAAGATTAAGGGATAAGCCATTCAGGACTGAGGTGAGGAAGAATTTAATCACTTAGAGGGTTGTGAACCTGGGGAATTCTCTACTATAGAAAGCTGTTGGAACCAGTTTGATAGATATACTCAGGAGGGAGCTGTATGTAGCATTTGCAGCTAAAGGGATCAAGGGGTATGGAAAGAAAATGGCAGTGGGATACTGAGATAGCATAATCAACCATGATCATATTGAATGGCCTACTCCTGCTCAATGGTTAACACTGTTGCCTCACATCGCCATGGACTTAGGTTCGATTCTACCCTCAGATGACTTCTATGCGGAGTTTGCACACTCTCCCCATGTCTGCATGGGTTTCCTCCGGGTGCTCCAGTTCCCTCTCACAGTCCAAAGGTGCACAGGTTAGGTAAATTGACTATGCTAAATTGCCCATAATGTCCAGGGATATGCTGACTAGGTGGATTAGCTATGGGAAATGCAGAGTTATAGGGATGGGTGGTCTGGGTGAGACTGTAGTGATTGGAACTAAGTGGCCAGGTGGATCTTGTGTTCCCTGATTGGGGCTATTCACCTATGCCAATCAGAGAGCCCTGGCCTACAGATATAAACAGGAGCCGAGGGGTGCTGTTTGATACTGATGCTGTAGTCATATGGGTGATTTTCCTGATGGTGGTATGTTAATAAAGCTATTTGCATGCTTGGTGTTTTTTTTAAACAGTGTGTCATACTTGCACATGCACAACAAGGGTGCTGGGGAAGATAAGAGGGGAAAAACCAGGAAAAAAATAACCAGGAAAATAGGATCTCCTCAGTTGAGGACTGACTCTGAGCTGGCTGGCCACAGCCAGTGTTTTCCTGTTGGAGGGAAAAAGAAGGTTGGCGGTACGGTGGCTCAGTGGTTAGCACTGCAGCCTCAGTGCGAGGGACCCGGGTTTGATTCCAGCCTCAGGTGACTGTCTGTGTGGAGTTTGCACATTCTCCCCGTGTCTGCATGGGTTTCCTCCGGGTGCACCGGTTTCCTCCCACAGTCCAAAGATGTGCAGGTTAGATGGATTGGCCATGCTAAATTGCTCATAGTGTTCAGGGGTGTGTGGGTTATAGGGGGATGGGTCTAGGTGGGATACTCCAAGGGTCAGTGTGGACTTGTTGGGCCGAAGGGCCTGTTTCCACACTGTAGGGATTCTAAAGGTTCACTTTTGGCTGTGTAGGTCTCCTCTTTGCTGCCAGTGAGGGAAAAAACATATAAACAGGAGTCTCAGGGATTCTCCTCACTGTAGGGACTGGCTTTGGGATGACTGTTCAGAGTGCGTATATGGTGCACATGTAAATTAAGGGTGACTTGGTGATGGGATACGGGTCTCTGTGCAGTTCTTTCAGTAGCAATGAGAAAGCATAAACAGGAGATTCAGAAAGTCTCCTCATTGTAAAGGACTGGTTCTGAGCTGGCTGGTTAGATCCCATGTACTGTACATGTGTAAATAAAGAGTGATTTGGGATGGAATACCTGCCTCTGTGCAGATATTGCAGTGGGTATGGGTGGTCATAGAGCCAAACAGTGCAGTAACAGACCTTTCGGTCCAACTTGTCTGTGCTGACCAGACATCCCAATCTGACCTAGTCCCATTTACAAGCATATCCCTCTCACCCCTTCTTATTCACATACCTTTAATGTTGTAACTGTACCTGCCTCCACCACTTCCTCTGGCAGCTTATTTCCATACATGCACCACCCTCTGTGTGAAAAAGATTACACTTAAGGTCTTTTTTAAATCTTTCCCCTCTCATCTTAAACCGATGTCTACTAGTTTTGGACAAACCCATCCCAGGAAAAAGAACTTTGCTATTCGGAGTCCATAGGTGTGAGGCTGGAAAAGCACAGCAGGTCAGACAGCATCAGAGGAGCAGGAAAGTCAATGTTTCGGCTGAAACCCTTCATCAGGACTGGCGAAGGGTTTCGACCCGAAACATTGACTTTCCTGCTCCTCTGATGCTGTCTGACCTGTTGTGCTTTTCCAGCCTTGCAACTGTAGACTCTGGCTTCCAACATCTACAGTCCTTATTGTCTCCAAGTCATCTTGGCTATTCACCCAATCCGTGCCCCTCCTGATTTTATAAACCTCAATAAGATCACCCCTCAGCCTGTGATGCTCCAGGGAAAAAGTCCACAGCCTATTCAGCCTCTCCCTATAGCTCAATTCCTCCAGTCCCGACCGCATCCTTGTAAATCTTGTCTGAACCTTCTCAAGTTTCATTAAGAGAAAATCTGTAAACAGGAGTCTCAAATTCTCCTCAATCACGGGACTGGCTCTGAGCAAGCTATTCAGAGTCTAGATACTTTGGTGTGTATGGAGAGAAGGCTGACTTGCTGTTGGGTTGCCTGCTTCATTGGTGTTGTTGTCCTTGCTTTGGACCTGCCTTTCAACAGTTGTCTTGCTGTTCCCAGGTCTTGCCCAGGGTCCCCCGCTCTACAGACTGCTGCTGCTGCTGCCGCCTGAGGCTCCAGGCCCAATTCCTGCCCCACATTGTCTGAATCTCAGGGGCTCTGAGCCAGACTCCCACAATGCTGTTGTCGAATGCGGGGATCCCAAACCCATGAATGGGCACCGGCCCTGTCCATCGCGACCTAAGCCCTGAAGTTCAATGTGGGGCCGGCAGTCTTTCCTGACCTCACCAAACTCCCAGCCGGCCCTCCAGACAATTTATTTGTTGAGCAGCTAGTGGGAGGACCCATAGCTCCTAAGAACACCAGGGGAGTGGCAGGGAAAAGGAGGCTGCCATTATGACTTGGAAGAGGTACCACTCCCTGCAGTGGATGGACTTGCCTGTCACCAGGGTGCAGTCCTGTTCCTCCCCCAGGGCTGCCTCCTGTCCTCCTGTGCCATAGCCTAGCAGGTCAGGAGTCTTATGGACCCACCCACTGCAGTAATGCCAATGATCCCTCGGGATGAGCCAGGGCCCTGTGTAGGATCCGGCGCACTCACTGGAAACCTTGCTGGATGATTGGGTGATGGAGAGGAGGAAGATATTTCCCTCACTGCCCCAGCCCATACTGTTTTACTGGGTGCCTTGGTTCTGTGGGAGTACCTTCCCCAAGGGGCCTGGTGACCTGGTGACGGGGAGAGGAGCGGGGCCTCAAGTCTCCACCAAAAGATGACCCAGAACCAAAACACTACTCCCCCTGCCCCACGATGGAGTCCAACGACTCCACGGACTCTTAGACCAACTGCTAATTTTGCGGTGCTGTGGAGTCCATGGAACATGTACTTATTGTTTATGGCCATTTGCACTCCTGCACTTATCTGAAAAACCTCCAGTTATGTTTCTCTTTGCATTTCAGCGCCACATTCCCAACCTTTGTGCACAGTGCAGAGGTGCGTGGGGAGAATGGAAGATCTCCTTGTGGGTCTGCTCCTGGTCCTGGCCAGGCTGGGTATAAACAGGTCCAGGCAGTGGGCCATGGAGGGCGTATGAACTGATCAAGTGCAGGTAAAAGGCCAGAGGGAGTGGTCCAGGCGGAGGGAGGTTGTTGGAACTGGGCAAAGGGGTCCGTGGGACAGTGAGAGGACTCTTGTCCAAAAAAATGGGCACGGAGGCAAAGACGGCAGAAGGAGAGTTCGATGTCATGTTGTGCCCAAAATTTGTTAAGGTAAGGATGCAGCAGAATAAAGCTGAGAGTGTGCATGTGACACCAAATGGCACTGAGTATGGATCTCAGGAAGCAGTGAGAGCAGCTGTCTGTGAAACATTAAACATCACAGAGGTATTTGTGATCCTGAGAGAATTCAAAGCACAAGGGATGAAGCTTCAATTGGAATCCACGTGGGGTGAGTCTGAGCTGGAGGCTGTCTCTGAGGAATGTGATATAGCTGTGGAAATGAGTTTTAGCAAATACCTGGTAAAACACCAGGAGTGGCAGTGAAGTTAATGTCGGCGGATGAGAAGCAAGATTGGAATGGGTATCCCATCGGAGACAGGAGCAGAACTTCTTCAAGGTGGGCATGTCTGGAGGAGATGTGGCAGTTGTTAAATACTAGATAAAAAAAATGAAAGAACTGCAATGCTATAAATGAGAAACAAAAACAGAAATTGCTGGAAAATCTCAGCTGGTTTGGCAGCATCCATGAAGAAAAATAAGAGTTAACGTGACAGGTCTAGTGACCCTTCTCATAACTGATAGTAGCTAGGAAAATGTTAGTTTATATGCAGAAGATAGGGTTGGGGGGAAGGGGGTAAGGAGTAAACAACAGGTGGAGAGTGAAGAGAAGTTGAACAGACAAAGGAGTTGATAATGACCTGGCACCTGCAGTTCCTACTATCTCTGAAACTATCTCACAATCCACAGGTTATACTCCCCATACCTTAATGACACTATGACCTTAATGACCCATGAGAGGTATTCAACACCTGTTTGGACTTGACCTCACAGAAACTGCCCTCATCCATGAAAAAGCAGTGCAGCATTTCACCGAAAATATCAAGGCCATGCAGTTAGCAGCAGCTGTCAGGTTAGGAAACAAAAGGAAATTAAGTAAAGTTTACTTTGACAGTAAAGTTAACCTTATCGGATATTCTTTAGGACAAGAGGTGATGCTTCAGATATGCAACCCTAGTTCCTCTGTTTCCCCTAAATACTCAGGTCTCTACACTGTGGTCGATAAGGGGAGTCCCTCGGTATACAAGGTTCTACTAGCCGCAGGAAAGACCAGCTGGTACTACATAAACCAATTAAAAGCCTATGGCACTCAACACGGCCACTCTCACCACCTTAAAATATGCATAGCGGATGACACTGCCCTAGAGCAAGTGACAAGACCAAGGACACCCTCCCCCCCCGACACATCCTCTCAGCTGGACTGCACCCCTGACAAAATTTGTGCTTTCCCATCACTAGCACCGACTGTAGCTTCAACGACTAATGGACCCCCGGACGATTTGATTTCTCTAACTGATTGGAACAACTTGACAGACAGCTCAGACATGACAGAACTTCCCAATAACTCCCTGACAGACAAAGAAATTGAAAGACCTCAAGCCCTTACAACTCAGAACCCAGACAGTGCATCCACAACGTGGATACGAGACAACGCTAAGAGACTAGTGTGGACAAAGGAAAGACAAACCGAACTGTACCGTCAGAGTTAACCCTTCACCGTTAACAGCATCACCACTAGGGAGAATGACAGCACGTGAACATGGGATCCTGGAGGATACAATATTATTGGGCCTACAGAGACAGAGGATTCAGAAGAAACTGATGAGTCTCTGTTGGGTGCCTATTCAATGAACGTGTTGAGTTAACCCAGATGATGAAACGGTTCTTGGCGGCCACCCCAGGCAAGGTACTGCTGTTTCTGATGTTTGGTACTTGTACGCAATCCACATTTCTCTATTGGTCCTGTGGGACCTACTCACATTCTTTTAAGTTCTAATGGGATTTACCACAATTGTTTGTTTACACCCGAATCAAATATGGGTTTTCATTGAATAAAAAGCGGGGAGGGTTAGTGTGTGCGCATTACACGTGTAATAAACTATTCAGATATTAAACAAGGATAATAACAGAAACGACCTTCATCTTCCCCCAAGACAACCATGACCACACTAAACATAATCAGGACCTACTTCGTCAGGATCATCATCATCACTGGAAGCAACACACAAGAAATAACGGGATATATGTGCCCAGAATACTTATGGTTTGGCCCACCGGACAGAGGCGGAAGTGAGGATGGTGTGTTACGGGTACACCCCAATAAAAGTATAGTGTTCAGGTGCAACAACCACTGAGTAGTATATAGAAAAACGAACTGGAGCTCAGATGACTGTCATGTGAGTGTAGAAATCACTTAGGTGATAGGTGGGGATTCTCAATAAATGTGTGCCCCGAGATAGGGTGCTTAATAAGCTGCCCAGAAAAGGGATTGGAACTTGGGCAGCAAAGCTCCAGGAAACTCATAGAGGGGAGGATCGTTCTGTACGAGATTAGGAATGGCCTAAAACCAGCCACAAAGGCACCCCAACTTGTGTGTCCTGAAGCCACCCCTGGTCCACAAAATGGGTTAGTTTTAAAACCTATGGGTAAAATTCTGTATTGACGATGTTCACTACAAATTGGTACCAGTGGTGGTGAATTTCACAAATACTCAACTGACAGAGTGGCGCTCCCCCCAACCTAAAAGACTGTATCTCCACTTGACTCATAGATTGTTGGGATGAGAGACAGGGACAGATGAAGGGCAGACCAAACTTGGAAAGGAGAAGTGACATAAAAGAGAAATTCTGAATGACTTAGCAACAGCAAATGCGAAGTGTTATCAATCATTAACAGAGATAAAAGGTACTGCAGATGCTGGAGAATCCGAGATAACAAGCATGGGGCTGGATGAACACAGCAGGTCAAGCAGCATCATAGGAGCAGGAAAACTTGATGTTTCTCGTTTCTGATGAAGGGTTTAGGCCCGAAACGTCAAGTTTTCCTGCTCCTATGATGCTGCTTGACCTGCTGTGTTCATCAATCATTAACACCCTCGACTTGGCCGACCTGGACAATAAACTCAGGGCCCTGACACAACAAGTAAAACACATCTCTGTATTAGGCCACACATACCTGTCAGGATATGTCTTATTCAGCTGATAAATATACACAAAAGGGAAAGAGTGGCATTTAACACAAGTGAGGAACTCTGGCAAACTCTGGAGGAATACCAGGAGAAATACGACACTGGTCGCATACCCCAGCCAGAGGAGTTACACCAAATCCGAACCCATTGGATGCAGCCCATAGAATATTCACCAAGGAAATACAGCAGGCCAATGATGTCAAAGAACGAATAAAAGAAATTAAAGTTACAACTTAGTGGGAGGGTTTCTGGGACTGGGGCTCCATACAAATTCATCCCTGGATTTGTCTCATGACACATTTGTCTGTGCTGTTAATCCTGGTTACTCTGGTATACATCATCATCCACATTGTCAAATTTGCCCAGTGGAAAAGAGAACTATCACAAAGATTGAACGTAGAAACCTCACTCAATTCATGAGCCTATTGAAAAGACAGCCTATTGCAACATGATTTTTATGTGTTCTTTTGTGTTCTTACATTGAAATTACCTAAGTCTACAAACTAACTGTTACTGTGCAGTTGATTACATCAAGTCTGTAAATTAATTACATCAAATTTATAATTCAATTAGCCAAGCATTTTAATTGCATCAAATCACCATACATTACATATCTACTAATCGTCTTGAAACATCTTATTCTACAATTCTATGAGATATTCTATTATAGGTTTCTTTACCTGTGTATTATAGGTTCTTCCCACCAAACTATCACAAGCGCTCTATATTTACTGCTACCATATCTTTATTCATTCATAACCACTCACCAATGCCCTATGTTTACTATTACCATATTCCAATCATTCATAAAACTGTGTCTTGCAGTACATTTCAAAATAGCGCTTATGTTTACTATTTCCACATTCCATTCATTCATTCATAAAACCGCTTCATGAAACAATGAGTGAGTGAACCGGCAAAAGTGGTGAAATCCCAAAACCTAGCTGCGGCACTCAGTTTACTACTCTCTCTACATTTGTTAAGCATGTATATAATTCCCAACTTAGAGAAAGAAAAATATTAGGCCCATATGATTTAACTAACATTCTCTAATGTAAAGATAAGAGGACTAACATTTCTTAATCCTATGGATTAAGAGTATGAACCTTGTTTAATCACTTCTGATGTATATGTATATGACCTTTATTTTGTAATGTTTGTTTGATCGTCGCTAAGAATTCCCAATATCTTATTTATTCCTAGTTTTCCACACTTGCTTGGTTAGCTGTTAAGTTTGAATTTTGGTGTTCTATTTATGTAAAGTCTGATGATCTCTGTTAGGTGTCATTTCCTCACGTGCTATCTGTAAAGAGTTTAGTTGTTTGACCGTATGTGGTGCTTGCTTTGGCTTGTGTGATCATATAGTCACCACGCAGAAATTGGTCTATGATCACGTGATCCATTATGCTTCACATTCAGGATCAAGAGGAAGGACTATAGCCGGACAGGCCACTCAAAATGCTAGAATTCGATAATACACCAAGCATGTCGGGAAATCATTGGCCACAGTATCTGTGCAAAGATACTGAAATAAACAAGCTGCAGACCCAGACAGGTAGGCTGCAGCTACACACAGCACAATACATAAGTGACCAAACCTATTTTCAAGCTGTTTCCGGAACAAAGGGACACATCCTATGATCTTATTTGGAAAGGCTACTTGTCTTAAGTGCCCCTGACACTTTCAGAAATGGAGGACCAAAGACACCCCACCATCAGCTTGGCAATGCCTGATTGGATCTGCTCAATCAGGGTAATCCATCCTGATCAATCAATCAAATAGCCTCCCAAAGGGGTACAGAAGCTTCCAAGGATAAGAATTCTTGCAACAGCACCTTTGAGAGAGGTAACTCAAGACCAAACACTGTAAGAAGAGGCACCCCTGGGACCACCGAGAGAGAAAGACCAGATGACCATCACCACATGGATCAAGGCCGAGGTCCACTGTGGTGATGTTTGATCATTCCAAGTCGTTTTAAAATACAAGATACTGACTTAGATTTACAGTGTTAATTGTCAGATTTATAGTGTTAATTGTTAGTTTTTAGCATAATTGTTAATATAGCATCAATGGTGTTAAAATCAATAAAGATCATTTCCTATTACAATTAAGAGTCTATTCACAGTTCTTTGTGGGATATATGAGTTAAATACAATGTGTGGCAAGTGCAACAAGGGCTGAGTGTCCCAAGCAGAAACTGAGGTGTCATTTTTCCAGCTTGCTCTGAGCTTCGCTGGAACACTGCAGCAAGCATGTGGCAGAGATGTTGGCCAGGGAACAGGGCGGTAAGCTAAAGTGGCAGGCAACTGGACGTTCGGGGTCTTTTTTGCAGGCAGAACGTAGATATTTTATGTATTGATCACACAGTCTATGGTTCGTTTCCCCAGTGTAGTGGAGAGCACATTGTGAGCAGCGAATGCAGTAGAATAGATTGTGGGAAGTACAGGTGAAGTGTTGCTTCACGTGGAAGGTATGTTTGGGCCCTTGGATACTGGGGAGGGAGGAGGTAAATGGGCAGGTGATACTTCTTTGGTGGTTGCAGGGGAAGGTGTTGTGGGGCTGTGGGTGGTGTTTTGGGAGTGAAGGAAGATTGGACCAGGGTGTCGCCAAGGCACTGGTCCCTGCAGAAGGTCGACTAGGGATGGAAGGGGCACGTGTGTCTGGTGCATCTCACTGGAGGTAGTGGAAATGGTGTCTGCTGACCTTTTGGAAGTGGATGTTGGTCGGATGGTCGGTAAGGACAAGGGTCGTCCTCAAGCTCAACAACTTCTCTTTTAACTCCTCTCATTCCTTCAGGTCATAGGAGTGGCCATGGGTATGCACATGAGTCCCAGTTATGCCTGTCTCTTCATGGAATATGTGGAACCTCGTTCCAGTCCTATTCTGGCCCCCACCTACAACACTTTCTCCAATACATTGATGATATCATTGGTGCTGCTTCCCTCCCTTGTCTGAAATTGGAAAAGTTCATCAAGTTCGCTTCCAAATTCCACCTTGCCGTCACTTCCACAAGGTCAATGTCTGACTCCTTCCTCCCCTTCGTTGACATCTCTGTTTTCATTTCTGGTGATAGACTGGCCACTAAAACCCACTGACTCCCACAGCTACCTGGACTGTACATCCTCATACCCTGCTTCCTGTAAAAACTCCATTCCATTCTCCCAGTACCTCCATCTCCATTGCATATGTTCAGATGAGGCCTACTTCGACAAGGGAGTGTCTGAAATGTCCACCTTCTTCCTCAACCGAGAATTTCCAAGCCCTGTTGTTAACAGGGTCCTCAACCGGGTGCAACCTATCTCCTGCACCCCCTGTTATCCCTTCCACAACAGCGATAGGGTTTCCCTTGTTTTTATCAGTTTTTTGGGTAAGTATTTTCCTCCAAGTATTCAAAAACAACGGATACCCGAAAAACTGGGTCAGAAAATGCCTATTACACGAACAACACTACTGAGATACAACATACTCTGGCACACTCATCACGCTACCTTACATCAAGAACACATCTGAATTAACCACAAGACTCGTACAACCACTAGGCATCAGAGTAGCACACAAACCCACATCAACCCTACGCCAATTCCTAACCCGAACCAAAGACCCACTGCCTACTGTGGACAGGACCAATGTCATACACAAGATTCCCTGCAAGGACTGCGACGAACATTGCATTGGACAGACAGGAAGGAAATTAGTCACGAGTACACGAACATCAACTGGCAACAAAAAGACACAACCAATACTCACTCATCTCCAACCACATGGATTAGGAAAACCACCAGTTCGATTGGGACAACACCAGAATCTTGGGGCAGGC
Organism: Ginglymostoma cirratum; assembly: GCA_024137785.1. Taxonomy (NCBI): domain Eukaryota; kingdom Metazoa; phylum Chordata; class Chondrichthyes; order Orectolobiformes; family Ginglymostomatidae; genus Ginglymostoma; species Ginglymostoma cirratum. Next base: position 39,634,635 of record JAHRHZ010000041.1, read on the forward strand.
GAAGCAGAGACAGGCAGGGGAATTCCTAGAAGCTTGGTTCTCCATGAAGAAAGCCATGAGTAAACACATAGAGCCAGGCCCCATATGCACTCCATTGTGAAGGAAAACTAGAAGTGAGGTAACCCAGCTCAACAGACACCAGAGTTTAAATAACAGGCAGGAAAACATGACAGCGCTTCATCGGAGGTTGCACTGCTGATATTACCCAGCAGAGTAATGAAACATCTGCAGAACAACAAACCAGCTTGGTGAGCCAACCAACCACAACATCCACAACCGGAGCTACAAATCTACTCTAAAACCTTAGAGACTTTGAATCAGTCCTGTGAACATTCCTTTACGGGCCAAAGATGGCATCTGCAGCTTGTTTTTTTCTGTACTGGCCAGCAGGTTTGTCTATTCTATCTGCTGTTTTCTGTACTGGCTGTTTGTTACATTGTGTAAGAGAGAGAGAGTTTCATTCCAAGTCACTGGACTTTGCCTTGGCTTGAAGTCACGAACGGTACCAGGAATGAACCTAAGCCTCCACACCAGCATCCATCAAGGGGTCCCCGATGGGCAGAAGGGCATGAGACTTGTTGCTTTTTCTCTTTTCTTTTCCATTTATTATTATCACCACAATCATTTTTATTACTAAATTGACATTCATATTTAAGCAAAATGCTGTTGTTGAGCCTTCTCTTAGTTATATTTACCCGAATCTGAAAAGAACCGCTTGGATACACTCTGTGATCTAAGGCACTGCCATGATAACATTTCTGTGCTTTACCTGCTGCAATGTTCCAACGAAGCACAATGCAATCTCAAGGAACATCACCTAACGTTCCGCTTTCTTCAGTCTCAGTACTGAATTCAATTACTTTAGAAACTGACCACATTATGTCTGTTCTCCATTTTCTTACATACTCCTCCTAAGCTGTGTACGTTTGTGTCTTGTTTACTTTGCACTTAATCGGAATTAACAATTCGCTCCCTTTCACACCTTAACATATTCATTTTGGAACTCTTTTTATCTTTCTCCATGATTAACAATCCTTTTGTCTTTAGCACTGGGCCTCTGTACTAGCTACCTTCTGCTTCTGTCAAAAGTATAAAAAAACTTATTTTTCAATGCATTTGGGTTATGAAGAAGACATACGAGACTCAAAATTATAACTGTATTTCTTTTCACAGATGCTGCCAGACCTGTTGAGTTTCCGATTTGATTTGATTTATTATTGTCACATGTACCTAGGTACAGTGAAAAGTTTTGTTTTGCATGCAGTACAGGCAGATCATAACATTTAAATATCATAGGGTGATTGAACACAGCAAGGAATACAAAGTTCTGATGCAAAGAAGGTCACAAAAAGCAAGATCAATATTAGATTTGAAATTTGAGCAGGCTATTCAGAAGTCTCATATCAGCAAGGAAGAAGCTGTTCTTGAACCTTTTGGTCTGTGTGTTTAAGTTTACTTGTCTTCTGCCTGATGGAAAACATTGGAAGAGAATATAACTGGGGTGGGAGTGGTCTTTGATAATGATGTCTGCCTTTCCGAGGCAACGACAAGTATAGATGGAGTCAATGGATGGAAGGTTGGCTTACGTGATGAACTGGGCTGTGTTCACAACTCTCCATCATTTTTTACAGTCCTGGGCAGAGCCGTTGCTGTACCAAGCCATGATGCATCCAGGTATAAGAGATAATAGGTACTGCAGATGCTGGAGAATCCGAGATAACAAGATGTAGAGCTGGATGAACACAGCAGGCCAAGCAGCATCATAGGAGCAGGAAAGCTTGACGTTTCGGGCCTAGACCCTTCATCAGAAATGGGGGAGGGGAAGAGGGTTCTGAAATAAATAAGGAGAGAGGGGGAGGCGGATAGAAGATGGATAGAGGAGTGGATAGGTGGAGAGGAGGCAGACAAGTCGAAGAGGCGGGGATGGAGCCAGTAAAGGGGAGTGTAGGTGGGGGGGGAGGTAAGGAGGAGATAAGTCAGTCCAGGGAGGACGGACAGGTCAAGGGGGCAGGATGAGGTTAGTAGATAGGAGATGGGGGTGGGGCTTGAGGTGGGAGGAGGGGATAGGTGAGAGGAAGGAGAGGTTAGGGAGGCAGGGACGAGCTGGGCTGGTTTTGGGATGCGGTGGGGGGAGGGGAGATTTTGAAGCTTGTGAAATCCACATTGATACCATCGGGCTGCAGGGTTCCCAGGCTGAATATGATTTGCTGTTCCTGCAGCCTTCGGGTGGCATCATTGTGGCATTGCAGGAGGCCCAGGGTGGACATGTCGTCTTAGGAATGGGAGGGGGAGTTGAAATGGTTCGCGACTGGGAGGTGCAGTTGTTTGTTGCGAACTGAGCGTAGGTGTTCTGTAAAGCGGTCCCCAAGCCTCTGCTTGGTTTCCCCGATGTAGAGGAAGCCACAACGGGTACAGCGGATGCTGTATACCACATTGGCAGAATGCTTTCTATTTGGCATCTGTAAAAAAAGGTGAGAATCCTTATGGACATGCCGAATTTCCTTGGCCTCCTCAGGAAGAAGAGGCGTTGTTGTGCCTTTGTGACCATTGCATTCTCAAGCAGTCTCTGCCAGAAAAGGGGAATGTAAGGCTTTTTACCTAAATTTAGAGTTCCAGTTATCATATCTTAATCTTCAAAGTAGGACACGTTATTGAGGCAGAAACAGAAGTTGTTGGAAAAACACAGCAGGTCTGGCAGTATCTGTGGTAAGAAAACAGAGTTAATGTTTTGAGACCAGTGACTCTTCATTAGAATTGTTAGTAGCTAGGAAAATATTGCGCTGAAGACAAAGTTATGGGTGTTGTGGTGGGGTGGGGGGTGGTAAGGGTGGGGTGGAAGTGGAGAGGTGAACAGACAGGTGGAAATGGAGCTCAGAGAGATATAAAATGGGTAAAAAAGGAGATGGTGGATAGCAGGCCAGTGCAGAAGAAAAACTGAATAAGTGATAATAAAGGCTAAGGATAGGAGAGAATGAGTGCCCTGTGCTGAAAGCAACCCATATAATGTGGTAATAGGCCTAGTAATAGGTGAGAATGGTTCATGTCAGAACAGGACTTCGGTGTAACGTGGGTAGAAAGACATGGAAGAATGAGTCAGGCTCTAAAATTATTGGACTCAATGTTGAATCCAAGAGGATGCAGGGTCCCCAAGTGAAAATTGAGATGTTGTTCTTCAAGCCTGCACTAAGGCGTGCTGGAACACTGCAGCAAGTCTGTGAGAAAAATGTTGGTGTGGGAACAGAGTGGTGTGTTGAAGTAGCAGGCAACTTGGAAGCTCTGGATCATTTTTGCAGATAGAACTTAATTATCCTGCAAAGTGGTCACGCAATCTGTCTTTCTCCTCCACATTGCAGAGGTAACCACACTGTGAACAGGTAATACTGTAAACTAAATTGATTGAGGTACAGGTAAAATGCTGTGTTCCTCTAGAAGATATGTCTGGGGCCTTGGATGATGAGGAGGGAGAAGGTATTACAACTACTTGAATTGCATGGGAAGATAACCTAGGGTTGTGATGGGCTGTTAAGAGTGGAGGAGGAGTGGTCCAGGGTATCCTGATGAGAACAATCCCTGTATAATGCTGACAAGGGAGGGGAGATGAATATGCGTCTGATAATGGCATCGTGTTGGAGGTAACAGAAATGTCGGCTTACAATGCTTTGGATTTGGAAGCTGGTGGAGTGTTAAGTGAAGTCCCAGTGACCTTATCATTATTTGAGAGGGAAGGGAATGGGTGAGGGCAGAAATTCAGTGAATAGGTTGACCAGTTAAGGGCCCCGTTGACCACAGTAGTAGGGAATCTTCAGGAAAAGGTAGACATTTCTGAGGCCCACTTGTGGAAGATGGCACCATTGGAATAGATGAATCCGAAATGGAGAAACCGGGAGAATGGAATGGATTCTTCACAGGATGCAGGGTGTGAGGATGTATAGTCAAGGTCACCAGCCTATCCCTAGAAATGGAAACAGAGAGGTCAAGGAAAGGAAGGGAGGACTTGGAAATGGACCAGGTGAAGGTGAGGGGAGGGTGAAAATTGGAAACAAAAAGATAGGGAGGCAGCACCAATGATGTCAACAATGTGCTGAAGGAAGTGTTATAGGGACGGACCTAAGTAGGACTGGAATAAGGAATCTTCCACGTACCCCACAATGAGACAAGGATAACTGGGGCCGACGGATATCCACAGTCACACCTTTGAGTTTAAGAAGTAAGCGCAATCTTGACAACGGGGATGAGGATAGTGATGTATGGGGTTCAGGCTTTCTTTCCAGGAAGGAGCGGAGAGCGCTGAAACCATCCTGATGGGGATGGAAGTACAAAGAGGTTACACGTCCATTGTAAACAGGCAGCTGGAGCCAGCTATCTGGAAATCCTATAACTGATGTGAAGTATCAGAAAAATCGCTGCTGTAAGCTGGGAAGGACTGGTCAATGCGAGAACAAAATCAAATCTGCGTAGGAAAAAATACATTCTAATGCGAAAGAAACAGTGGGCGTGCCTGGGCAGTCCTGTTTGCGGACTTCGGTGAAGGAATCCAGTTGGAGCGTGATAACAAGAAAATCTGATGAAGGGTCTAGGCCCGAAACGTCAAGATTTCCTGCTCCTATGATGCTGCTTGGCCTGCTGTGTTCATCCAGCTCCACACCTTGTTATCTCGGATTCTCCAGCATCTGCAGTTCCTACTATCTCTGATACAGCTGGAGCGTGCCTCCGCGGGCATGGACCTGGAGATAGTTGGGGGCGGAACCGGGTGACTGTGGGGGTTGGGCCGTCTGACCGAGGAGGCGGGCCGTGCGGTGAAGTGGGCGGAGCCGGGTGGCTGTGGGGGCGGGGCCGAGAAGTGTCTAGGCCGGAAACGTCCGCCTTCCGTGTTCGTCCAGCGCTACACTTTGTTATCTGAGGATCGGTAGATGGTGAAAGTTGGATAACAATGGCGAGACTGAAGTTCTTGTATTTGTTTGCTTTAGTTGCGCTAATGCCGGGTTATAGGTTCTGTAAGGGTAAGTGACCATGTCTCCCTCAGTTATTGAAAATTAGTGTGTAATCAGTGCTAGTTAAATTCTCAAGACTATTGTTTTAAGGCAGAGCCGATAAAATGTGGACCTGGAGAAGCACAACAGGTCAGGCAGTATCAGAGGAGCAGGAAAGTCGACATGAGAGATAAAAGGTACTGCAGATGCTGGAGAATCCGAGATAACGAGCATGGGGCTGGATGAACACAGCAGGTCAAGCAGCATCATAGGAGCAGGAAAACTTGACGTTTCGGGCCTAAACCCTTCATCAGAAAGGGTAGGAAAGTCGACATTTCGGGTTTTGACCCTTCAGAAATGGAGCGGGGGAGGGGAGCTCGGAAATAAATAGGGGAGGGGTGGAGCTGGGCTAATATAGGTGGGACGGTGATGGGTGGATGTAGGTAGGGGGTTAGTGGGGATTAGTCAGTGGGAAGGGTGGGGTGGGGTGGATAGGTGGCAAAGAAGATGGACGGGGAGTGTCAGATGAAGGATGTGGGGGTGAAGGGGAGGGTTGGACATGGGATGAGGCTGGGGGTGGGGAGATGTTGAAGCTGGTGAACATTATGTTGAAGTTATTGGGCTGTAAGCTCCCAAAGCAGAACATAAGATGTTGTTCCTCCAGTTTATGTGTGGGCTCATTGTGACAGTGGAGGAGACCAAGAGAGTGGGAGTTGAAATGGAAGGTGGTGTTGATTATAGCATACAGAGTGCACATGCTCTGTGAATTGGTCACTGAGTCTGCGCTTGTTTTCTTTGAAGTAGAGGAGACCACATTGGGAACAATGGATGTAGTAGACCAGGTTAGAAGATGTACAGGTGAATTTCTGCCAGATTTGGAATGATTGTTTGGGGCCTTGGAACAGAGATGAAAGGGGAGGTGTAGGGGTAGGTCTAACACTTCCTGCAGTTGCAAGGAAAGGGGCCAGGTGTGGAGCGTGGAGCGTGGAGCGGATGAGGGATTCACAGAATGAGTGGTTCTTGGAGAAAGCAGATAGGGGTGAAGGAAATATCTTTTTGGTGGTGGGGCCTGATTGATTGTAGGTGGCGAAAATGGTGGAGGATGATATGTTGAATTTGGAGATTAGTGAAGTGGTACGTGAAGACCGGGGAACTCCATCCTTATTGTTCTTGTGGGGAGACGGTTTGAGGGCAGAAGACCGGGAAATGCAGTAGATGCGGTTGAGGGCATTATGAATCATGGGAGAGGGAAATTACGGTCCTTGAAGGAGGAGGACATCTGGGATGACTGGGAATGGAATGCTTCATCCTGGGAGCAGATGCAGCAGAGATGGAGTATGTGACCACATTTTTTCAGGATGGTGGGTGAGAGGAGATGTATTGAGTTAGCTGTGGGAGTCAGTGGGTTTGAAATCGATATCGGTGCAAAGTCAGTTGCCAGAGATGGTCCAGGTGAATTTTGAGATCAGGGTGAAAGGTATTGGTGAAGTGGATGAACTGTACATTTTCTAACCTGGTCTATTGTATTCGTTGCTCCCAATGTGGTCTCCTCTATACTGTAGAGACCTAGTGCAGACTTGGTGACTGATTCGTGGGGCATCTATGCTCTGTATGCTTCAATCAACACCAGCCATTTCGAATCCCACTCCCACTCCCACGCAGACATGTCCAACCTGGGCTGCCTCCACTGTCAAAATGAGCCACTTAAACTGGAGGAACAGCACCTTATGTTCTGCCTCAGGAGCTTAAAGCCCCACGACCTCAACATAGTGTTCACCAGCTTCAAAATCTCCCCACCCCCAGCCTCATCCCATGTCGAGCCCTCCCTCTCATCCCTGCCTCCTTGACCCGACACAACCTGTCTGTCTTCCTTCTCCCCCCAACTGCTGCACCCTTCCCACTGACCAATCCCTACAACCGCTGACCTGCATCCACCTATCGCCATCCCACCTGTCTTTCCCCCAGCACCCCGCCCCCCTCCCCCATTTACTTCTGAGCTCCCTTCCCCAGTCCTGATGAAATGTCCTGAACTGAAATGTTGACTTTCCTGCTCCTCTGATGCTGTCTGACTTATTGTGCTTCTCCAGCTCCACGTTTTATTGATTCTGACTTCCAGCATCTGCAGTCCTCACTATCTCCTTGTTCTAAGGCAGTTTGTTTCTGTCTTTCAGAGTTTGGATTTGGATCTTACTATGCCAATCATATGGTGTTACAGAAAGAACCTGTTCGAGCTGTGATTTGGGGATATGGTATCGTGGGAGCAATAATTCATGTGACTGTCCAGAGAGAGAACACTACTTTTACTCATAAGGTGACAGCAGTGAAAGAAGGTAGGGAATTGTGCTCGCTTATATAATCTGTATTCAAAATGTCTTATTTTTGGTGGTAATATTGGTGGAAAAGGCTAGAGTCAGCCTATCCCTGGCTGCAGAACATCAAGGTTGGGATCAGGATAAGGGGAGTCATTTTGGATTATAATTAGCACATGTTTCTCCATCTGGTTGTGAATACCCTGGAAGGTTCTGGATTATCAGCTGTTGAGCATTTTCAAGATTGAGGTTGAAAGAGTGCTACACTCTAGGGGAATCAAAGAATGTGAGGATCAATTGGAAAAGTAGATTTAAGGTTGAGGATATGTCATGATTTTATGAAATTACGAAGCAGGCTTGAGAGACTGTAGCCTATTCCTGACTCTCTCTTTCTTAAACATTGATGCTGCCAATTATAGAGTAAAATAGGAGGTAGCAAGGAAATTAAGATCGTAGTAGGTAACAAAGAGTCACCCCAAAAGACTTCCAACACCCAAAAGTGGAATATGCACCTTAGGGAACCTAAGAAAGCAATTAGAAGAACAAAAAGCAGGCTTGAGAAAGGACTTGCGAACAGGATTAGGGAGAATACTAAGATATTTTATAAATGCATTATGGGGAAGAGGTTAATCAGAGAAAGAGTAGGGCCCATTCAGGACCAAAGGGTCAATCTTGTGTTTGAAGCTGCAGGATATTGGCAGGGTGTTGAATGAATACTTATCTTCAGTCTTCGTTTTGGAAAAGAAGAACGTAGGAACGGGATTCAGGGAAAGAGACCATGAAGGACTTACAGAGTTTGACATAGGAAATGGGGAGGTATAGGAGGCTCCCTCAGGCTTAAAAACAGACAAATCCCCCTGGCCTAGATGAACTGCATCCCAGGCAGCAGTGGGAGGCGAGGCAGGAAATTGCAGGGACTCTGACACATATGTTTAATTCCCCTCTGGCCACATGGGAAGTGCCAACAGACATGAGGATGACTGATGTGGTTCTACCCTTTTAGGAGGGGTGGTGGAGATGAACCAGGAAATTACAGACCAGTGCATATCACATCAATGATAGGGCAACTACTGCAGAAAATTCTGAAGGAGCAAATTAGTGCTGATTAAAGTCATAAAGTTAAGCAGCATGGAAACGCCCTTCAATCCAACTAATCAACACCGATCAATTTCCCAAACTGCACTTAGTCCCATTTGCTTGCATTTGGGCTATATCCTTCTAAACCTTTCCTATTTATGTACTTATCCAAACGTACCTTAAAAATATGCTCCCAGTTTTGAATTCTCCCACTCTAGGGAAAAGACCCTTGCTATTTACTTCTCTGTGCCCTGCACGATTTTGTAAATCTTTAAGACCACTTCTCAACCTCCTATGTTCCAGTGGAAAAAGTCCTAGCCTATCCGGCCTATACTTACAACTCAAATTCTCCATTCCTGGCAACATCCTAGTAAATCTCTTCTGACTTGGAAAGGCATGGGTTTGTCAGATGGAGATCATGCGTAACCAACTTGTTAGAAATTTTTGAAAATATGATCGTGTGTGGATGAGGAAAGTTCAGTTGATGTAGCTTATATGGGTTTTAGCAAAGCTTCTGACAAGGTCCCACATGAAAGACTAATCAAGAAGGTTAAATCTCATGGAATTGAGGGAAACTTAGTGGGATGGATCAAAAATTCATTTGGTAGAAGGCTGTTCGAGTGACTGGAGGCTGGTGTCCAACGGTGTACCAGAAAGATCGATACTGGAACCTTTTGCAAACTATACTGTAAACGGAAGAGCCTTGGGAAAAGTTGATGAGCAGAGAGATCTGGGAGTTCAGGTCCATTGTACCCTGAAGGTGGCTGCACAGGTGGATAGAGTGGTCAAGAAGGCATATGGTATGCTTGCCTTCATCGGACGGGGTATTGAGTATAAGAGCTGGCAGGTCATGTTAAAATTGTACAAGACTTTGGTTCGGCCGCATTTAGAATACTGTGTACAGTTCTGGTCGCCACATTACCAAAAGGATGTGGAAGCTTTGGAGAGGGTACAGAGAAGGTTTACGAGGATGTTGCCTGGTATGGAAGGTGCCAGCTATGAAGAGAGGTTGAGTAGGTTAGGATTGTTTTCATTAGAAAAAAGGAGATTGAGGGGGGACCTGATTGAGGTCTTCAAAATCATGAAGGGTATAGAGAGGGTTGATAGAGATAAGCTTTTTCCCAGGGTGAGGGATTCAATAACGAGGGGTCACGCGTTCAAGGTGAGAGGAGAAAAGTTTAAGGGGGATACATGCGGAAAGTACTTTACACAGAGGGTGGTAGGTGCCTGGAACGCGTTGCCAGTAGAGGCAGGCATGGTAGATTCATTTAAGGTGCGTCTGGACAGATGCATGAGTAGGTGGGGAGCAGAGGGATACAGATCTTTAGGAATTGGGTGATAGGTTTAGACAGTGGATTTGGATCGGCACAGGCTTGGAGGGCCGAAGGGCCTGTTCCTGGGCTGTAAGTTTTCTTTGTTCTTTGTTCTTTATTGTTTCTTATGGACATAAATGATAAAGATGAAAATGTGGGGTCGGGAATATAAAGTGAATTTGCAGATGACACTATGATTGGTAGAGTGGTAAACAGTGAAGAAAATGGTTGCAGTTTACTAGAAGATATAGCTGGGTTGGCTAGAATGGCAGACCAGTGACAAATCCTGATAAGTGTTGAGGTGATGCACTTTTGAAGAAGAAACAAGATGAGGGAATATTTAATGAATGGCAGGACACTGAGTAGCTTAGAACAGAGGAATTTTTGGGTCATTGATCACAGATCTTTGAAGTTTGCAGAGCATGTGAATAGGACTGTCGCTTTCATCAGTTGTGGCACGGAGTATAAGAGCATGGAAGTAATGTTGGAGTTGGACAGAGAGTTGGTCAGGCCTCAACTGGAGTACTGCGTGCTGTTCTGGTCACCTCAGTCACAGGACAGCTGTGATAGCACTAGAGGGGTAAGGTGTAGGTTCACCAGGATGTTGTCTGGGCTGGAGAAATTAAGCTCGAAGCAGACACTAGATAGGCTTGGATTATTTTCTTTAGAGCAGAGAAGACTGAAGGGGACATGATTAAGGTGTATAAGATTATGAGGAGTGTGGACAGGATGATCAGAGAGTAGCTGTTTCCCTTGGTTGACAGATCAATCATGAGAGGGCATAGTTTTAGGGTAAGGGACAGGAGATTCAGAGGGGATTTACGAGAAAACTTCTTCACACAGCAGGTGGTGGGAATCTGGAATGCACTGCCTGGGAATGTCGTGGAGGCTGGAAACCTTATGACCTTTTAAAAGGTATTTGGATGAGTACTTCAAATATCATAGCATTCAAGGGTGTGGGACGTGTGCAGGAAAATTGGGATTAGCATACTTTTAGCGGTAGTTATACCAGTGCAGACTCAATGTGCCGAAGGGCCTTTTCTGCGCTGTGTGAACCTATGAATAAACCTTCTTTTAGAGAGAAGTGGGCGTTGCAGGGGTTGGGAGGTGTCATCACCCTGAACAGTGACATTTTGATTTAATAAGCTTCCATTCACCACTTATGACTTCTGTTAGTGCCCCACTGGAGACTGCGTCACCCGTTAAAAGTTTTTTTCTCGTAAGCGTATTAAAGTCATCTGACCAAGTGGGTTGGATTCAAATTTGCAGAGGGAAGTAAGGGTGGAGACAGTAGCAGATTTGGCCAAGTCTTCAAATTCCAGGTATGGCAGAGGACTCGAGTGCGATTAAATGTCATATTCCTGTTTAGAAGCTGGGAGAAGGAGGGATCTGTAACGATAGACCAGTCTTTTTGACTGATGGTGAGAAAACTGATTGAAGGATCAGAGTGAAAATGGTCACTTGAAAGTATCTTGGATTAGCGAATGCAGGTCAAATGAAGTTTAATTAATTTGATTAACAAAGAGGGTTGATGAGCATAGAGTACAGATAAAATACTGCCCCTTCTGAGCAAAATTGAAGTTGTACAATTAAAGTGGCAGGACAAATATAGATAGAAAATTAGCCAAGGTACAGAAAACACGGGGTAATGGTTGTATTTTAGACTTAAAGGAATTAAACAATGGTATTCAGCAGCTGTCAGTATTGCCCCCATTTTTCTTTTGAATATACATTAAGGGGAGGGTGGTATTAGTGCTAAGTTATTAATCCAGAAACTCAAATGGTGGAATTTGAATTCATTTACAGAAAGTAACTGGCATTAAGAATCAACTGATGACTGTGAAACAATTACCAATTGTTAGAGCAGTGTATTTGGCTCACTAATGTCCTTGAAGACTCCATACTCACATTTTGAACCACCATCTGAATTGGCTTAGTGAGCCATTCTTTTCAAGGGCAGCTAGGGACAAGCAATGAATGCTGGCCAGTCAGTGATGCACACGTCCTACAAGTGAATAAAAATAAATTAATAACCTGAACGGCAGGATTCTCGGCAGTGTGGAGGAGCAGAGATATCTTGGGGTCCACGCCCATGGATTCCTCAAAGTTGCTACCCAAGTTGATAGGGTTGTAAAGAAGGTGTATGGTGTCAGAGATAAAAGGTACTGCAGATGCTGGAGAATCCGAGATAACAAGCATGGGGCTGGATGAACACAGCAGGTCAAGCAGCATCATAGGAGCAGGAAAGCTTGACGTTTCGGGCCTAGACCCTTCATCAGAAATGGGGGAGGGGAAGAGGGTTCTGAAATAAATAGGGAGAGAGGGGGAGTAGGATAGAGGATGGATAGAGGAGAGGATAGGTGGAGAGGAGGCAGACAAGTCGAAGAGGCTGGGGTGGAGCCAGTAAAGGTGAGTGTAGGTAGGGAGGAGATAGATCAATCCAGGGAGGACAGACAGGTGTCGGCTTTCATTGGCAGGGGAATTGAGGTTATGCTGCAGCTCTATAAAACTCTGGTTAGACCACACTTGGAATATTGTGTTCAGTTCTAGTCACCTCGTTATTGGAAAGATGTGGAAGCTTTAGAGAGGGTGCAGAGGAGATTTACCTGGATGCTGCCTGGACTGGAGGGCAGGTCTTATGAGGAAAGGTTAAGGGAGCTAGGGGGTTTTTTTTCGTTGGAGTGAAGAAGGATGAGAGGTGATTTGATATAGGTTTACAAGATGATGAGAGGCATAGATAAAGTGGATAGTCAGAGACTTTTTCCCAGGGTGGAAATGACTATTACGAGGGGGCATAATTTTAAGGTGATTGGAGGAAGGTATAGGGGAGATGTCAGAGGTAGGTTCTTCAGAGTGGTGGGTGTGTGAAATGCACTGCCGGCAGTGGTAGTGGAGTTCGATTCTTTAGAGACTTTTAAGTGACTCTTGGATAGGCACATGGAGAATAGTAAAATGTAGGGTATGCAGGGTAGATTGTTTTTTTTTTACTAGGATAACAGGTCGGCACAACATTGTAGGCTGAAGGGCCTGTACTGTGCTGGACTGTTCTATTTTCTGTGTTAAATTGTAATTTAATTCCAAAATGTGCAGATGTCACAAGCAGTGAAGAGGGTAGTTGCGAGAACATAAATGAAGTGGGTAGGAACATGGCAGACATAATTTAACAGAGAAATGTGAAATGATGCATGTTGGTTGTAACAATGAGAGGCAGTGTAAACTAAACTGCAATTTTAAAGGTTGTCAGGACAAGTGAGATTGGAGGTATACACATCTTTGAAAATGGAGGTTTTCGTTCACAACAAACCTTACAACAGATTGAAGTCTTTCCACTCTGGAAGAAACTTATTTAAAGGTGACCAATTGTGCAAATGGTTAGAAGTAAATATTTTGTCAAGAGTCTAACCTTTTTTCATTTGTTCATGGGATGTGATGTCTCTGGCTAGGCCAGCATTTATTGCTCTTTTCTAATAGCCCTGAAGAAGGTGATGGTGAGCCCACTGCCTTGAACCGGTCTCGCCCTTGTGTGAAAGTACACCCACAGTGCTGTCAGGAAGGGAATTCCTGGATTTTGACTAAAATTTTATATTGATAAGTTATTGAATATGAAACTCTGGGAACTGTTTTCTTCTGACTTAAAAAGACATATTTACGTTTGATGAGCAGCACGGTGGCTCAGTGGTTAGCTCTGACCCTTCACACCACCAGGGACCTGGATTCATTGCCAGCCTGAACTGTGCAAACTCCACACATTCTCCCTGTGTCTGCATGGATTTCCTGAGTGTTCTGGTTTCCTCTGACAGTCCATAGATATGCAGGTTAGGTGGATTGGCCATGCTAACTTGCCTATGGTGTCCAGGCATGTGCAGGCTGGTGGATTACCCATGGTAGATGCAGGGTTACAGGGATACGGTAGGGGAATGGATCTGGGTGGGATGCACTTCGGAGTGTCAGTGTGGGCTGAATGGCCTGCTTCCACACTGTAGAGATTTTATGATTCAATTTTATTCAAGGAATAAAACTTTTTCTTTGAAATGGACCTGATAATTTCAGCTTTTTTTTTCTTTAATCTCACGTGGAATGTGAGCATCACTGCATTTGTTGCTCATTCAAGGTTAACTTTGACCTGATTGGCTATTGAGACCATTTCAGAGGGCAATTAAACTGAGAGTTTGGAGTCACATATATTCCAGTTTGAGTAGGGTTGGCAGATTTCCCTCCATAAAGGACATCAGTGAACCAGATAGGTTTTTATGTCAATTGACAATGGTCATTATTACTTTAGCTTTTATTTCTAGATTTTGGAAAAAAAACATTTTACCATCTGCCATGGTGGGATTTGAACCCATCTTCCCAGAGCATTAGTCTGGGATTGTGGATTACCAGTCCAGTGTCATTAACACTGTGTCTGTTCATAGAATCCCAGAGTATATAACACCCTTTGGCCCATCAAGTCTGTACTGCCAAAACTATGCTTGAATCCCATAGGTCCGTAGCCTTGAATGTTATGACACTTCGTGATCCTCCGAGTACCTTTCTTGAAAGTTGTAATACTTCCTGTCTCAGCTATCTTCTTAGGCAGTGCATTTCAGACCCCACCACACTCTGGTTAAAATAAGTTTTCCTCAAATCCCCTCTAAACCTCCTGCCTTTCACTTTAATATTATGCCCCTTGTCATTGACATAGAACAGAGAACAGTACAGGCCCTTTGGCCCACAATGTTATGCCGAACTTCTACCCTAATCATAAGGTCTATCTAGCCTCTACCTGTGCCTTATACAATCATCCATATGCCTATTTAATAGCCGCTTAAGTGCCCCTAATGAGGCCAACCCCACTACTCTCTCTGGCAATGCATTCCACGCCCCTACCATTCTGAGTAAAGAACCTACCTCTGACGTCTCCCCTATATCTACCTCCACCCTAGGAAAAAGTCTCTGGCTGTCTACTCTATCAATACCTCTGATCATTTTGTACACCTCCTATCAAGTCACCTCTTATCCTTCATCGTTCTAAAGAGAAAAGCCCTAGCGCTCTCAACCGTTCCTCGTAAGACCTTCCCTCCATTCCAGACAACATCCTGGTAAATCTCCTCTGCACCTTTTCCAACATCTCCACATCTTTCCTGTAATGAGGCGACCAGAACTGGACACAATGCTCCAGATGTGGCCGAACCAGGCTTTTGTATAGCTAGAGCATAACTTCACGGCTCTTGAACTCGATCCCTCTATTAATGAAAGCCATCACACCATACGCCGCCTTAACAACTCTATCCACCTGGTGGCAGCTTTCAGGGAACTGTGAACATGAACCCCAAGATCCCTCTGCTCCTCCACACTGCCAAGAATCTTTCCGTTAACCCTGTATTCTGCTTTCAAGTTTGTCCTTTCAAAATGAATCACCTCACACTTTTCAGGGCTAAACTCCATCTGCCACTTCTCAGCCCAGCTCTGCATCCTAACAATGTCCCTTGTAACCTAGAACAGCCCTCCGCACTGTCCACAACGCAACCCGCCTTCGTATATTCCGCGAACTTGCTAATCCCCCTTCCACTCCTTCATCCAAATCATTTACAAAAATCACAAATAGCAGAGGACCCAGGACAGATCCTTGTGGTACACCACTTGTAACCGAGCACCCGTGTTGAATATTTTCCATCCACTACCACCCTTTGTCTTTTAAGGATCAGCCAGTTCTGAATCCAATCAGCCACATTTCCCCCTATCCCATGCCTCCTTACTTTCTGCATGAGCCTACCATGGGGAACCTTATCAAATGCCTTGGTTAGATCAATGCATACCACATCCACTGCTCTACCTTCATCCACGTATTTGGTCACCTCTTCAAAGAATTCAATAAGGTTTGTGAGGCATGATCGACTCCTCACAAATCCATGCTGACTATCACGAATCAAACTGTGCCTTTCCAAGTGATCATAAATCCTATCTCTCGGAGCCCTTTCCAATACTTTGCCCACCACTGATGTAAGGCTAACCGGCCTGTAATTTCTGGGGTTATCCCTATTCCCTTTTTTGAACAAGGGAATGATGTTTGCCTCTCTCCAGTCTTCCGGCACTATACCCGTGGACAGTGAGGACAAAAAGATCGTCGCCAAAGGCCCTGCGATCTCTCCCCTCGCTTCCCATAGAATCCTTGGATAAATCCCATCAGGCCCGGGGGACTTATATATCTTCTACTTCGTCAAAATTCCTAGCACATCTTCTTCCTTACTAACATTGACCTCCTCTAACCGACCAGCCTGTTTCACACTGTCCTCCTCTACAACTAGGTCTGTTTGAGTTGTGAATACCAAAGAAAAGTATTCATTAAGGACCTCTCCTATCTCTTTAGGCTCTGTGCACAAATTCCCTTCGCAATCCTTGATTGGCCCTACCCTTTCTCTGGTCATTCTCTTATTCCTCACGTACGTGTAAAAAGCCTTGGCATTTTCCTTGACCCTATCTGCCAAGGCTTTCTCATGCCCCCTTATAGCTCTTCTAAACTGTTTCTTCAGCTCCTTCCTGGATAACTTGTATCCCTCTAGAGCCTTTTCCGTTCCTTGTTTCCTAAATCTTACATAGGCATCCTTCTTCCTCTTAACCAGACATTCAACCTCTCTTGATAGTCAAGGCTCCCTCACTCGACTGCATCTTCCCTGCCTGCTAGGGACAAACATATCGAGCACACACAGCATGCGTTCCTTAAACAATCTCCACACTTCAATAGTGGTCTTCCCTGACAGCATCTGTTCCCAATTTATGTTACCCTCTTCTTGCCTAACAAAATTGTAATTACCCTTCCCCCAATTATAAACCTTACCCTGCTGTATGTACCTATCTTTTTCCACTACTATTGTAAAAGCAACAGAGTTATGATCGCTACCGCCAAAATGCTCTCCTACCAACAGGTCTAGCACTTGGCTGGGTTCATTGCCAAGCACCAAATCCAAAGTGGCCTCTCCTTGTGTTGGTCTATCTACGTACTGTGTCAGGAATCCTTCCTAAACGCACCAGACAAAATCCGCTCCATCTAAACTATTACAACTAAAATGTTTCCAATCAATATTTGGAAAGTTGAAGTCACCCGTGACTACAACCCTGTGACTCCTGTACCTTCCCAGTATCTGCCTCCCAATCCGCTCCTCTACTTCTCTGCAACTAGTAGGGGGTCTGTTTTTAAAAAAAAACAAAAAAAACAAAAAAAACCCAACAAAATGACTGCTCCTTTCTTGTTCTGGACCTCAACCCAAACTGACTCTGTGGACATATCATTCTCGAACTGCCTTTCAGTAGCTGCTATACTAGCCCTGACTGGCAATGCCACTCCCCCAACCTCTTTTTCCACTCCGCCTATTTCCTTTAAAGCATTTAAATCCCGGAACTTCCAACAACCATTCCTGTCCCTGAGTCACCCAAGTTTCTACGTAGTTCCAAGTACTGACTCCATGGTCTAAATTCATCCGCCTTATTTCTGATACTTCTAGCACTGAAGTATACATACCTCAAACCATCTGTGTCCACAATTACGCTCCATCGACTGCATTTCTTTATAAACAACCTCACTCCCTGTTGTGTCCGTTGGAAGGCTGAATACCTCATCCTCTGAATTATAAATCCAGTTCCCCACCCCTTGTCAATCTAGTTTTGACAATTTGACTAAGGGAACAGCTGGTTTCTATTCACCATATCCATGCCCCTCATAATCTTATACACCTCTAGAAGGCACCCCCGCCCCCACAAAGACTTTCAAAAGAAAACAACCTAAGTGTATCAAGCCTGTATTCATAGCTGAAATGGTCCGTGCCAGGCAGTATCCTAGTGAGTCTCCAGAGCAATCACCATCTTCTGAGAGTATGGTGACCAAAACTGTACTGCAGCTGTGGTCCAACAAAGTTCTGAACAGCTCCAACATTACCTTCTTGTTCTTAAAATGTATGCCATGACTGAAAGTCAAACATCCCAAATGTTGTCTCAACTACTCTATTAACCTGTCCAGCCACCTTCAGGGATCTTTGGACAAGCACCCCAATATCCATGTTCTTCTGAGCCTTCTAATACATTGCCATTCATTGAATGCTTCCCTCTCTTGTTTCTCCTTCCAAAATGCATCACCTCCCACTTATCAGGGTTAAGTTAGGATACAGTTACAACACTGGTATCTACCTGGCAATATAGAAAATTGCCCAAGTATGCCCTGTATACAAAAAACAAGACAGATCCAACCCAGCCAGTTACTGCCCCATCAGTCTACTCTCGATCGTCAGTAAAGTGATGGAAGGTGTCATCAACAGTGGTATCAAGCAGCACCTGCACAGTGACGGCCCAGTTTGGGTTCTGCTAAGGCTACCCAGCTCCTGACCTCCATTATAGCCTGGTTCAAACATAGATAAAAGAGCTCAATTCCAGAGGTGAGGTGAGAGTGACAGCCCTTGACATCAAGTCTGCATTTGACAGAGTGTGGCATTGAGGAGTCCTAGCAAAACTGGAATCAATGGGTATTGGGGGCAAACTCTCTGGTGGTCGGAGTCGTACCTGACACATAAGAAGATGGTCTTGGTTGTTAGACATCAATCATCTCCGCTCCAGGACATCTCTGCAAGAGTTCCTCAGTGTTGTGTCCTTGGCCCAACCGTCTTCTGCTTCATCAATGACTTTCCCTCCATCATAAGGTCAGAAATGGGGATGTTCATCAATGATTGCACAATGTTCAGCACCATTTGCGACTCAACAGATACTGAAGCAGTCTGTGTTCAGATGAAACAAGATCTGGACCATATCCGGGCTTAGGCTGACACATGGCAAGTGGTTAGCACTGCTGCCTCACAGCGCCAGGGACCCAGGTTCGATTCCAGCCTCGGGTCACTGCCTGTGTGGAGTTTGCACATTCTCCCTGTGTCTGCATGGGTTTCCTCCGGGTGCTCAGGTTTCCTCCCACAATCCAAAGATGTGCAGGTTAGGTAGATTGGCCATGCTAAATTGCCCGTAGTGTTCAGGGATGTGTAGATTAGGTGGGTTACAAGGGGATGGGTGTGGTTGGGATACTCCGAGGTTCGGTGTGGACTAGTTGGGCCGAAGGGCCTGTTTCCACACTATAGGGATTCTAGATTCTAGATATTTGCGTCACACAAATGCCAGGCTACGACCACCACCAAAAAGTGACAATCTAACCCACCACACCTTGACATTCAATGATGTTACCATCACTGAATCCCCCACTATCAACATCCTGGGGGTTATTGACCTGGAACTCAATTGGACTCACCACAGTGGCTACAAGAGCAGGTCAGAAGCTAGGAATACTGTAGCAAATAATTCACATCCTGACTCTTCAAAGCCTGTCTACCATTTACAATACACAAGTCAGGAGTGTGATGGAATACTCCTCACTTGCCTGGATGCATGCAGCCAACACTCGAGAAGCTTGACACCATCCAGGACAAAGCAACCTGCTTGATTGGCACTACATCCACAAACATCCACTCCCTCTACCATGACGCTCAGTAGCAGCAGTGTGGGCAATCTACAAGATGCACTGCAGAAATTCACCAAAGATCCTTAGACAGCACCTTCCAAACCCATAACCACTTCCACCTAAAAGGACAAGGGCAGCAGACGTTTGGGAACACCATCACATGCAAGTTCTCCTTCAAGCCACTCTCCATCCTGACTTGGAAATATATTGCCGTTCCTTCACTGTTGCTGGGTCAAAATCCTGGAATTCCCTCCCTAATGGCATTGTGGGTCAACCTGCAGCGGTTCAGGAAGGCAGCTCACCACCACCTTCTCAAGGCCAACTAGCGATGGGCAAGAAATGCTGTCCAGCCAGCAACATCCAAATCCCACAAATGAATAGGGAAAAAAAGAATTCCATCTGGCCAATTGGTTGAGACTTTGTTCCTCACTGTTAATCACCCGGCCAATCTTTGTGTCATCCATAAACTCAATTATCGTCAATGCCTCCCCATTCTGATTTTGAGTATTACAAACAATAACGGAGCCAGCTTTGTTCCATGTGGTATACCTCTGCACACCAGGGTCTGGTCACGCAAACAGCCTTCTACCACCACATTTTGTCTCCTGTTACTAAGCAAATTTTCAGTCCAACTTGCCAAGATACCCTGGATCCCCTGAGCCTTTACCTTTATCAGTCTCCCGTTGGACCTCATCAAAGGTCTTGCTAAAATCCATATCAACTACATGAACTACTCTACCCTCATCTGGACACTTGGTCACCTCCTCAAAAGATTCCATGAGATTTGGCATGACTTCCTCTGACAAAGTAATGCTGACTGTCCTTGACGAAAGCTTGCCTCTTTCAATTGGAGATTAATTTTCTCCTTCACTATTTTCTGTAATAGTTTCTTGGATATTGACGTTAGACTCACTGGTCTCTAACCACCCTTTTTGTAAAGTGGAACCAGCTGTCCTCCAGTACTGTGGCACCTCTGTGTGGGGTCAGAGACCCTTTAATTTCCTTCTTTGTCTCCCACATCAGCCTGGTTTGCAACC
Source organism: Ginglymostoma cirratum (assembly GCA_024137785.1). NCBI lineage: Eukaryota > Metazoa > Chordata > Chondrichthyes > Orectolobiformes > Ginglymostomatidae > Ginglymostoma > Ginglymostoma cirratum. The sequence goes on from JAHRHZ010000041.1 coordinate 39,654,810, forward strand.
CATCCGGACTTCAGGATTTTCCTGCTATGAAATCTACCAAAGCCTCCAATACCTCCTTGCTTTTTATGTCAGTTTGCTCAAGAACTACACAGTTCATCTTCTCAAGTTATGTACTTCCATCCTTATCCTCTTCCTGAGTAAAGAGAGATGTGAAGAACTTATTTAACACTACTGATGTCCTCCAGCTTCACGTATAGATTACCCGCTTGGTCGCTAATCAGCCTTACTTTCTCCCTGATTATTTTCTTTCCCTTGCTATACTTGAAGAATATGTTAGGAATATCCTTAATCTTGCCCACCAGCATTTTCTTGTACTGAAAAAATGCTGGAAATCATGTCAGGTCAAGCAAGTCATCTAGACTGAAAGTTAGCTTGCTCTCTCCATGGATGCTGCTTGACCTACTGTGATTTCCAGCATTTTTTTGTTTTCAGTGCAGATTCTAGCATCTGCAGTAATTTGCTCCAGCATTTTCTCATACCCTCGTTGCTGTCCGAATTGATTTCTTGAGCTCCCCATTGCATTTACAATTCTCTTTTAGGGCCTCCATTGCATTGGTCCCTTTTGTACTTGTTACACATCTCTGTCTAAATATTCCTAGAAATCCATGGTTCTCTGGGCTTATTCCTCCTATATTTCAACTTAAAGGGAACATGTTGGGCCTGTACCCTCCCCAGTACCTTATTGAATGTCTTCCACTGTTCTGCTGTAGGTTTACCCTCAAGTAACTGTTTGCCATCTACTTTGGCTAGATCTTGCCTTATTTTAATAAAATCTGCCTTAGCGCAATCCATACTCTCTTTTTGTAGACTGTTTTTTCCTTTTTCTGTAATAAACTTGTAACTTACCGTAGGAGCAAATTATTGCAGATGTTGACATCTACTGAAAACAACAAATGCTGAAGATCACAGCAGGTCTTCATCAGAGCTCTGAAGAGTCATCTAGACTTGAAATGTTAGCTTGCTGTCCATTGATGCTGTCTGACACACCTCAAACATCTGTTCAGCTTTATTCCCCAGAATTAGGTATTGCCAATAAAAGCTTGCCTGTATTCCCTCAACTGTTTATGCTATGATTGTCCTCATTGATACTGGGGTAGTTGAAATCCCTAATGTAATTATACAATTATTATGTTTATACACCTTTAGTGAATAGACTACATTTCTGCTCCTCAATTGCCCAATGACTCTTTGGGAGCCTATAATACAATCCTAACAGAGTGACTGCACCCTTTTTATTCCTAAACTCTACCCACAAAGCCTGATTTGTTGACCCTCCCAAGATTTTATCTGACATTACTGCAATCCCTGGCTCCCTCACGAATAATGCAACATCGTCACCTCTTTTGCACCCTCCCCTGTCCTGCCTGAAAACCCTATACCCAGAACCTTAAGTTGCCATCTTATCCCTCCCTCAGTTATGTCTCTGTGATGGCCACAGTATCACAACTCCAAGTATCAGTCAATACCATTTAAATCATCTATCTCACCTCTCCTGGCATTAGAGGCTGTCCAGCCTCTCCATACTCCCTTGAGTCACCACATGGCTGAACTTGCTTTACCTTGGTTCCTTTTCTAAGTTTTGCTGTGTCACAATTGAACTAATACACTGTTACTCATGCTGAACAAGTTAAACTTTTCCCAGAAGCACTTGCAAACCACCCCACAAGGATGTTAGCCCCATTTCTGACTCCGGTGCAGACTATCCCACTTGTCGAGGCTCCATCTTCCCCAGGATTGGTTCCAGTGATCCATGAATCTAAAACCTTCCCTCCTGCACCAACTTTTGAGCCAGTCACTCATCTGCTGTATTCTTCTATTTCTGCTTGCTAGTGCAAGGCACGGGGAGTAATCCTGAGATTAGTTGTTGAGGTTCTGCTTCTTATTCTACTGCCTAGCTTTCTGAACTCTTGATGCAAGACTCATCCCTTGTTCTATGTACTAAAGTGAAGCATGACATCTGCCTTATCAACCTCCCCCAGCTGCTCCCGTACAGCTGTTCAATGACATCCTTGACGGTCTCCATTGCTACAACCTTTACCGTCCTCCAATCTGCTCTTTGCACATTTCTGATTTTAATGACTGACTGCCCCTGTCCAAAACTCTGGAATTCCCTCCCTACACCTTTTTAAGACATTCATTGAAAGTTCTCTCTTTCTAATTTTTGTTGATGTGGCTTGGTGTAAGATACTATTTGATAATTATGCCACTAAATGCATTGTAAAATATCCCAACATTAAAAATGCAATATAATTAGTCTTATTAATGGGATGAGGGCATCGCTGGCTAGGCAGCATTTATTGTCCATCCCTAATTACCCAGATGGCAGTTCAGAGTCAACCACATGTAGGCCAGACCAGGTGAGGATGGCATTTTCCTTCCCTAAAAGACGTTAGTGAATGAGATGGGTTTTTCCGACAATCGGCAGTGGATTCATGGTCATCATTGGATTCTTAATTCCAGATATTTTATTGAATTAAAATTCCACCACCTGCCATGGCAGGATTTGAACCTTCGCCCCCAGAACGTTCTCTGGGTCTCTGGATTAACAGTCCAGCGATAATACCGCTAGGCCATGACCATCAATAAATATATTCCTGAGGCCTCTGCTGACAAGGATTTTTTTTGATTGGTGTTAAATTATAGTCACTGCTTCAGTGGTGTCACTTTGGGGTGGCACGGTAGCTCGGGGGTTAGCACTGCTGCCTCAGTGTCAGGGACCTAGGTTCAATTCCAGCCTCGGGCAATTGTGTGGAGTTTGAATGTTCTCCCTGTGTCTGCGTGAGTTTCTTGCGGATAATCTGGTTTCCTCCCACAGTCCAAAGATGTGCAGGTTAGGTAAATTGGCTATGCTAAATTGCACATGGTTTCTAGGGTGGGAAATGCAGGGACAGGGTAGGGGGTGGGTTTGGGTGGGATGCTGTTTGGAGTGTTGGTGTGGACTTGATGGGCCAAATGGCCTGCTTCCCTACTTTAGGGATTCTATCATCCTATGATGACTTCCACCTCCTTTCACTTAGCGCTGGCACCTCACTTTTATTTCTGTTTTATTTTTCAGGTAGTCTTGGTAACATCAGTGTCTGGAATGTCTCCCTTGAACCTGTTGGTCCCGGCGGTCCATTTTTGGTTATTGCAGAGCAGACATATTTCAGAAGAGTGGACAAAATTGTTTTAAAAGATGTTTACTTTGGAGATATCTGGCTGTGTGGTGGGCAGAGCAATATGGCTATGACAGTATCACAGGTAATTCCTTTTCTTCCCTTGTTGGAGGAGCTCTATGGAGAAAAGTCTGTGCTTTTGTTGGGAAAAAGATATACACCATTTTGATATGACCTTGGAGATGCACGATAGTCACATTTAGGGAGTGAAGTAGGTTCCTCTCCCAACAAAGGCAGTACCGTGTAGCATAACATGCTGTGCACTGTTTCTGGCTGACTGAGATCTCACTATATTCTTATTGTTGAGCTTGTTTTACAGTACTTTTCTACTTTGCCAACTGGTCACTGGCTGAGAAAACCCATACTTTTGCTTGTTGCCATTAAAAGAAGCCAAGGCATTGTCCTGCTTCACAGCATTATGGCAGCACAGTGTGGAAGGTGGCCATTTGACGCACTGAAAACAGCCAGTGCAAACTTGAGGAGCCATCCAATTAGTCCAATTCCCCAGTTCCTGTACCATAAACCTACAACATTTTCTCCTTTTTTTTTCACTACCTTACCAGATCAATCTACTAAATCCAAACTAATTGTCTGGAATGCTGTCACCTCTGACTGTTTTGGCCATTTACAAAAAAATCCTCAGTACGTGTGCATTGCTGGTTAGGCCAGTATTTATTGTCCATCCCATATGGTGAAATGAGAAGGTGGTGGTGAACTTCCTCCTTGAATCACTGCAGTTCCAGATGGCATAGGTACACCTACAATGCTGATAAGAATGAAGTTCTAGGGTTTGACTCAGTCTTCAGGCAATCGGTCATGCCTGGAACAATTTTCATAAGTCCCTTCTATATCCCTTTACAAAGCCGTTTATGTCCTTTCTAAAATGCGCTCACAATTCCAGTTGGACTTAATCTTGTTTCTTATTTAATTAATTTAGCATAACTGATGTTGCTGGGTTTGGAGCATTTGAGCTATAAGGGATAGCTGAATAGGCCTGGGCATTTTTCCCTGGAACATCGGAGGCTGAGGGGTGACCTTTAAACAGGGTTATAAAATCATGAGGGGATTGAAGAGGGTGGATAGTGAAAGTTTTTTTTTTCCCAGATTATGGGAGTTTAAAACTACATGAGATAGTTTTAAGGTGAGAGGGGAAGGATTTAAAAAGGACCTGTGAGGCAACTTTTTCATGCAGAGGCTGGCGTGTGAATGGAACAAGCTGCCAGAGGAGGTGATAGAGGCTGGTACAATTGCAACATTTAAAAGAAATCTGGATGAGTACGTGAATAGGAAGCGTTTAGCGGGACATGGACAAATGCTGGCAAATGAGACTAGATCAGTTTAGGCTATCTGGTTGGCATAGACGAATTGGACTGAAGGGCCTGTTTCTGTGCTGTATATTTCTGTGACTGTGACTCTAACTTCCTGGTTCTCTGCATCTGCTTGTAAAAGCCAAGATCACAGCTTGAAGTCCTTTGTTTTAAATATCAGCTAGAATTTCTTTTTTCATATCAAAAAGTGTTTATACACACAATTGAACAGCCTTTTCTGCTAATCTTCAAATTACCTGTAGTATTTATTTTTCATCTATTAATGACCAGCAATATATCTTAGAATCATAGGATCCCTACAGTGTGGAAACAGGCTGTTCGGCTTATTGAGTCCACACCCACCCTCTGAAGACCATCCCACCCAGACTCTCCTCCCTACCCTATCGCTGTAACCCTGTACTTCCCATGGCTAATCCACCTAGCCTGCACATCCCTGGACACTATGGGCAAGTTAGCATGGCCAATCCACCCAAACTGCACATATTTGGATTGTCGGAGGAAATTGGAGCACCTGGAGGAAACTCTCACGAACAGTGGGAGAATGTGTGAACTCCACATAGACAGTCAACTCTGGGTAGAATCAAACCCAGGTCCCTCGGGCTATGAGGCATTAGTTTTAATCACTGAGAAATCACCAGTATTTTCCAATTGATTAATTTACATGCACAACCTATTAAAGGAGAATGCGAACTATTAAAGGTGAGGGAGAGGTAGGGAGGGGGAAAGGGCCAAAATCAAATGGATTTGGAAAGGGAGATAAAGCTTCTAACCACTGCAATGCCCACCTTCCCCAAAGGCTTTGAGGATATTGGTCGACACCGCATGCTCCCTCTCCAAGTGCACCCAGACACAAATGTATCGGCGGAAAAGGGGCTACGATATCCTCCACAACCTGCTGTCTGGACCTATTAATAGTCATTGGCCAGGCTCAGGAACATATCCACAAGGAGGTCCTCTAACTTACTATACCTCTCTACATCGAGTGCCCAAAGACCAGAAACATGGAGTTGAAGTGCCACCAAAAGCACAGCATAAGGCAGCTATAAGTTTTTGCTCCCTCCTACAAATCTGCTTCAGCTGTGATCTTGATCAATGTTGATGACATTGCTGGCATCCAGTACTTCAATATTACGACCAGTACCCTCTGTGTCACCTCTTTTGCCTCTTCCTCCTCTACCTCCTGCCACTGCATTAGAGACTGTTAACAAAAATGAGAACATATGGAATTGAAATAACTTACTGGCTTCAGCAGTAGCGGGAGACTTTAGGAATAATGCATATCTTCTTTAAATAAGATGTGGTTTGTGGTGTCCTTCAGGAAGCTTCAGTCATTAATTATACTTATAAAATGTATTGGTTATTTATAATAGATTTCATCTTTGATGCCCAGAGAGTACAGGAACTTTGTCCCATATTATAGATCGAAGAAAATAAAGTTATACTTAAATAAGTTGTTCAATCTCCAGGGTTCAAAGGTAATCAAAACAATGTGCTGGAGAAACCCAGCAGGTCTGGCATCATCAGTGGAAAGAGAAACAATGTTAACCACTTGAGTCCAATACATTGTTGCAAAGAGTCAGAGAAGAAACGTTAACTCAGTTTCTCCAGCATTTTCTGTTTTTATTTCAGATCCCCAGCATCTACAGCACTTTGCGTTTACCTCAGGTGATCATACCTGAGCTATACTGCATTTGCCTGAGCATAACAAAAATAGAAATTGCTGGAAAAACTCGGTAAGTCTGGCAGCTTCTGTGGAGAGAAAGCAGAATTTATGTATCAGGTCCAGTGACCCTTCTTCAGAACTTGAGCATGTTCTGCAAAACATTTTGCTTGCTTTTCTCTGCTCTTTGTTCATTTTCATCATGATCTTATTCCTCGCTTTTCAGTTTCATACTGTAATACAATTTGTGCTGATACGTAATTGTGATAGTGGATGGGGTGGAGCTGTCGGAATTGCTCCATATTTGTGTCCACAGTCAGACTGTTAGCTGAAATTTCAGATAGCAAGCCACCAAACCAAAGCTCTGGCTGACATTCAGAATCGGGTCACCGGACCTGAAATGTTAACTCTGTTTTCTCCTTCTCAGATGTTGCCAGACCTGCTGAGCTTTTCCAGCAACTTTGATTTTGTTCCGGAATCCAGGATAATCTTTCAAGAGAGTGTCCTATTCCTGGAGCAGTGGGGATATTGTACCTTGCATTTATTGTCAATGTGAAAGACAGTTGATATCCCAGTATTTACCAACTTCCTCCACTGCTTGTGTCACTTGATTGGACACAGCTGTCCTCAATCATTGACAAAATGCTGAACCAATACCATGATCTCTGAATAGGTTGATTAAAAAATATCTGAATCAGTAACGTGCTTCAGTGAGTGTGGCTTGTCTCTCTCATCGATGGCCCAATCCTATTTAGAAAAAAAGACAGTCACTTATTTAAGACCTGATAGTTTTCCATTTGAATGCTGTGAAATGGGCAGTTATGATAAATCTGCAAAGTCCTTCAAGGGAACTGGGTGTTGAAAATTGGCTAGCAGACATAGAATCATAGAAAGTCTATGATGTAAAAACAGGCCATTCAGCCCATCAAGACCACATTGACTCTCTGAGGAGCATTCCACCAGACCCACCCTATCCCTGTAACCCTGCATCTCCCATGGCTGATCCACCTAGCCTGCAGATCCCTGGACACCATGGGCAATTTAGTATGGCTAATACACCTAACCTGCACATCTTTGAACTGCGGGAGGAAACCCATGCAGAGACACTTGGAGAATGCAAACTTCATGCAGACAGCCACCCAAGGGTGGAATTGAATCTGGGTCCTATGCACTGTAAGGCAGCAGTGCCAACCACTGAGCAACCATGCTGCCCCCCTTTTAACTCTGTCAAAGTCACAAGAATGATGACGTCCACAGTATAAAACTTGCAATGTCAGTTTATCTGCATTACTGGTCAGGCTGTTGCCCACCTGCTTTCCGAAGGAAGTTTGCCCCCAGTGAACCACAAAAGTGATTGTGGGACTATTCATTTATTCTGCACTGTACAGTAGTTTTAAATGAAGGTATCTAGACTGCCTAAGCAAATGCTGCCAGTTCCACCTGTGAGTGAATCCTCTTCTATTTAACAGTATTGATTTTACAACTTCCAGTTTGGAAATGTAAATCCCAAACTCACTTGCAGCTCTCCAAGTGTTAGATTTACACTTAGATTTAAATGGGGTTAGATTTACCAACAGAAATTTATGGAATCTTTTGCATGGGATGCTGAGAGGCTCCTCCACCATGCTTTAGGATGGTTATAGTGTAGTTTTCCAGCCAGCAACATAGTCATAGATATGCCAAGCCTGTAATTGCTCCTCTGCTGTCGTATGGTCACTCGGCTCAAGATCTTGTAGACTTAGTTCAAACATGGACAAAAGAGCTGAATTCTAGAGGTGAGGTGAGAGTGAGTCATTGACATAAGACTGCATTTCGACCAAGTATGGCATCAAGGAGCCCTAGCAAAACTGGAACCAGTGGATTTTGGGAGCAAACTCTCTGGTGGTTGGAGTCATACCTGGCACATAGGAATATGGATAATTTTTGGAAGTCAGTCATCTCAGCTCCAGGACATCTCCGCAAGAATTCCTCTGGGTAGTGTCCTAGGCCCAACCATCTTTAGCTGCGTCATCAATGACCAGCCCTCTGTCATAAGGTCAGATGTGGGGATATTCACTGTTGATTGATTACACAATCTTCCGCACCATTTGTGACTCAGTCAGTGTTTAAATCCAACAAGATCTGGTCAATCTCCAGGTTTGGGCTGACAAGTGACAAGTGACAAGTAACATGTAACATTCCTGCCACACACATGCCAGGCTATGACCAATACCAATAAAGGGAAATCTAACACCACCCCTTGACAGTCAATGGTGTTACCATCACAGAATCCCTCACTAACAACATCCTGGGGGTTATCATTAACCAGAAACTCAACAGGACTCGCCACATATACCCAATGGCTGCAAGAGCAGGTCAGAGGTTAGAAATACTACAGCGATTAACTTGCCTCCTGGTTCCTCAAAGCCTGTCCACCATCTACAAGGCGCAAGTCAGGAGTGTGATGAAATACTCCCTAATTACCTCGATGAGTGCAGCGCCAACAACACTCGAGGTTAGACACCATCCAGCACAAAGCAGCACTACATCCACAAGCATCCACTCTGTCCACTACCCATGCTCAGTAGCAGCAGTGTGTACAATCTACAAGGCGCACTGCATAAATTCACCAAAGATCCTCAGACAGTACCTTCTGACCACCCACAAGGACAAGGGCACCAGGTACATGGGAACGCTATCATGTTCAGGTTCCCCTCCAAACCACTCATCATCTTGACTGGGAAATATATCACCATTCCTTCACTGTTGCTGGGTCAAAATCCTGCAATTCCCTCCCTCGTGGCATTGTGGGTGAACCCACAACAGGTGGGCTGCAGTGGTTCAAGATGGCAGCTCACCAGAACCTGCTCAAGGCAATGAGGAACAGGCAATAAATGCTGGCCAGCTAGCGACACCCACATTCCACAAATGAATAAAATAAAATTGTCCTCCTAGGTTACCAAGAAATATCAACCTCATGCACCATCTTTTACTTTTTTAAAGTTGTGAGTTCATGCAAGGTCTCGCCATCGAAGGAGGCATATTCTGGCTGGGGAGAGTGCAGCAAAGATTTATCAGACTGATTCCTGAGATGGCAAGACTTACAAATGAACAGGGACTGGATCAGGTGGGATAATATACCCTGAAGTTTAGAAGAATGAAAGGGGAATCTCATCAAAACGTATAAAATTCCAACAAGACTAGAAAGGGGAAGTGCAGGAAGGATGTTCCAGAACCAGGGGTCACTGTCTAAGGATATCAGATATGCCACTGAGTTGAGGAGCAATGTCATAACGTAATGAAATTCAAAATTGGAAAATGTAAATGTCAATGATTAAGATCCGAGACCGGAAAAGGGCAGATTTTAAAGTTCTTAAAGTTGACCTAGAGCATGTTTGAAAATGCATTTTGGTGAATAAAACTGGGATGAAAAATGGAAGAATTTCAAGAGACATGAATAGGATGCAAGCAAGGTACATACCCATGAGAAATAACAAAAAAGGAGTATCCAATGCTTGAGTACCCTAAGAAGAAAGAAGTAAAAGGATGCATATGATGCACACCAGAATAAAATTAGTAACCTAAATCAGGAAGAGATCTCAAATGCAAGAGAAAGGCTAAGGAAAATGGACTTTTGGAATATGGAAGGCTAAGCATAAGGAAAGGAAGGCAGCTGCTAAAACAAATAGTAAAGTTTTGTTCAAACATATATTAATAGCAAAAGATTAGTGAAGTATGGAGTGGGGCCCGTAAAAAAACAAGCAGAGTAAACTTTTCATTGATGCAAAAAATATGGCAGCAGTACTAAATGAATGTTTTGCTTCTGTATTTATCAAATTACAAGAGGGTGACAACGTCCTAGTTGAAAATGTGGGTGTTGAATGACTAAACAGTATGGTATAGAGGTAAGGGAGCAAATTGCGAAGCCATTGACAAACATTTTCCAGGCCCCTTTGAACACAGGATTAGTTCCAGGCAACCTTATAGAAGTATATAAAATTGTGAGTGGCATGGATAGGGTGAATAACCAAGGTGTTTTCCCCAGGCAAGGGGAGTCCAAAACTAGAGGGCAAAGGTTTAGGGTGAGAGGATAAAGATTTAAAAGGGACGTAAGGGGCAACATCTTCATACAGAGGGTGGTGCGTGTATGGAATGAGCAGCCAGGGGAAGTGGTAGACGCTTTACAATTATGACATTTAAAAGGCATCTGGATGGGTAAACAAATAGGAAGGGTTTAGAGGGATAACACAGTGTGGAGCTGGAGGAACACAGTAGGCTAGGCAGCATCAGGACCCTTCTTCAGAAATGGGTTTGGCTTTGGGGTGGGGTGGGGTGGGGTGGGGGAAGGAAGCTCAGAAATAAATAGAGGAGGGGTGGGGCTGGGGAAGGTAAGTAGGATGGTGATAGGTGAGTGCAGGTAGGGAGTGGTGGGGATTGATCATTGAGGTGGGAGGAGTGGATTAGGTGGGAGAGAAAATGGATAGATTGTGTCAGGTCAAGGAGGCGGGAATGAGAGCGAGGGTTGGTCATGGGATGAGGCCGGAGGTGGGGAGATTTGGAAACTGGTAAAATCCACATTTAGGCCATTGGGCTGTAGGCTCCCAAGGTGGACTATGAGATGCTGCTCCTCCAGTTTGCAAGTGGCATCATTGTGACTTTGGAGGAGGCCTAGGATGGACATGTCACCCAGGGAGTGGGAGGGGGAGTTGGAAAGGTTCGCGACTGGAAGGTGTTGTCGTTTACTGTGAACAGAGCACAGGCGCTCTGCAAAGCGGTCTCCGACCCCCCCACTTGGTCTCACCAATGTAGAGGAGGTCACATCGGGAGCAACGGATGCAATAGACCACATTGATGGAAGCGCAGGTGAACCTCTGTCTAATGTGGATGGTTTGTTTGGTGCCTTGAATGGAGGTGAGAGAGGAGGTGTAGGGGCAGGTGTAGCACTTCCTGCAGTTGCAGGGAAAGGTGCTGGGGGTGGTGGAGCTGGTGGGGTTAGTGGGGAGCGTGGATTGGATGAGGGAGTTGCGGAGAGAGTGGTCCCTATAAAAGGCAGATAGGGATGGGGAGGGAAATATATCTTTGGTTGTGGGGTTGGATTGTACTTGGCGGAAGTGGCGGAGGATGATGCGTTGGATACAGAGGCTAGCGCGGTGATATGTGAGGACAAGGGGGATTCTGTCTTTGTTTTTGTTGGGGAAGGGGATGTGAGGGCAGAGGTGCGGGAAACACATGAGAGCATTTCAGCCACCGAAGGTTGGTTAAAAGATAGGAGACAGAGGTGCATTTCTCAGAGAGAGATGAGTTGAAAGTGGTATTCCCCAGAGTTAGGCATTGGGATTCTTTCTTTTACTGATTTGTACTAACAATTTGGAGATGGGTGTTGAGGGCAAAATTTCTAAATTTGCAGATGATACTAAGCTGGGGAGAATAGTGAATTGTGATGATGCTGCTGAGCAATGTCAGAGGAACATTGGTAAGTTATCCAAATGGGCAGACACCTGGCAGATCAATTTCAATGCAGAAAAATGGGTGGAAAAGGCTATTCTGTTTCCACTAGTTGGTGTGTCAATAACTAGGAGTCACAATTTCAGGATTGTCAGCAAGTGAACAAGGAGCGAAATGAGAAGAAACTTCTTTACCCAGAGTTGTTTGGATATTGAATGCAGTGCCTAGGAGAGTGGTGGAAGAAAGTACTCTCACAACATTTAAGAAGCATCTGAATGAATACTTAAGATGCCAGGGCGTTGGGGAGGCGATGGTATTACCGCTGGGCTGTTAATCTACAGACCATAAGACATAGGAGCAGAAATTAGGCCATTCAACTCACTTAGTCTGCTCTGCCATTCAATCATGGCTGATAAGTTTCTCAACTTCATTCTCCCGCTTTCTCTCCATAATCATTGATCTCCTTAACAATCAAGAACCTACCTATCTCCATCTCAGGTTGATAGTGCTGTTAATAAGACATACGGTGTGTTAGGTTTCATTGGTAGAGGGATTGAGTTCCGGAGCCGTGATGTCATGCTGCAACTGTACAAAACGCTAGTGCGGCCTCACTTGGAATATTGCATACAGTTCTGGTCACCCCATTACAGGAAGGATGTGGAAGCATTGGAAAAGGTGCAGAGGAGATTTACCAGGATGTTGCCTGGTCTGGAGCGAAGGTCTTATGAGGAAAGGCTGAGGGACTTGGGTCTGTTCTCGTTGGAGAGAAGAAGGCTAAGAGGGGATTTAATAGAGACCTACAAAATGATCAGAGGATTAGATAGGGTGGACAGTGAGAGTCTTTTTCCTAGGATGATGATGATGTCGGCAAGTACAAGGGGACATAGCTGCAAATTGAGGGGTGATAGATTTAAGACCGATGTCAGAGGCAGGTTCTTTACTCGGAGAGTGGTAAGGGCGTGGAATGCCGTGCCTGCCAATGTAGTTAACTCAGCCACATTAGGTGCATTTAAACAGTCTTTGGATAAGCATATGAATGATGATGGGATAGTGTAGGGGGATGGGCTTAGATTAGTTCACAGGTTAGCGCAACATCGAGGACTGAAGTGCCTGTTCTGCGCTGTATTGTTCTATGTTCTATGTTCTATCTTAAATATATGCAATGACCTGGTCTCCATAGCCTTCTGTGGCAGCGAATTCTATAGATTCACCACTCTCTGGCTGAAGAAGTTTCTCCTTATCTCCGATCTAAAAGATCGTCCCTTTACTCTAAGGCTGTGCCCTCGGGTCCTGGTCTCCCCTACCAATGGAAATATCTTCCCAACGTCCACTCTGTCCGGGCCATTCAATATTCTTTAAGTTTCAGTTAGATCCCCCCTTGACCTCCTAAACTCCATTGAGTATAGATGCAGAGTCCTCAAACATTCCTCATAAGTTAAGCTTTTCATTTCTGGGACCATTCTCATGAACCTACTCTGAACCTGTTCCAGGGCCAGTACTCCTTTCCTGAGAAACGGGGCCCTAACCTGCACACAATACTCCAAATATGGCCTGATCTGGACCTTATAGAGCCTCAGAAGTACATCCCTGCTTTTATATTCAAGTTTTCTCAAAATAAATGCCAAACTTGCATTTGCTTTCCTATCTACTGACTCAGCCTGCAAGTTCACCTTGAGAGTTTCCTAGACTAGAACTCCCAAGTCTCTTTGAACTTCAGACTTCTGAATTTTCTCCCCATTTAGAAAATAGTCCATGCTGATATTCTTCTTTCCAAAGTGCATGACCTCACACTTTCCCACGTTGTACTGCATCTGCCAATTCTTTGTCAACTCTCCTAACCTGTCCAAATCCTTCTGCAGCTTCCCTGCCTCCTCAATACTACCTGTCCCTCCACCTATCTTTGTATCATATGCAAACTTAGCCAGAATGCCCTCAGCTCCTTCATGTAGATCATTAATGTATAAAGTGAAAAGTTGTGGTCTCAACACTGACCTTTGCGGAACATCACTTGCCACCGGCAGCCATTCTGAGAAAGACCCTTTTATCCCCAGTCTCTGCCTTCAGCGAGACAGCCAATCTTCTATCCATTTTAGCACCTTGTCTGTAACACCATGGGCTCTTATCTTACTCAGCAGCCTCTTGTGCGACACCTTGTCAAAGGCCGCCTTGTAGTCCAGGTAGCTGACATTCATTGATAACAAGCATGGGGCTGGATGAACACAGCAGGTCAAGCAGCATCATAGGAGCAGGAAAACTTGACGTTTCGGGCCTAAACCC